>JAPMUY010006757.1:0-495162 GCA_026901105.3 Galaxias olidus | reverse complement strand
CACCTATCACCTGAGAATCCAGATATACGTAACATTTCAAAGCAACACATTGAGGTTTTTCTTTTTGTTGGTGGTGGTGGTGGGGGGGGGGGGGGGGCGGGGTGAAATGGAGATCCACCTGTGTGTAATCTAAGTGTCACATGATATGTCAGTATAAACACACCTTTTCTGAAAGGTCCCAGAGGCTGCAACACCACTAAGCAAGTGGCATCACACCATGAAGACCAAGGAGTTCTCCAAACAAGTCAGGGACAAAGTTGTTGAGAAGTACTAGTCAGGGTTGTGTTATAAAAAAAATATCCAAATCTTTGATGATCCCAGACACCATCAAATCCATCATCTTCAAATGGAAAGAACATGGTACCACAACAAACCTGCCAAGAGAGGGCCGCACACCAAAACTCACAGACCGGGCAAGGAGGGCATTAATCAGAGAGGCAGCACAGAGACCAAAAGGTAACCCTAAAGGCACAGAGTTCACCATCATAATGTATCCTACGTGATACGATAAACGTGTAATGAAATAAATAACAGAAGTATCAATACTCTCTCATGGTGGGGAAATGAATGTACGTTGGAGGTTATGAGGGGGGCATGTGGCGTCAGATGTATGGGGGGGCTAAAGTGCAGAGACGTGAGTATGTTGGGAGTAAAACAATTGAGCCGGATCTCGTTAGATGGAGATAAATTGATCATTCCTCTTGCTAGAATAATCCGGGCGGCGGAGAGCAGGCAATTACTACCCACGGGGGTAGGCAAATCCGGTAACGAGCCGCTGAGCTCGGAGCTCCTCGGCGGCTACAGCGCGGTTGCGTGGGGGTGGCTCTGTGATGCTAACAGGGGGGTGAGATAGTGCCATGCAGAGTTTCATTGTTGTCCCCTCTTGTTGTTTTATCCCATGATGGAAGTGTCTTGATTCTAAAATTTGTTCTGTGGATAAAACAGTGCCTGTTTCCTTCAATAATCCGTTCTAATTCCAGGTTGTGAGGCAACAAAACATGAAAAATGCCAAGGGGGGTGAATACTTTTGCAAGGCACTGTATGGCTGAGTGTGGGCCGCTTGTATATGTATTTTCTTGGCCGTGGTATATATGTGTGCTCCATGTCGCCTGCTCTGCTGTGGCTGGCTGTTGTGTGTTTTCACGGGGGGCAGTGATTTCCAGGCTCATGGCCCTGGGCCCCACGCTCTGCAGGTCAGTGATGCGGGCCAGGGTGAGAGGTCGTGATGGATCTGTCACAGCCGTGCAGCCCTTGCCACTCTGCGGGATCGCACAGGCCGGGAGGCTGAAAATCCCACTGGACAGAGACGGAAGTCCAACGTAGCACCCTGTCAAAGATGGGATTTGAAGAGGAGCCTGCAACCGCTGACGTTGGACAACCTACTACTTGCAAGACCTTTCCCACTCTTGATGTTTCAACCTTTCTTGAGCTACAACAGCAACAAAGAACAAAATGTCTATTAAAGCCAGAATATTTAAAAGGGTCCGTTTAAACATACAATGCTCGTGTATATCTGTACTCACAAGCCAAGCTATTTTTGTGACCATTGAGGTTACAACTTTAGAACAATTCTCCAAAACAAATCAACATAGCATCAAGGAAAGTGCCCACGCGTGCACGCTCAGCTCCGCACGGCAGAAAGCGTTGTTTTTGTGCCTTCGTCTCTTCTGTGGTGGCTGCACCTAGCAGCCTATGCCGGATCCTCGATAACAACGTCTGGTTTTGTGGGTCTCCTACCGCCTAGGCTGAGAATGTCAACAACCCTAATGTACTGCATGTCTTCCATGCAACTCCACTTAGGGGGTGCCTGATTCGAGGAGCTGAAAACCCTCGCCTGCCTGGCAATGAAGTGGTTTGTTGATGCTGGCAGCGGTAAGGAGTGGATCGGGGCAGTGCAAAAAATGTTGATAGCGTAGTCTCTGTGTGTGCGCGTGCGTGTGCACTTGCTTGTGAAGGAGTGTGTGCACTGCGAGAGGTAAAATAATGACAGGCGAGAGAGAGAGAGAGAGAGAGAGAGAGAGAGAGAGAGAGAGAGAGAGAGAGAGAGAGATGGCTGGTGACGCAGTGACGAGGGAGCTGCCACAGATCTCCGGCCTCGGGCTGGGCAGCTGTGAGAAACTTCTCCTTTATTTCTCCCCCTCGTTTCCTCCCCCCCCTCCCCCCTCCCCCTGCCACGTTGCTTAAACAGAGGACAAAGCCGCCCTGAGAGCTTTTCCCATGCTCTACATGGCAGCCACACGCTTTCTTCTCCTCCTGTCTCTCAAGCTCGCTGCCAGGGTGACGGAACGAGCCATAGTGTTTTAACGAGTGGATCGTTTGATTAATTTTAATGGCACTCAGAAATATAAAAATAAAAATAATAAAACCCACAGCCACTCGTTGTAGCAAGAAGCGTTCATTCAGTGGTACATCTCGCTCTCTCTCTCTCACACACACACACACACACACACACACACACACACACACACAAACAGTACCTTTTTAACTGTATGGTGATCAAAGTATGTATTTCTATAGTAACAAAAAGCAGGACAAAAGATAACACAGATACTCCAGATACAAAACATTAAAACCAGAAATCAAAGTCTAAGATTACTTTCAAAGACCTACGTTTGTTTGTGTGTGTGTGTGTGTGTGTGTGTGTGTGTGTGTGTGTGTGTGTATGTGTGTGTGTGTGTGTGTGTGTGTGTGTGTGCGTGCGCTCTCTTGGATTGTGTTTCTGAGAGTGAGGAAGAAAAGTTTCAGAAAACTATGCTTGACTTTGTAAAGTACAGAGTAATGGCCACAGGTTGCAGTCTACGCCTGGTTCTTAATTTAATCGTTTCTAATGGAAATGGAAATCGCCGCCCCCTCACCCCCACCCCCAGACACACAGTGATGAGAGGTGCACACACTGCATTGGCACCCTCTGCTGCTGACAAGAGAGCATGCTGGGAAACCAGCATAGAGAGGAACGGGTGCCAACAAACTAATGCAAGTACTTTTCTCTAAGTGAGTTGCAATTCCTCCACTTCCTGTTAGTGCAATAAAGACAGAGTGCACTCTGCAGTCAGTCTGTCTTGTTTACTAAGCATTTGCACTTTGTGTGCATGCGCTCGTATGTGCGTGGTCCGACGTCTGTTGGTTAGCGTGCGCGGGGGCCCGTGCGCAGTCTTGCAAGTGCGTTTCGTTCTCCCTTGCTCGCGCAAACGTACAGCCTCAAAACGTGTCGAGTGAGTTGTGTACACCCGGGGGGCTTTTGTGGAGGGAAATGACAGCTCGCGTCGGTGGCCCCTCTCCGTTTCAGGTGCAGTCGAGCCTCTTGACTTCCTGGTGTGACAGCCCAGGGTACCAAGCCGAAAGGGGGGGGAGAGAGACTAGCGCGGTGGAGCAATGGCTGCCACCTCCACGTCGCCGAGCCCCGCTGTCACAACACGGCCACGGAGCCCCCCCGTGCCGCCATGGCGACACCGTTCAGCTGCTCGTCGCGGCGTGCGAGCGACGCGATTCGAGCGAGCACACGCGTTGACAAAAAGAGAAGGGCGAGGACGAGACGGAGGGCCTAACGCCAACAAATGGCCCGTGATTGGCGCGGCGGCGCCGCTGAATCTAAGAGAAAGTGCGGCTCGCCAGCCAGCGTTTTTCCCCCTCCCTCCGTGAAATTGAATGTCGGCGGAGGAAATGAAGTGTGCGTTCCAATAACTGCAAGGAGGCGATCGCTGGAGCTCGCGCTCGAGCGATGTGAAATTGAAGGGCCGTGTTGCGGCTTTTGGACGGGCTAAAGAGACACGGCAGATGTGGCGCGATGGCGGCATTATTCCATTGTTTACGCGGCGCATTTCCTCGCCGAAGAACCAGGGAGAAGGGAAAACACGGAGACAAGAGGAAGCAGGTGGGGAGACACGAGGAGCGTTTCGCTGTTGCTACAAAGACACTGAAGAGCTCTGTGTTCGTCCCCACACTGGGACGGCAGGTTCCAGCGCTCGGCTCGTCTCGCGTTGGCTTTCTTTATGCGATTAGAGCGCCATTCAACTCGTCAACGCCCTGTCGGATCTTGCACTCGGTGTTCAAGACCTGTGGAACTCAAACTGCGATACGTTACTTAAAATCGCAGACTACGGGATCAATGGTGGTGTAGTCATGTGTAGAAGTGGTAATGTCACTGACTGCTTATGAGGCCCTATGTTGAAAGGTGTAAGGATGGGTTTTGAGAGAGGCGGCAAGAAAGGGCTTTGGGGGGGGGGAGACATGAAAGTGAATGTAAGGCTCTGGAATTTCAACTCATTTACAGAGCACTGCATATCAACCAGACAAACAGACAAACGGTAACAACAACAGAATAAAATCACTGGCCTTTACGTTTTCATCAGCAGGGATAAACGTGCTGCAGACACCCTGAAAGGAATTTCGGACGGAAAATGAAAGGGCCCGGCGATTTCTCTCGCAAGCGGACGGTACCTCGAAAAGAACGCCTCTCTTTGACGGACGGAGCGGCGGGTGAAAAAGGAGACGGAGAGAGTCGAGGGTGTCTAGAGAACGGAACCTAGAGGAACGGCCGTGTCCTAGCGGAGGCTGCCGCGCCGGCCTGTCAGCAGTCATCGCGTGCCACTCTCCCTGCTCGGCAGAGTGTAACCGAAGCAATGCACCCCCATGAAATATTCACACAAGTTGTCTTTTCCTCAAAACAGAGGGGTGGGTGGGTTTGTGTGGAAGAAAATGTAAAAAAAAATAAAAATAAATCTATGACGCGATCCAGGGAGAGTTTACACCGATGCTCTTGATGTCAGGTTTGCTTAGGGTTTCTTAGGAGCGGGGCTAGGGGAAGATCAGCAGGGGGTCCATTAAATGTTGACAAAAACGTACCCCCTCTGGCGCCTCCCGTTTTCCAGCCTAAGCCCCCCCCCACCTATTCCCCAAAATAGTCCAGTCCTAGAGGTGCTCCTTACTCTTTCTAGATACAGCGTTGAACCCTTTCATGCTTTCCCAACATAATTACTTTCCTCTCTTTTTGATGCACGTTGACGTCTTGTGTGTATAAATGCATTCTGGTTTTAAATGAGCTGACACTTTCATCACAATTCCCTGTGCACTGAACATAATCTTCAACTTGCATACAATAAGATTCATTCATATCCAGTCCCTTTCAGCACCATCTTTGCACGTAATGGATATAAATATGAATTGGGCTAAAAATGGCAGGAGTGTGCAAGCTGTGTACAATGTGTTCGACCATTCCTAATCATTTATTATTCATATTATCCGCTCGTCATTGTGTGTTCTATAGGCTGCTTTATCAGGAGTTTGTCATGATTTGGGCAAGAAAACACAGCATCTTCGGGCAGCACGGTAGCTCGGTGGTTAGCACTGTTGCCTCACAGCAAGAAGGTCCTGGGTTCAATCCCCACCTGACCCAAGGGCGTTTCTGTGTGGAGTTTGCATGTTCTCCCCGTGTTCGCGTGGGTTTCCTCCGGGTACTCCGGTTTCCTCCCACAGTCCAAAAACATGCAGGTTAATTGGTGACTCTAAATTGCCCGTAGGTGTGAGTGTGAGTGGTTGTCTGTCCCTATATGTCGGCCCTGTGATAGACTGGCGAGCTGTCCAGGGTGTACCCCGCCTCTCGCCCTGTGTCCGCTGGGATAGGCTCCAGCCCCCCCCCCGTGACCCTGTACAGGATAAGCGGTAAAGCTAATGGATGGATGGAACACAGCATCTTCCATCTGAACACCTCCCAGACTTTTTATAAGTTCAAAAATCCACGTAACACGTGACATGACATGACACTTAAAAAAGAGCTACTTTGCAATCCTTCTTTCATAAACAGGGGATGGCGCAGGTTTAAAAATGAAGCCAATTACCCACAAGCTACTCTTCTTTTTGCATGGAGTCAGTTTAACTGTAGAAAACAAAATGTGTTGCATCCAGCAAACAAAGTCCTAGAAGAAATACAGCAAATTATAAATGGGCAGCCTTCCACATAAACGATGGACTTGTTAGCTCTGTTTTGAAGCGATCAGGGGTAATCTTTGAATACAGAAAACATATAAAAAAATATTAAAACGTTCCCATTGACCATGGCAAGGTTGGACATTTGGAGTGAACTCAATTAATAACAAAAGCACAAAGCAGTAAATCTGTTTATAAACATACATTTGCAGTAACTTTGACCGAGGAAGCCATGTGGAATATTCAAACAAAAAACGAGTTGTGCTGATGGAACAATTGGAGCAGTTATATATGTATTTATGCATCGTTCAAGCATCGCAATTCAAAAACCCAGAAAAGATCCGGGGCAGTAGATAACGGCTATGAAAGTGGCGGAGCGGGGACATAGACGCTGGAGTGGCACCATTTCCTATCTTGACACGTGTTATGTAACCAAGACGAGTAAAGCTTGTTGGATGCCACCCACTCCAACCGTGAACCACACTGCTACGTCTTGATAAGAAGAAGTAGGCCAGCTTATAGTCCTATGCAAAAGGGGGGAGTCATTAAGAGGGGGGGGGGGGGGGTAATTAGCTTTTAATTGGGGCAAACAAGCTCCGGTGAGTCATTACTAGTATTTGGTTTGGAAATGGAGACGCTGTCATAGCCGCCGCGCGCCGCATGCCCCCCCCACCCCCGTTGCCGGCCGGCTATTATATAAGGACCTATGGTGTGGTGTGGAGTACACGGAGAAAGCGCCATTAGCCGCCGCCTCACTCAATTTCGGCGCACAACACAATTAGAGCCGGGGCCCACACAGTCCTTTTGTATCCGTGGGAAAAGGTCAGCCCTGTCAACCATATTAATATAATACACTCTTTCCCTATCAGAATTTTTGATGCATGTCTAAGAGAGAAAAGAGAGCAAGCAGGAACGCTAGAACGGAGGCCGCAGTCGGCGGTATAAATATTAGATTATTAAATGGTATAAATATATCTGGAGGTGACGCTGGTGAGTCATCACATGCTTGATGCCGGAGGTACTCGGTTGGGAGAGGCAGGACATTTAGAGAGCCTCAAACGGCCACAAAGTCCTCTCGTGACAAAACCAGGAGCTACCTTGACATTTGAGTCGCCGGGGGGAAACGCACGAGGGCCAACACAAAGGGACGCCATGGCGAAAGAAGTTGTTTGGTAAAGAAAACCAGCTGAGACCGAACAGAAACGAGTGTTTCACGTGACGTACGGATTTCAAACGGAAGTTCACAGAGGAGCGTCTCTTCGTTCCAATACCATGCATGAATCCATTCAATTTGACACAGCTCTGAAAGCAACGACGGTCCAATTCAAAAACAAATAAACCCTGCATGTGTTTTAATGGTGTTTTCACGAAGGGGCATAAAAGCGTAGGGTCGAGTGCTTTCATACTCACATTCCATGATAGAGCAACACCCAGATAAGGCAGAGTCGCATGGCGAAAAATCTAATCGGGACCCCAATGTTTTTGTCTATGGAAATGACTAACGCCTTATCGGCGTGGAGGGTTATATTGCCGCGGACTCTCTCCGTGGCTTTAGTGAAGGGACTCAATCACCGCTGGCCAGCGATAGGCCTCGCTCTCGTCCCGGCTCTCTCTCGTCTTTTTATCTGCCGGGGAGGAAATGAAAGGATGGTATCTGCTGGTGCACAGCCTCTTTTTGGGCTCGGGAGGAGGCGTCCGCCCTTTTTTCCGTTGCGGGGCGTTGTGTGGAAACAAGGAGGTTTATCGCGTGTCGCCGGGAAGTACGTAAACGTGCCGGGCCGCGCTTTGGAAGGTGCCAGAACGTGCTGCGGAGACGGTGATTCTGGCAGGTGGGGTTGAGTACAGTGGCGGCACGGAGGGAGGACCCGCCGAGACAGCGACGCTTAACAGAATGTACACAGCGGCATTATGGACACACCGCACCTCTGAGTAGGAAGCTGGGTAATGGGGAAGCTATGGGACATGTTGCGTGTTTGTGTTGCTCAGGATGAGTGACGAAGGTAGATGGGGCGTACCGCTGAAGGGACCCGACTAGCACTACACTTTGTACTATCATCCCCTGACTTCTGTGTTTTTCTTCTTTTTTCTTGCATGATTGAAACTATAGGGATTGGCTTTTGGGGTTTTTATGAAATTGTCCTGCCTGCGTCTTGTATGTTGGTGACTAGGTAGTGTCTTTACTGGGGTTAAGTAAGTGTCTGATGTCTTGGGCTGTGAAACGGAAGGGGTGGAGGAAGAGGGAGGTGGACCAAGGAAGTTCTGCTCACCTTGACGCCGTCGCCGAGCCTCAGGCTGTCCCAGAGGGTCTGCTGAAACGCGGTCAGAGAAACATGCCGGGCCCCTCCCAGCAGAGCCTGGAGGAGGGAAGTGGCACTCGTTAGGACCTGGGCCTCCGCTGACAAACATACGCTGACCGTCGAGGGTACAGCTTAACGCAAACGTACGAGCAGAAAGCCATGTCTACCTTTGGCCTGCATATTCATTTACCTTTCCTTCAATTCTATGTGCAGAAACGCAAAAACCCGCAGACGCCACAAAATGGCACACATACACATCCGCTATCTTATATTCATCATACACTAGCGGGTATCACCTGCAGGCACACGCACATAAAAAAAGCATTATATAACTGACAATAAACCACATACAATCCATCTCTGATTCATTCCTCCCTTAAAGATCTAGCCACCCCATCTGCTTATCTATTCAAGTCACTCGCTCATTAAATCAGCCTTTACAGCCAAACGGGGAGGTTTACTGCATATAGAAGTCAAATAGCATTCATCATCTAGAAGGCCGTAGTTAAGCAGATATACTGCCTGTTTTAATTCAGTGGGGGACAAACACTCGCGTCATTCCTCCATAGAATACATGGGCTTATGCAAAAAAAAAAAAGCAATGCAATTTAGTTTTTATAGGCTCCGCCGAAATTTGACAAGCAAATTAATCTGGGATGGTTTGCTGCTAGCGTGCGCCTTGTCCTGTTCAAAGGAAGCCAGTGAAGCGACGTCCGCCAGCGGATGGTCGTCAGTCCACTCGGCCTTGTACCACGTGAAGCAGTAGGTGCTTGCCGCTGCGCCGCGGTGGGGGAGAAGGGGACGGGTGGATGTAAGGAGGTGCGCTGCCTCGTGTTTATTCATGTGAAATAGTCTCCCCTGGAAGCCATTTTGGCAGCGATGTATCACATCGGGCATTGACCTTTTAGATACTACGCACAATTAAGCTAAGCTAATAAACACGACTGTGGACACGAGCAGCACGGATTGGGCCAAAACCAAGGAAGTAACCAGGAAGGGTAATGTGGGTGTATGCCGAGACGCGCAAAAAAAGACGCAAAGCTGATCTGTGCTATGGTGAAAATGTTTCAATAATCCACAGGAGTACTGTATTATAGAAAACTTAATGTATTGCTCACCAAAATCGAATTAAAATTTGAGCAGTGCTGTGGCCAGTCGACCTGGAGGACTGACGCTAAACAACGGTCATTCACTAGTGCACATATTCCGACTTCTACTTTATATTATGCTGATCACCAGCATAAAATACATGTTTCATATTTCATTTCATATTTCCCTTACATTGCAAAGGTAGTACTTGAAAGGGTAAATTCACCATTCTGTCAGCAAATAACACGAAATGTTAGAAAATCCCTCCAATCTGAGCTGTAGCCATTGTGCAACCGTTTTCATTTCCACAGAATCTTAATTTCCTGGTTTTACAATCTGATATTGCTATTATTTGACTACAGGCCTAACTGTGTTTTGCACTGCAAAAAAAAAATGTTTAGTCTCTAAGCTAGTGTGTATTTGTTGTAGTAATTGTCCATCCCTTAGATGGACAGTGGCAACTCAATATGTCAGAGAATGGATTAAGAGTTGTGGTAATGTCGGAATGGCACTGACAAAAGTCAAGTCAACGCAATCAAGGTTACAGCCATTATCTTCGTTTCCCTTTCCTGGGATTGGCATGGAATGGTTCTTATGAACAAGATCAATCATATGTTGGCATGGCGTGCTCTTTGGACCAGAGTGAATAGAATTAGGATTACTAGTTCAATCCCTAGCCCTTCCCGCTGCATGCAATTGTAACAGTCTTTCACATAATTCACGTTAATGTATAAGAGAAAGATAACCTGCATCGAAGCAACTTCTGATTGGTCCCTTTGCTATGGTTCAAACTGAAAACAGGTTCAAATGCACAAGTGTAACTAGCGTGCACGGAAACGGTACAGGGAAGCCAAAGATGTTTTGTATGTATACGAAAATGGCTGCAATGAAACGATTTATAAACTTTACACATAAAGCAAAGTCACACAAATGAAGTTGTATTCCAAAAGTCAATCACACAGACTTGGTCTTTCAAATCAAAATGTACAGGATCCTTTCTACTGTGTGTTACTGGTGAGATTCCCACTATATTGACCTTTCAACACCTTCTCAAACTTAGTTCAACAAATGGGGGGTAGGCAAGCAATATGCAAAGACATTACCTCACAAGTGAAGAAAGTAAGAAATCTCTGTGACAGAAATGTCCCGTACCGTATTTATCTGCAAATACTACAACATATGAACTTGGCAAGTGGATATTAAGCTATAACTTATACTTGCGAAATATATCTGCTTGCATATTATAATAAGTATGTGACGACACAGGCAACCGCTGCATGTCTTGTTGAAGCACACCCACACCTGTGGACTGAAGAACATACCCACAGAGTATTAAGGAAAATCGGAAATGTGATTGATCTGCAAGTTGAACCGAATACAGAAGGTGTAATATTTTTCCTCCCCACACTAGTTTTCAATAGGAATAGCCCCGTTCTGTCATTCTTGCAGCACAACATAGTGAAGGGATCACAAGTGATCTTTCCACAACCCCCTCCAAGGCCCAGGTTACAAACACAGGCCAAAACAATACAACTCATTGGGAGATTTCCCCGGGTGCAGCACTGATCATCTTCCCTGATACAGAGTGGCACATACAATCCCCTTGAGCCTGAGGGCCGACTCTGAAGCCCAGATGATTTCCTTCCCAGGGTCCCTTGTGATTCAGATGGCGCTACATTACAAGTTGGGCCCAATCTGTGTCCCCCAGTTTAATTGTATGATCGGAGACAGTTTCATTTTGTGATTAGAGATTGCTCAGGCAAACCACGAAGGCCATATTGCCTTGCCATCGGATTGTAGGATTACTATTTGGCTCAGGAAGTGTGAAACTAAATCGAAAATAGTGGGAAACTATTGTATCACCAAGAGTAACATACATGCATGAAGATAAAAACACTAACATGGTGCTTATCACATCAATTGATCTTTATTACGGGTAATTTAATTTATAAAATATAGACTAAATTACGTTGCAAGAAATAAATTATTTAAATTATGCCGACATCTTCAATGATTTTAGCGCTTTAAGATTCTTTTAACAATGTAAAGTGTTTTACAAATAAAACGTATGATTATTTATGATTAACAAAGCCAACTAAAGTAATACATAGAATAAAGACTAAACATTGCTTAAAAACGAAAGAAACGGTTTAACAATGCAAGGCGGCATGAATCGACAGTGAAATGTATCAACCTTTACTCGTGGCATTGTGAGTCATCTGCAACAACTTGTTCTGAGCACTTTGCCTGCATGTAAACAAAAAAGGCAACAGTGCACTATTCCAACCGCACGGCCCAATTTCTTATCTTCAAAGCGCCAGCCTTAAAAGTCAGGTGTTAAATCAGATACTCACGAATTCATAGAGCATGTTAATAAACACTGCCTCTTTTCTGAACATAAAAGCAAGAAGCCTGGCAAATGGATCGATGTACGCCATCGCATCGGTCTATATTTTGCTCGCCATCCAGGCTCAGGGAACATTTCATAAAGGCCATAGGGTCGGCTTATCGTGAAGCTAAATGCCAATGTAATTATTAGTGTCTGGAGACAGTGGGAAGGGAAGCACGTCCTGCGGCAGTACACCATATTTAATTAATAAATGTCACCCTGTAGAGGGAGTGAGGGGAGAGCCTGGATAGGTGTGTGTGTGTGTGTGTGTGTGTGTGTGTGTGTGTGTGTGTGTGTGTGTGTGAGAGAGAATGATGAGGCTCCCGCTTGAGTCCACAACAAAACATAAGCATGGGGGCCAAAGGAAGGTGATGAATCCAGGCGCCTCTTTCAAAAAGCCTGAAAGGGAAACCTCTATAGACACACAACGCCATGTGCTATGCTCATTAGAACAACGGCGCAATGCAAATCGACCCTGGGACTCTCGTAGTCTGTCGCAATTTTTTGACCTTTCCTTTGGGAAAAAAACAAACGCGAGTCGCTGAGGCCTTTTGAAGAGAAAGCAGCACATCTCAAGAGCCAGTGTTTCAACGACAACCCCGGACTGATCTGTCGCCGTTACATGGCCACATCAAAGCACTTCTGTTCAGCCTTGAAGCTGTTCCAATTGATGCCACTGCACTATACCGTACCTATCAGGCAAACCCCCCCCCCTTTGGCACAAGAGGCCTATATGGAATTCAAGGAGCTGGAGTGGTTTTGTGTCTATAATAAACTGTTGCCCTCTAATGCCTTCGCATTCTTACAATCAAAAGAAGGAGCTGCAAGCAGCGTCCTCCTGACGAGCGCCTCCTTGATCTGAATGTCAAGCTAAGTGTAGATCTCTTGCGATCTGCCTCTTTCAAAAATCTGTCTCCTTAAAAAATCTCTGTCTCGTTTCTGCTGCGGTGAAGGTCGAGCGTGTCACCTGCCCTGTCTCCTGGCCTGGCTTGCTGTCAGGAAGTCCGCACGCAACAAGCAGAGTGTCACAGGGACGCTGTGTCCCCAGTGCCCCCATGCCTCCATCCCCCTCCCCCCTCTCCTGGTTCTCCTTTCCTAAGAGCAGTAGCATGGACAGGACTACACCTGGGACCCTCTCGCCCATGTGCCATTTCTGTCACTGGATCAGAGACAGACTGTCTGGTGGAACAGGCTTTTTATTCTCTGCCTACGTTTCAACCCTGAACATATTGAAGAACACAAGGAGAGGAACAGGAAGAAAAGAGGAAATAGATCAAGGTCCTGGCCATCTATAAAAAGACGGTTCTAAATGTTCCTTATGTAACACTCTCTCTCTCTATCTCTCTTTCGCTCTTTCTCTCTCTCTCTCTCCTGCATGGATTTCTTCCGAGGGAGACACTCCCCGGCAGACAGAAACGCTATTGTTGTTTGGAAACAATGGCAGGCGCTTGTGATGCGACCGTTGAGCGCAAAGCAGATGCTTATGTATTTATTTTTTTTTATCCTCGCCAATCAACTTAACACCTACACCTCTCCTCCCCCGTCGTGCTGACTGTGGCTCGTTTGGCTCAAAATGGCACGAGGCGTTTTGGTGTTGTTCTTTTCACTTACTCAAAAGACGGGAAAGACTGAAAGGTCAGCTCGGAAAAGCCTGCTGGAAGCCAGCGCTGGCTTATTAACAGTGGACGGGGTGAGAGGAGAGGAGCTGAAACGGTGTGGTCGAAGCACAAGGCGATCCGAGCCAAGATATTGTTGCAGAACACCGACGCGGTGTTTGTGTACAGTCGTCCACGCCACTTTTTTTTTTTTAAAGAGCAATTACAGTCGCGTGCGAGTGTGCAAACACAACAAAGATTCAGAAGCTCTTTTTTTTTTTTCTTTTTTTTTTTTTTTTTTTTTTTTTTCAAATCTTGAGCTAGACAGAATTGTGTGGAAAAGCCATCTGTGTCTGGCTCTTATCCTTGGCTTCTCCAGAGCCTGGCTGAGCCTGAGCCAGCAAATGTCAGTCGGATAAAGAGCAAGCCTGACAGACAGACACAGGAGTTTTGTCATCCCGTGTGTCATCCCTTTCACTAGCAAGCCCAATCTTAGCCAGTCTCCAAAGCCCTGAGATGATGTGTGTGTGTGTGTGTGTGTGTGTGTGTGTGTGTGTGTGTGTGTGTGTGTGTGTGTGTGTGTGTGTGTGTGTGTGTGTGTGTGTGTGTGTGTGTGTGTGCGTGCGTGCGTGCGTGCGTGCTGCAGGGTTGGCTTGTGTAACTTCTGTGTGATTTACAATAGATGGAACCAGGGAGGACGGGCACTACTCCAGTGCTCCTGTGGTCTTGGAGAGCTCGTCATTATCGTCGCATCTGCCGTACAGTGGGGTCGCCATGGAGACCTCACAAAACACACATCTGCTTTCGTCCCCACAAAAGGATGGCGGGTTCCCCGGCGAGTCACCTGTCTTGTCTCGCTGTCTTATTCTCCGGTCAGGGGACATATAATAGGATTTGACGTGAGCTTCCGAAGATATGGGAGATAGGGAATACTTGAGCTCACCGTTGGCTGAACGAACGGGCATCGAAATTGAAGTGCAAGTACAGGAGACACAAACTCATAATTTGTTTACCACTAACTGGGGTTATCTGCACAATGCATGTACACAGCGGTTCACGCCGAGGTTGGCGGTTCTTGATGTGGCCATGGAAACCAATTACTTTCCTCTCACTCTCTAGTCAAGTCATCATCGTGGGCTCCTGTGACTGGAGTCGTACCGGGGGTGTGCCAACAGTAACCGTCGACTTGAAAAGGTTGTTAGGAACACAAATAATAGCCTTGAGCTCGCTCTGAGGCCGCTTCGCCAGCGCAGCTTGTAGGACGGCCTTTACAGTGTTTGCACCGAGCAAACGTTTTTATTTATCGCGACTTGTAACCTCGAACGCTTATCTGTTTTCACCAAAAGAAAATCAGCGATGCCATCCAACGGTCGTGTTTTACATAAACACACGTTCCATCGATCTAGATGACCTCGTCGAATTGTTTACACAAGTTGTTTGATAGGTGCAGCCCTTTAGAAGCAGCACGGAGCCGGTCCCCAGTCATAGCTCTCCTATTCTCCACCACATTTCCTAAGCGGCCTTGACCTCTGACTATCGTGAAAATCAAAAAAATCAGGGGGTCCCCCCCGGTCCTTGGTCGTTGTGCCGCGGCACGCCGACAGCCCCTTCGTGCACGGTGGCTGCCTTCACTGGAAGGGCACGCTGGGCGTGGGGCCTGCGTAGTGGCTCAGTGTGAGACGCCATGAATATTCAATCAGGCACTCGTCAAAATTCTGATGAGCGGGGAGCTGTGTCGTCGCCGTCGCCTCGCTAGGGGTGTCACAACGCTGGCATTTTGACAGTGATTACATCTTTGCATTATGAAGCCCCTGCACACAGCCCCGCGTGTTTACAAAATAACCGCCGAGGCGACGGCGAGGTGCAAATGAAGGGAGTGCCGGGAGGACTCCTGCAGAAGGGGGTGTGCTGGAGCGGAGATCTCATGGTGCTACCCAGGTATATATTCACACAGCGCATGTCTGAAAGTGTACGAGTATTATTGTAGGTGTCGGGAACGTGTGAGGGTGTGACACATGGAGAACATTTGCATGCATCTCATCAATAGGTACCGCAGAGCCTGCTTGAAATACACATTTGTCAAAAGGGCATTGTGTGTTCAAGGCCGCTGTATGGAGTCCAGAGTCGGATGCCCTTGGTGACGAGCCGCTCAGGTAAAACCAGCCCCCCCCCCCCCCCACCCCCACACACACACACACACACACACACACACACACACACACACACACACACACACACACACACACACACACACACACACACGGACCCCCATCTCCACCTCCGTCAGTGCCTGGATGAGTAACGCAAACAGACTCCCCCTGCCCCCGTGCGTCCTCCCTCCCGTCACCTTAGACCTCCTGCCGGCTCCATTACCTCGGCCACCCGCGCGACCTCCACCGCACACAAGCCCCCTAACGGTTACGTAACAGCAGGAGTGAAGCCCCAGAGGAGAGGCGCGGGGGAAGAAGGGCACGGGGAACGCCGATTGATGTGGAGAGAAATGTTCCCGTTTCCCGAGCCATTCAAACCCCCGGTGCACTGACAGCTACCACCCAAATCTATTCCCCAGCCCTCTCCCCGCGTAGTCCTACCTCAAAGGAGGATGACACAACACAGCGTTTTAGCAGGTCAATTTTCTTTAGCCCGACACTACAAACCACCCTACCGCTGGTTTCAGCCTGTCATTTCACATTATATAACCTGAAAGCACTCTAGTCGGGCATGAAAAAACATGAGGCGTGTGATGGGAGGTGAGGAACAGTACCGATGGAAAAAGCTCAGACAGCCTCCATTTTCCTTCATACCCAGCCAGGACACACACACACACACAGACACACAGACACACACAACAGGCTCTTAACGCAGCAAGATCAAAATGGTGTTTAGGTACAGAAGTGCTTATGCTGAACCCTAATAACAGCATTTTAGGTTCAGTATCCTGTGGTGATGATGCTAGTCGGACCGGGCTTGTTAAATATGACTCCAATCTAATTGTACGGAAACGATAAGGCCTGCCATACCACTGGTATGTTACCAAAATACAGCAGCAAGCAGCAGTGGACTTTTTCCTGAAACATCAGAGAGCAATATTACTTATGACCATGGCGTGTACCTTGTGCAAAATGGGCTATACAATCTTATAGGGCAATAGTTGACAATGCAGATGTCTACACCAGTGACATTGCAAGATTACTACACTGCACCCATTTTGCAAAGATACACTGCAGGAAATTTGCAACAAAATGCAGAATCCTAAAACAGTAATCCTTGAAGTATTATGAGAACACCCAACCCCCACAAACAATTGATAGGGATTTCTTCAAGGGAGATACCGATTGCTCATTTCAGTGCAGGAGGGTTCTCTCTTTCTTTCTCTCTCTCTCTCTCTTTGTCTTTCTTTCTCTCTGATAAAGAAAAAGAAAGCAGCACCCCGGGCCCAGCCCATGAAAACAAAGAGATTAAATGACCTGTGAATGTTACTTTCCTTTTTTTTTTCGCAGTTACTTTTCATTCAACTAGAGACCTGCTGCCCCCTGCTGGAGGGTGGGGGAACCATTTCTCCCCACCACAAACGTGTTTTCATGCCGTCTACGGCTCAGACTAGGAATTGAATCTCAAACCGACAATATGTCTCTAAATGGTAACGATGAGTGACAAGTTGCAACTGATGGTCAAAGATATCAGGAGGGACAACTGGGTTTAGGAATCTTTTTTTACTTTTTATGTTGAATTTTATTTGTTAAAAAGAGTAATTGACATTCAAACCGAAAACCCTGCTCCAGTTTCTAATGTGCTTCCCTTTGCAACTGGCAAATGGACTCATTTAAAGGTTTAATTTAGTTTAAATATTAATAGGTTCGAGAAACCTATTTGCATCGTTATAAATCGTTGCAAGTTATAAAACCTTTAATGCCCCTCTTGATCTAAAAAAAACACAAATGCAAATCTGCTCCCATCCTGTGAGGGTGCAATAGACACACAACAGTGCTGGCTAGGGCTAAATGTCAACCAGCTCTAGCAGATGGTGTGAAGAGGCCTGGCCGAGTGCTTGACCTCGCGGGGGTAGCAAGGGAGGGGCCCGTGCCAAATCTGGGACGGGGGGGGGGCGCCACGCAGAGTGCGGAACGGGTATGATGGAGAAGTGACACGTTCCGTTAGCGCCGCGCTGTGACGGCGGCCCCCCCCCCCCGAGGGGTCCCCAGGTGCAGGTTGACTCTGTGGGACACTGTCAATCTCCCGCCGTGACAGACAGATGTTGAGAGCGACGGCAGAGATTACGGTCTCTGTGCTGATATTGTTTTGATAGCAACACATCAAAAAATCGTAATAAATAGGTGTACGTTTTTTTTCGCGAGCTGAAAGGGTTTACATTGTGTTCCGTCCTAGAATCCTAACGGTATCCTGCGTTGTGCAACCTGTGACTTGACGCTGGAGCCCAGGTTAGCGAGGGAGCATTTCATGCCAACTGTATCTCCTTTTGATCATACATTATCTGAATGAAAGGAGTATGACAGATCCAAGGATAGCCCAGTGTGTTCATTATATTGAGATTCTTTTTTTTCTAGTTTGTTTATGCTACAGTGGCTCTGGAAGAACTCTGTACCTCTACAGCCTGTCAAAGGAAGGATGGTGGCGACTTCAAATATAAACATTGCACGGCGTTACCTGGAATGATTACGGGGTACAGCCTAACCCTTTATTCGCCTCGTATTTCCCAGCTACTCTGCGTCGAGTTCAATTAATATTTCCCCGGCCTATTCTTTACTCTTATCGCCCCAAGAAAACACCTGGCTTTGACTTTCTTTTTCATCTGCGTTTTTCTTTCTCTCTTGTTTGATAGAAGGCCTTAATCCATAGCAAACCATTCCTCATTTGCTGTGGGGTGAGCGAGGGGCTTTTGGGGGGTGGGGGTGGGGGGGGGGGGGGAGTAAGGTGTGGAAGGTGGGGATGGAAAAATTCATCTCACCCAGGCCTATTGCCTGGGTGAAGGACAATCTCCTATAGCTCAACTCACTGCCCAAACCGGGCCTCGCTCCGAGTGCTTTGGAAAATAAGGTGTCCATGCTTGATCTCCAACTGAGCCAACTAAAGAGAGCTGGACAGAGAGCAGAAACACAGCTAGTTAGAGCTGGTTAGGGGAGTTGTACATTTGGTAAACTAAAGATGTGTCTATAAATTGTGTATATTGCAATATGCATGTTAAAAAATACATAGTCTATCTGTTGCTCTGCACATGCCTATCTCATTCCGAACACGAATCCCACCATTTTGCGTTATCTCAAACTCACTATCGATGTTTAACCTTTTCAGTACAAGTGTGTCAGTCTTCGTCCACAGCAGCTGTCACAAATGGGGGACCTTCCCATGATAAAAGCAAATGGAGGGGCCAATGCCAAGAAATGTGCTTTCTCTGAAAGGAAGAATGCCTTCCTTTGATCATCAAATTGTTTTACTGAGACCTCTCTGTACTTGAATTATCTGGACCACTGAAGTGGAAAGAGACATTTCTTGCAGAGGCAAAGGCTTCTTAAGAAAAAGAGAATGTGTGGAAACTGATAAAAGTAAAACTGACCAAAAGTGTAGAGGCACACAGAAATCTAAAACTAATAGTGAACTGCTGCCCAATTCCTGGCACTCACAAAGCAAGTAATAAAAGTTCTCAGACGTTACAATAACTGGACATCGCCGCGGACAGAACTCGGGTTTTTTTTTTTTCTTCCTCTCAAATTCAAAAGTTTACGACCAAAAACTTTACATGAATGGCACGTGCCATTGTTCCCAATAATAGTGTATCGACATTAAAGACGCAAAACATGTGAAAGCATTAGGCGTACGGTTAGTGAATTCTCAAAAAATACCATTCAACTAGCCGAGGAAATGTATTTTTACCAGATATGGAAAGATGGACCGATAAAGGTTTGAATACGAGCTACGCTTCTGCCAAGCGAAATGCAGAAACCAATCATTTCAGTTGCAAAAAAAAAAAAAAAAGCCTTTTTCTTCTTATGGTACTGCCACTCCAGCCTTTAGACCTTGTCGCTAAGCTGCTAAGGCAGGACCGCTTTTCCCTTCTAATGTAAATTGCTTGTTAACTACTGTCATTGGCAACCTGTTTAATTCGTCAGGCTTGATCGTCGTTGGTTTTGATTACGCATAAGTGTGCATTTTCATATTCATGCATATTTATGTTCATTCACTCACTTCAAATGTATTTAAATTCATTAAGGTTGTCTTCCTCTCCTAAACAGCTGAAGAAACAAACGAGCAGTGATTTACCCATCCTGGGTCCTTTCACTCAAGTGACAGGGAAGGATTTGGTATTTTTCGGTACAAAAACACTGCAAACACCACAGGATTAGTCCTGCAGAGCCGCTTACTGACTCTAAATAGGCTGCTAACACAAGTTTGGTCCTCAATAGAAGACAAGTAAATGGTTCCTAAACAACACTACGCCATGAACCCTGGCTCGTGTCAAACCAACACTCACGTTTCCCCTATTTACAGTAGGATGTGCACTTGTAGGGCGGATGCAGGGCTTTCAGGGAGGAACCAGCTCTCAGGGACTACATACTGTATGTCAACTGACTTACCAGGTTAGATCTTACCGGTGCACTGACAGAACGTGTAAATACGGTTCATATTTGACGAAGGCAATCTGAAAAGACAAGGGATGAAACTCCCCCTATTTTATTTACAACAAGAGAATTTTTGATGGGTTCCAGGTAGGAGGCGGCGAACACCTGAAAGTGGGACAGACAGTCGCACTCTCGCACATCACTGCTCGAAGGAAAATCATTGTTGGGAGCTGGTGCCTGCCCAGTTCTGAATTCAAACGAACGCGGATGGGATCCTGTGGTGAGATCCTTGTCTAATAGCAGTCACAACTTGACAGTGGAGCAACACACAATGGCGCGACAATCCAAAAGGGAAAAATAGTTTCCGATGTGGGAGCTGGGGGATGACGATTCAGTAGCATGGGAAACAACATTAACTGGTTTATCATTTTGCTGTTACTTTGCGAATCTGACCAAAGCTCTCATTGGGCGTGCTTTAGAATATAGGGGTATTTATCTGCGGTTAAGCATCATGTTTTGCCATTGGATCGCCCCATTCTCCGAACCGTTTGATTTAGCCAATCAAAACAACAAGCTTCAAAGTCAGTCTCTGACAGTGTGGGTTCACATTTCTAACGTTTTTCTTCTTTGACAGGCAAGCTCTTCTAGTTTTACAATGACTTATGAAAGCTGTGGCATTACAGCTCTGGTGTTGTTTTCAATTTTGAGATTCCTCTCTTTATCGTCATCAGCTAAACTCAATCCAGCAAATCACATAAAATGATTGGGCCGGGAATGAAATTGCTGAATGAATTGATGAAATATTCAAACGATAGGTGAATAGAGGGATCTGCGTAGTGTGACAGAACGTGAGTTTGCAAGTGGTCTCTAGTCTCACCACCCTAACAATACAGCAGTATAAAACAGAGTGATTTATTCCAAGCCAGATTAATAAACCCTGTCATTGTGTGGGGATGAAATCTAGAACTGGTTAACCCCTGTGTTCTGCTTGTTTCATGGTCATCCCTTCGGGGTTCCTGGACAAAAATGGCTTAGCCATTATTAATGATTTTAAATAAAAAATGATACTAATAATATCATCTGATATTGTAGTATATGCTTTAATCAACTCTATTCCTGGTGTTTATCACAGGTTTTCCCCTTATATTTGGAAATTAGGACATGTAGGCCACATTGACCTCATCTTCACCAAATAGTTTTGAGTAAAGACAGCACAAGTCATTCAATATTTTGAATATAGTAAATACCACCAGCTAACCTGAAGTGTTATTTATGTGTAGTGTGTGTCAAGAATTAGCCAGCGCGAGTGATTTGAAACCCTTTTTTGAAAAACAAATTCTGAAAAGAAGCTGAATATTAAAGAATAACATCTGGGTGTTCCCAGTCAGATGACAGTTATAGAAACACGAGCCAGGTTCACAATCAGTCAATCAACAATCAACCATGGCGGTTGAGTGTGTGCTCATGCTCATGATTGACAACATGTGATGTTTTTTGCACGTGCCTTGCAAATATGAGCACTGCATTGCAGACACACATTGCTGGTTGTGAGATCTCTAGGTGCCCACAGTGTGCAGCTCTTTGGTTTTGTGACAGCGGTAGATGTTAGTTAGTTCCCTTGTACTGTGTCTCACAGGATCAAATGGCTCATATACAGTGAACTGTTTAGTCGTTGTGCTTTCGCAGACTGGACGGTGAGCAAGGCCCTACCTGAGGCTTTAAATTCCTAAAATGCAGGATAGGGTTTCTATATTTTTTAAACAATGTCAGTGTAAAAATTGTGGTTCCCATGGGGGAAATATAATCTTTGAAGAATAATTACGGTTGTGTAATAATTAAAATAACGCTTTACTATTTAGTCTGAAGTGGGGTTCCTGTTTGGGAAAGATTATATATAAAGATTATAGGTTGCCATTCGATCAATATTCTACTGGGGATTATTCTGGTTATGTTTATTACTATATAAATAACACTATAATATTCTATTGGGGATAATTCTGGTTATGCGTGTTACCATATAAATAATGCTATAATATTTTATTGGGGATAATTCTGGTTATACATGTTACCATATAAATAACGCTATAATATTCTATTGGGGATTATTATGGTGTGGCCCGTGCAACCCAATGTCGGTGCACGTGCGTGCATGTGCGTGTGTTGGTGTCGGGGTTAGCATGCTTGCATTGGAAGACCGTCTATCAAATGGATGAGCATGTCTATCTATACTCTTAATTACACAAGTTTTATCTGTAGGCAACTCATTAATTTCCAATGGCCTGTAATTTTTTACCAGGAACGCCACAGATTTATTTTATTTTAAAATAAATGTAAAAATATGAAACTGATTTACATTTACTTTGTGTGTCCAAACTTGTAGAGATTTGCTCCAATCAGAATAAAAGAAAAAGATTATTAGACAAAAATTTTGTCACTAAATCATAAATTGGTCAAATTTGAGTAGGAGGGTTAAAGATATGCTTGTCTATTTAGATTATACAGGTCGTTTTGTTGGCAAAATGTTTAAAATACATAAAAATTAATTTTCAACCCTATTACCAACCCCAACCCGATCTCACCCTAATCTCACAATCAACCACGACAAAAGTTAGGGACATAAAACTATTCGAATATCTTACGCAAACATCTCAGATCCTTAATACTTAAATTATGTTCTCGACTGCTAACGTCCTTCAATGTGACATATGTGATACTGTACTGGGTGTTGTAAATAAAAAAATAAAAAGAAAATGACATGCATGGCCTTTGAAGAACGAGGCCTGTGGTCGTTGACCTGGAGGCACAGAAAGGGCCGAGCCGTGTCGTCGACCGGGATAACTCACCGTGGCTTCCTTCTCCGACAGACCGCGCTCTTCGTCCTGGATGAGGACCACCTCAGACTGGACTTCCTCCGCTGTTACCCTGAAGCATTGAGAAGACACGGAGGGCAAATGGCGTTCATACTGGTTCATAAGGCAACATGCTTCAACCCACTGAACAAACGGTCACAGAAAAGGCAAACAGGCAGCAACAAGGAAGACAAACAAACGAGAGGAAGAGGATGGATGAAGGCCACGAAGGCTGAGTGTAAGCAACACTAGGAAACGAATGCGAGAGAGACACACCGAACTGAGGGTGACTTCTATCTGGATGCCGATGATTGTGAATTCCCACAGAGAGGAGGTGGTGGGTGTCTCAACTCAAGTGCTGGCTCTCAGTTCTCCTCTAAAGTAATGCAGGGGCAATTCTCTTTGTCTCGCTCTCTGTCAAGGTCTCCACAAGGAAATTGTCTCCCTCACTCTTGCACTCTCTCTCTCGAACACACACACACACACACACACACACACACACACACACACACACACACACACACTAAACCCTCGTAAGTGAACGCTTAGATCTCTCTATCAGTTATTCCTCCCCGCTGGTTGTCTATTTCAGAGGGGTTCATCTAAGCTAATACTGCCACGATAATGACTGCATAGGCTCGATCAATCCTGGGGACCCATCAAAAATAGATGGGGCAGGCAAACAGAAAAGAGAACAGCTCGCTCTGCTATAGAAAATCAATGCGTGCGTAACTGCTGGGGGAGACAAATGGTGGCTTCTGCAGCGCGGAGGCCAGAGTGCAGCGAGTCACGAGCGAGGCCAGCGCGGCGAAAACTATCGTTGGCCCGAATCCCGGCGCAGGGCCACGGAAGGTTGTGCTCAATCTGGGTTCGAGTGTGGCTACGCGCACCCCCGCCGTCGCCCAGGCCGCACACGTTAGGAAACAACCCTGCGCTCGGCTGCGTTTGGGAGCCGCGCGCATGCACACGCAGCGCACGCATGTCCACGTGGATGCGTGCATGAGCACAGGTGCTGGAATAAGTGCAGCTGGCAAAGTGCATTCAAAACAGCCTGACAGTGACTATGGGGAGAGCACACACATACAACACACACACACACACACACACACACACACACTCCCTGCTAGAAAGGAGGGGATCAAAACCACAACCTGTTACCAGGGCCTTGGGGAGGCTCCATCATGGTTCATTTCCTAGAGCAGTTGGTCGGCTCTATTTATAGGCAGCACTACTGGTACCAGTTAATCCTGCTCTGGGGTGCCAACTGGCTGGCAGTTGGCACCAGGAGCCGCTTGTGTGTGGTGCTTAGGAGGGCTTTAGGCACAATAACACAGGGAAGAGAGATACCCGCCCAGGGAGCGCTAGATCCACTGTACCACTACATTTCAAAAAAACATTTTCTTGAACTTTAAAGCCATGGCACGACGCCTAGTGTAACGTCTGCTTTTCGGAGTTGAACTTTATGGGAGCTAAACCTTTGTTGGTGCTCGGAACAGCAGGTTTTAAACAGCTAATGCCTACCAAATCCCTCGTTCAATAGCCTTTCTTTGAGGAGATTTTTTTTTTGCGTATGAAAATATGCAATTATCATGATAATCAGCAGTAGTGAGCCTCTGAGGTTTTTCCTTTGTCTTCAAATACTTAATCCAAAGGGGAATGAAAGTTCTCAAGAAAGTATTCGCAATTATTCATGGTAATTGACTTAATAGACAACACAAATGAGATTAGTTTATAAATGGGGTACAATTATAAAAAGATTTGCATTAAGATATTTAGCATTTCCTATCTAATGGATTAAGAATAGAGTAGTGTTTCACTGTGTGTCTTTAGGGACAGGGACTGAGGCCCTTTTACAAGATAGGAGACACGCCTCTGCATTTTAATCCTGTTTTGAAGTCAGCACGACCAAAAATGTGCACACATCACTTCCTAGAATGACCTATAGGCTTAGCTTGCATCACATGTAAAAGCGAGCTAAATAGAGGTTGACACGTGAGCGCGTGTGTGGGCCACGACAGAAAAATTGCGACGCGGCGTGCACACATGCAGCCCGTGCCGAGCCCAGTGCAAAAAAACATTTCCTCCGTTGCCTTATTCAAATGAGCATCAAAAAGGAGCCCCGCCCTTTAGGCGCGTCGGTCCCCCCGAATCCCAATGAAGGATTGACGGATTGAAACAAACGGCGGCATAAAAAAAAACAAGCGGCACTTGCAGATATTCCAGCTTAGTAATGTGTTTGCTTAAGCCGGGGCCCTGGACGCACGCTGCCTGCGACAGGAGACTGCAGCATGGGAGGGATACAGGGAGGGAGGACGGCGGCGGGCAGGCGGGCAGGCAGGCAGCCTGAATAATGGTGCACATTCAGGCTTAAGAATGCATTAGCGGCGCGCCAGCGCTTGTCAGGAAAAGTGCTGCACCAGCACATCCTCCTGGACACGGCCATATGTTTCAGAGCGCCTTCGGTTTACTATCCCCGGCCCCATCCTCTCCACGGGAATATGCCCAGTTAGCTTGAGCAGAATTGATTCCTTCAGGGAGTGGTGTGGGTGGTGTTGGAGGGGGGAGGGGATCAGGAAGGGGGGGGGGGGGGGGGGGGGGGCAGAGAGGCTCACTGGAGATCCCCGGCCTGTTTTTTTTTCCGCTAGTCATGAGGAAATTTAAATATCTCACAGGGAAGCAAAACGGGTGCCATTCTCCATAAAGCCGGCAGAGGTTAAACACTGCTCACGGCAGCAAGTTAGTCGTCTCTGGGGGCCGGGGGGGGGGGTGACAACGTCTCCCTGTCGGGGCTCACAGGCGACAGATTATGCAGCGCAAACAAGCCAATGGATTGCTTTTTGATGCTGGGAAAAGAACAAACTATCGAAGGAGGAGGGCTACTTGGGAGTGATAGGGAGGGGGGTTGCTCAAAAGACAACCGACACCTTAGCAGCCGAAAAAAAACTGAGAATATATGCTTTATCGTGTTAATTAGGTCCTCACCAGTCAACCATATTTCCTGTGAGGCCATTGCACGGGAAGCGTATCAATCCTAATCAGAAACATGCCCTTGAACATGTTAGGATTATTCTCTAAATTTTTATTCATTGGATTAGTACAGATTTCCTTTAAACAATTTGAAAGACTTTCAAAGTAAAGTTGAATATGTTGAACTATTGGATTAGTTCGGATTTCCTTTAAACACCTTGAAAGACTTTCAAAGTGAAGTTGAAGATTTTGAATTATATTGCAAATATTATCTCACCTAATTTAATCATAATGTAAAAAAGACAAGCTCCTAATCCTGACTGGCAAAGAAAGGTCCATTTAAAAAGACATGTTTTAAGCCATCGTGATATCAGGCTGAATAAAAGTGCTTATTATTTTTCAATGCTTTTATAAGAATTGCTCTTTGTAGAAATAAAACCCTATCTTGTTAAGTCATTTATTTAATGGTGTAAAAGCTTCTTTGCTTCTGCAAGTTTTAAAATGGGAAACACAGTTCAAGATTTTTACCTGCCATCTTTATTGCAGTCCAATTTGAGGAAAATACCGGTTGCCGTCCAATTCAAACTTTTGCTACCTATGAGAGGATAAAAAAAAAAAGTGTAACTGAGATATCACTTGGAAAGCATCATTGTTAGACAAAATTACATTTGAAATCACAGCATAATATCCGGGGGGAAAAAAAGAAATGCATCAGAAATCACTCATGACAATAATTCATCAAGACAGGAGCATCATTTTCCACAACCATTTTGTATCGGAATTACCCTTAACCACGACAATCATTGCTATCAACATTGAGCCATGTGAACGTTGTCTGAAACTGGAAAGAGAGAGGATATAGAGTGTTTTTGGAGGGGTGTGGGGGGGTGGGGGGGTGGGGGGGGGGGGTGTTCACCCGGTGCTTGGGCAATCAGGCGATGAGTCAGTCGTGCTGTGCGAGAACATTTGGTTCCACTGTAAAAAAGCATGTCAGGATCCAGAACGCAATCAGGGAGCTTTGTGCCGTACGGCTGGTATGATGAAGTGATTTCCCCTCTCTGTTCACACTGCTGTATTCACAGACTGAGTAAAAAGGGCCATATACTCCCAACCCCCCTTTCAACAAACACGTCACCTCCTGCCGGTTCATTTTTCCGAGCGCATTCAGTCGAGCGACGGAGGAAGTTCTCTTCTGTTCATTACTAAGCGACCCACACATCATCAGTGGAGTTGGGAATCTAAAGGGGCAAACTGATTGGCCCTAAGATGGAAAAAGAAGCACTTTACATAATGCTAATTACACATCCGCCTGCAATTACCTTTCTGTACATGATTTGGGTAATTACCGAAAAGCTAATTGTGAAATTAGCATTTTTTCAGTATACAGTGCAGCGGCTGAGAGAGCTGAAGAGCGATAAAAAATTATATAAAAAACGCCGCGTTTAAAATTTTCACGATCTAAAATAAAGGGGAAAATACAGATTTCTCATAAAAAGCACCCCGATTTTAGGGGTCGTTAAAAGAATCCGACTCGATCCCCAAACTCGAAATCCAATCGTAGACGACGCTACGTGTGGAAAGACCGTAGGCCTAAATGACAAGCTTGGCGAGCCAAGTGAGAGAAAGGCAGAAAGGCAGCGACAGTTAACCACTTCATGCCCTCAACACTGGGTGGCTACCTGCTTCTATCCACAACAGGCACGGCGGCGTCTGTTGTCTCAACGGCCCTTTTTCCTTTGTTTCCACTGCATGCTATCCCCCACCCTACTGCTTGACATTCTCAACCCATAGATAAGTCTCCCCGTCTCCCCCCAAGATGAGTTCAGGAAGGAGAGAGAGAGAGAGAGAGAGAGAGAGAAACAGTCTTGTCACGCCCTCTCCCTTCCGTCACTGCAGAGAGAGTAAGCAGCGAGAGATACGGTTCAGGAGAAAGCATATTGCAAAAGATAGAGGGAGTACGGAGGATCGAAGGAAAAGGAGGAGGGGAGGGGGGGGTGGAAGAGGTGGAAATTGGTATGGAATAAAAATAAATTAGGAGAGAGGTAAAAAATAAAAAATAAAAACGGCGAGAGACAGAGCAGCATGGAAATGTCTGGGGGAGAATGAGAGGGAGCGCCGTAAACGTGTGACGAGAGCGAAAGAAGAGGGAAGTAGAGGTGGGGCGTGAAGGAAAAGGGAGAGGGAGAAAGAGGAGTAGAAAAAAGCAGAGGAAAGAGTCAGAGGGGGAGGAAGAGGAGGCAAAATGGCAAGGTCAGAGAGAGAGAGAGAGAGAGAGAGAGAGAGAGAAAGGGGGAAGATGAAACTGATTAGAAAAAATGAGTTGGAGAGGGGGAAAGCATAAGCAAGACAAGAGGGAATCGAGCGAGGACAGAAGAGACATTTCTTTGAGAGAGAGAGAGAGAGAGAGAGAGAGAGAGAGAGAGAGAGAGAGAGAGAGAGAGAGAGAGAGAGAGAGAGAGAGAGAGAGCAACAGAGAGAGCGACAGAGACAGAGAGACAGAGAGAGAGAGAGTGACAGAGAGAGAGAGAGAGAGAGAGAGAGGCGAGGTTGAAGACATTGGCTCTCCAGGCAGACGGCACATATAGCTCGCTATGTTTACTAATGGACACCATCACTCATCCGCCCTGCGTTACCCTAGTGATAGCACACAGAGCTCGTAAAAGAAGGAAGGCACAAAGAGAAGGAGAAAATGGAACATATCAGCAAGAGGCGAGGCTCCTGTGCCACGCTGTACGCCCGTAACACAGCGGCTCCTTTTGTGGAGTGCGCACTCCATCCACATCGTATGCATAACATATGGAGTCATGAATAACAACTAACACTGAGAAATCGTGTAAGCACTAAACGATATTAGACCACATCCAAAAACATATTGTTTTTGACATTTAACGCAAGGCATTGAAACGGTAAGGGCTATGGGTAAAAACCCGTTGGAACTTTTTGCATTTATGTAGGATAATTAAATCTTAAAATGCTAAAGAAATCTTTTTTTATTGTATCGGAGAGAGAACTTCCAACTTTACGGGCCCGTCATCTACCAGGTGTAGGTTTTAATCTCAGCGTACACCGCTGGAACCGTTGCAGTGTTCTTAGCGCATCTTGTGCATTTCATGCCCTTTGTAAGCCGTGACAAATGAATGGAGGTCTCCTGGGGGTTTCTTCAGTGGCCGTGCACAGACAGAAATGCGTGGAACTCAGGTTTGCGGTGTGTGAAAAGGCTAATGCACCTATCGAAAACATCAGGGGACTGAGACGGTTTGGGAGACACTCGACAGTGAAATCGGGTCAGGCACTGGATTAAGGTTGAACTCGAGGAGACCCTTTAGAACTCGTGGTGAACTACCTTTCAGACCGCTGCTCGCTTTAATAGGAGAGAGGGGGGGGGGGGGGTCAACGGAGAGGGCCATGCCACTAATGTTGTGCTGGATGATGGGGCTGGCAGCAAACAGGACTCAAGATGTCTATATGGGGACTGGAGGTATCAAACAAAGACCTCTCCCTGAACTCCTACCACGTGACGGCACGACATTAAGCAGAGGATTCTGCGACTATCCGTGTCTTTCCCGCACTAATTAGGGGGAGGGGGGGAGGACGTTCTTCGTTATTCGACGAGGATTTATTTTCCCGTCTCCTAGCGAGCCTTGGCAAACCAGAGGCCTCCTGACAGGCTGGTAAATGCGGAGCCCATCGGTTGGCTAATGAGGTAACGCAAGACGACTCGCTAATGTCCTCCCCCTTGCTCTGTCAAAACAAAACGCGTGACGTTTTGGCTTTAAAAAAGCGGAATTAGCGCTGCCAGAGCTGCGCGAGATAAAGATCTAGGAGAAGGGTAATGGCCCTGCTAAAGTTAGCGCCGGCCGCGTGACAATCCATCAGATAGGGTCTCCTACGACGAACATCTGGCGCGTGTCGGGGGCGGGGAATGCGTCGCGACACCTGGCGTGAGTTAGGCCTCGCGAGTAGCTTTGAAAGACGACTGATCGTTGTGACCAATGGGTGGGGGTGGGGGGGGGGGGGCACAGTTCAACGTGAGGTAGTGATGCGCTTGTAGATCTCGTCTCTGAATGGCGTTTTGAGCATTACGCCAAGACTACAGTTTGTGGCCCCCAGGTTACGGGACGCTCGAGTCTAAATCTTTCGTGCCCCATTGCCTTTGAAAAGCATAAACCGCGTTTACCGTAACCACAGACGTCGATAGCTTTAATGAGCCGTGTTCAAACTCTCTCAAATTCTGTTGCTACTCTCTTTTACTCTCATATAATCCATTCCCAAGGCTATTGCCCAGACACACAGTGTTGTTTTGTAATTTCCTGTGTGGGCAACAATAAGATGACCCCTAAAAGATCCCCAATAACTGTGTATGAAACCCGGGAGACGGGCCTTGATCAATTGCAGCAGAAATCAAAGGAGAAAACTCTATTTTTGCTCGTGAAGGTGTGGGTCCTAATAAAGCAACTCACGCGGGAGCCATATTGTCAACTTAGTGGTCTGGGATGCTGTTTTATTTCCCTTAGTCTTTTTACCCAATATTGGCATGTAATGAAAAGAGAAGGAATAGGCAGTTAAGGAGAAGAACACGTTCTATGTTCCATTGAAACACCTATATCTGTACTATTCTAATGGGGGTTTGTGTTTGAACAGTACATGATACTGGACTAGAGCATGTTGTGTGTAGAAGAAACACCTCTAGGTCTCAAAACCTATTGATCTGATAATCGGTACGTTGACTTACAAGTTGCTTGACTTGCCAGTGTCTCAAATACAGCACTAAATAGCAGAGGTGGCATTTAGGGTCGTAAATACTAGCCAGATTTCATTTACGCACACTAACCTAACCTATGACTGTTCGGTTAACACATCGGCGTGCTGAACAGAACAAGTAGCAAGTGACGATTCATTATGAAACGATGCACAACGTACCATCTTGACCGTGTACCAAAAGTTTAGAATGGATATAGAAAAAGACACAACACGTAATGCAGAAAACGATGTTGGTCACAAGTAACTGACAACGGACATTTTTGGCACATACGGTATGCCGTAAACGTGGGATTACTAACCAGCAGTGGAATGAGAATTTCATAAGCCTCTCAAGCCAGCAGTTTTGAGCTGGCAGAGAAAAATAGAAGACCTATAGAAAAGTAGCTGGGGGCGATGCATTAGCGAGATCACATCAAATATTCAATCAAGGTAAAAAAAAAAAAGTTAGGGTTGAGAATTTACACTTCCTTGAGCACTAAGCCATTTGCGCAGTGCATTTTAATTTCAGGGAATAAAATCTAAATGCATGCGGCAGCCTTATCAGCTACAACACCAAACAATAACACTAAAGGCCCATCGGGGATCCATAAAGTGCTGTTGATTTATAGTGCTGGCAGATTAACGACGCTTATTAGCTTTGAGTCTGGTATTAATCAACATGTAATGTCACGCGTTGCAGGCGAGCTGGGTAGGTGCACTCGCCTGGAGCAACCAAAAACCTTCCCACCATCGCCTCTGAAACGCCAATCCTGCAAAGACTATGTAAGACACACTCAAAGACCCTTATCCATGAATACAAAGACACTTTCAATCATACGTACACACACACACACACACACACACACACACGCACACACACGCACACATGCACACACACGCATTCAGACAAACATTGTTGGGGAGATGGAGTTGAAGATGCACAACAAAGACTTGATGGATGGCTTTACGTGGCTATGATGAGTTAGCGTTGGCGTGGAAACGAAAATTGATGGGTGCGACGCCCTGAAGATGAGCTGTAATGGAAAGGGGGGTGCCCTGGAACATGGATTCCGGTTACGCCCACGTGTGTCATTAACGTGTCATTAAAAAGCGCCCGGCAAAGGTCAGCTGGCACTGCGGGAGTTTGATGGATGGCTGCTTGGTGGAGCCGCCAAAGTCAAGTGACCTTTTCTCCCGTCCAAAACTTTAACTGGGGGCAAGATCGCCAGCAGACAGGAAATCAATCTTTGATGCTGAGGGACACCACAGAAGGACGCGTGTACATGTAAAGGACGAAATAAGCGCCAAAGAAACACGTCGGCTGGTACTGGGTTAATCTTAGTAAAGGAAAGTAATAGTTACGTTAGTTGATACGCGAGCCTTGCTGTGCTGCTCCATCCCGGTGCCGGTTAATTGCTTTACAAACAACATTTATGTACTTTAGAGTCAGGCTCGTAAAATGGTGGCCTATTAGATTAAGCCTCCATTAAGAGGACCAGCCTGGGAATCTGCGGGAGGGAAAATGGGAGGGAGATTGTATTAAAGAATGGGGGATGTTTGACAAAGCGAGTGACAAATTCATTCGGGCTCCCTCTTGGCTTCCGACTCACTCTGTCCCCACACCACTTTGCGGGCTGAGTCACGACGATTAATTATGCAAGCCAAACAGGGGCCTGATTCCCATCCAATTTAAATATCCAAACCTTTGCTTTGCCCCCCTGCACATAATGGATTTGAAGTCCTTGCGGGCTCCGGCGTAAATTATGAGTGTCCCCATTTCCATCCAAAACCCCACAACTCTGCCCAAAAACCGGAGCGGCATTGAAGGACTGGCCCACTTGTGCGCGTCGTGATAAGGGAATTTTCTCTGTGAGTCACAAGAAAGTTGTCGCTCAAGCTTGTAGGAATGTAAACGGTGGAACTCCAGGACTCCAATATAGTGGCTGCTCAGCCCACTCCCCAGTTCATTTATTTCCATGACACCGGCAACCTCTTGTTTGACCCTTCTGGCTGTTCCTATGGCCCCCTGCAATTTATCATCCTGACCATCGCCCCCACAAGCTAAGGTTCAATTCACTCCCACCCGATGCACCTGAAGTGAAATGAAATGGAGGCTATTGCTCGTACCCGAGCCCTAAGGAAACGGTGACAGCGACGTTGTCTCGAGCGCCTCCCTAGTGTGCGCGAATTTGACCATGATTAGCAGCAATGCCAGGGCTTAAATAAAGCAGCGAGAACAATCAAGCTGGAAGGCAAGTAACTGTCGATTTGTTTGCATCAATTAGAATTTCTACTGCTGCGTGTGGGGGTGATCTTTAATCAATCTGGAAAAAAAAAAACACCCTCTTTAGCCAAACACGTTGTTCTTTTAATTAGGGGTCATGACACTCACTGTCCTCTGCTACTGCCGGAGCGTCCTGTCTTCTCCTCTTGTGTTCCTCCAGTTTGACTTGCAGCTCATCGGACACGCGCAGCAGGTCTCTGAGCTGGGCCTGGGAACAGACAAATGGAAGCCAACTCAGTAACAAAACAGCTGTTTCTGTCATTCTCTCACGGCATTAAAAAAGTGTCGTTCTAAATGGTCTGATAAAACAACAAAATGACAGTTAAAAGTTAAAAGAGCCACAATGATACACAAGGGGCAGGAAGCACTGCAACAATACATGTCATGATAAATAAATATATGCATTCCATACCTATAGAACGAGACTCATTCAATATTTCTGTTTGTTTTGTGTGCATTTACAATTACGTACTCGTTTATGACTCTATTTAAAAACGAATACATATTCACACAAAAGTAAAAGCGAGTGCCACTGTGGGCGACAGCTCCTGAAATGGCGTTGCTCACACCCTGTGTGGATGCGTGTTTACTTGGAAAGAGGGATGACAAACTCCCAAGTATTGAGCCTTCTTTCAACTCTGCTTTTCAAAAAGAATAGCAGAGCTACTGTAAAGGCAACGCGGGCCACACAATAGACTATTTAAATCACTTGCGTCAGACGGTGTTGCTGCCGCACCAAAAAATGACACCGACTGACAGCGAAGCATAGCCTATCATCACTCCCCGTAATAGACCAATTATTAAGAAAGCAGCACCAACTGCATGTGTGTATGTGTCAATATTTCCATCCAATCTTGGCTCTGAGACATCTCATAATGCAGTGATGGATTTTGGAGCTGTGGGTTAGGATAGGGATGACTACTTTTCTAGGACATGTTACTTGCTTATCCACATTCCACTGCCGGAGTGATTGATGGAGTCATTTTTAAGTTCGAAACAGCATGCCTTCCCCTATATATAGCTCTGGTCTCACTGGGTATAAAATGTGTCTACCTCATTAGGTGTAAATCACCATCGCTACGATAACAAAGCAGCACATGCGTATTGCACAAGACAAGAGTGCAAACATTAGCGTAGTACAGGGTCACGGTAGAAGTTACGAAAATTTTAGATGATACAAGTTACAAGTTAGCTACAACTTACAACAACCCCCGGACGCAGTTCTAGCAACGCACATTTATTGATTCTATAAGGAATTGGTATTTGCATAAACACATCTGCACCATGCCGTTTCCACTCGGTCTCCTCCCTCCTTCCACCTAACCTTTGAACGACACGGATAAGCTCACCGCAGAGTCACCACGGACCGGGTGAGGTCCCAGGGACCGTCAGTCCCCCTGTGGGACTGGCCCCACATCAACAGAGACACGGGGAGGACAGAGGATGTGCAGCAGGGGGTAAGAGGGATGGGCGAGCCCTCATCTTCCACCTGTCAATCAGTCTGACCAGAGCAGTCTGACAAAAGCAACGGTGCCTGCTGAGTGTATCTAGCGGGTGTGCCTTTTGGGGGTGCGAGTTTGTTTTGCGTGTGTGCATTTGTCTGTGCAGTGAAACAGTGTAACTGATAGGCTGGGCTGGGAACCTTGTGCATCAGGGCTATTGGCAACCATGTAGGTAGAAGCATGGTAATGCTCAGTGGCAGCATGACATGTTAGCTTGGTGTATGCATCCTCATAGTGGTCAGAAGCCGTCCACAACACATATGGGGTAACTGTTAAGCTTAAATCGTTGATTTTGCCGGGTTATCAGGACCACTATGTTACAAACAGTCTAATAGCAAGTTGCACCTGTATCTTTATGCTATGGAATACTATACTGAACCTGCTTCTCCCGCCATACTAGCACCCCCTCCTCTATGAGCTGCTCTTTAAGACGAAGGCCCTCGTCTAGGGTCTTCCTCTGGCCCTCCATCTCGGCACGTTCCCTCTGTCCCAGATTCCTGTAAGAGAGAGAGAGCACACGGCCAACACCATTACCGAGGAGACCGCCCGCCCCCGCTGCAGTCTGAGGGGTGGCATGGTCCAATTTCCAAGGACCTTCGGTACACTACCAATCCAAATGGGAAACCAAAAGAGTAAATAAGATGGGGGGGGGAGGGGAGACACACACACAGGGGATGAAGAGAATTGTTTGTTTTTTCGGAGGAAGCCTTTCCACAAAGATAGGAGTAGGTAAGGCATTGTGAGGTCGAAATTACATCTATTCAGTGGTTTGGAGCAAGATCGCCTGTTTGTGTGTGTGTGTGTGTGTGTGTGTCTGCTTTCCGTAACATCTGATGTAATAACAAACAAAAATAGTGCAAACAAAATAGTTGGGACATATATTTAGCACCCGTCTTATTTGAGCTAACTTTAAGCTACTGCTAGGCTTGATTTAATAAAAACACACAATTCAAATATATCTGCCGATGTCAAGCGCCATAACTGCCAGGATATCCAAGTCGGCGGGAGCGACGTCTCTTTAAAGAAAACACCCGTGCTTATTTGCAACAAATCAAATAAACGGCTCGTTTCAGTCCAATCTCACAACATGGCACGTTCCCTGTAAATAAAGCAGGAGGCAGGATGGGGGGGGGGGGGGGGGGTAATGAGGTGGTGAGCCAGAAAAACCACATCCACACAGAGCTCTTGACACCCTAATGTACTTACATTCCCCCTTATTTAGGTGCGTCCCTGATGTCTTTGCATTAGAGCTTAGGGGTTGCCACATGACTCAGGGTAATGACAATGGCACACATCTCTGGGTTTTCTACCACAGTTACATCATGCCCCCTGGTGGTGCACTTTGGGAAAATGGTCCCATCTGATCAAACATAGCCAATTTCTTATAAATACTCAGATAAAAAAACTATATAAAAAAAAAAATATATATATATATATATCTATATATATATATATATATATATTTGACACGTCAGTATTTCTTAGTCTGAATTAGAGGACACATGAACATAGGGTGTTACACAGACGTGTTGTACATTAATCAGTTAAAAAAGCCTAACCACTTTCAACAAAGAAACAACCCTTGGCACTTTGGCCTGGATCAAATCAGTGTGCCCTACAAAGCATGTCCTGTATGCAAATGGCTATGATTGTTCCCACACATTGCTGTCTGGTCCAACTGACCTGCAGGAGTTCTGGCACCGCGTGTGACTGTTGTACTCGTCGGAGGCGTCGCAGCAATCTGGCAAGGAGGCACGAGATGAACATATGCGTCACAAACAGGCTGCGCCGCACTGAATTCACAGTGTGAGAACAACAATATGGCGATAGCGAACTGGAAGTAGCTGTGAAGTGCTCGTGACTGGAGCGCACAAACCGATGTGAGATCGTCCCTTCGTCTAGACGTGGCCGTTGTGTGCTCTCCTCCTTACGGCCTAGACATCCTCTCTGCCCGCAAACGCTCCCATGACTCCTGCCACTTGCAATCCTGCGCTTTATAGTCTAGCCATTAAAAGATGGGTTGAACTGTCTGAGAATAGACCAGAGAGGCCTCGCATCCCTGCACTTTGCTTGAGGATAGGGCCTCTCCAAATCAATCGCTAACAGGGCCTCTTTTCACCTGCCTGGCTAGTACTTAGATCCGGTTTCACTTTAAGAGGTTTTCCGGGGATTCAAGCCGAGAGAGTGGTCACAGCTTGAAGATCCTCAATTACTCAGATACCCCCATTGGTGAACAGCGTCTACAGAGCATTATTCACTGGAGAAGGGAGGCGGTTAAAAGCTCTCCGCCTAGCGCCAGAGAAGGGAAAAAACGAAGCAACGCCAGCAAAGTGGCTCTGTTCAAGGCAGGAGAGGGATATAGACAGGACGGTAGACAGCAAGAGGCGAAATGGTTGTAAAGGGACGGGGTGGAAAAAGACCCCCCTTACCCCTTCAATCACAGACACACACACATTTTTTTTTTCTTTTTACATGATCGGCCGCTGATACTTCGTCATCAAAAGCTAACAAGAAAGCTACTGACAGGCATGGGGATGAGGCTTTGAGGTTGGTTTTTTTTTTCCCATGCTGGGTGCCTCTCGTAGAATCCACCGGTGGAAACAGGGAGGGTGAGCTCAAAACGATCTAATTAGAGACGGTGGCTGGCTTCACACACACATCCAGGAAGGAAGAGATCCTTGTGGATGACGACAGGACACTGTTCAGGGGGAAAGAGGGAAAGTGAGGGGAGTCTTGTTTGCGATGTCTGGCTCTTTATCTCTCTAGTTGTTTCCACTACAAAAGGCCTGACAGTGAGTATAACCACTTCCAGCCTGTCAATCTTCTGACAGTGCCAAACGTGTTCCCCTCTCTCTCTCTCTCTCTCTCAACTCTTTCTCTCCATTTCTCGCTCTCTCTCACACTCACACACACACACACCCACACACACAGAGAAAAACACCAGCAGTGGGACACTACTTGAGATGCTATGCTTTTGATTAAGTGGCTCATCCACTGTAGTTAAATATAGTAATTGTGCTTTCATTGGAGCAATACATATACTAACGCATATCATGCCTTTGTTAGCTCAAGGGGGGCCTACTTCATTTTGAGTCCCCCTCACACGGCCCTGGTAGCACATTGTTGATTGTTAATGGATATCAAATAAAAACGAAACATTCGACTGCCATTTTGGCAAGGAAGTCTGCTCTCCACTGAGGCTGATATCAGACCTTCCCAGCTTCTTCACATCCTCAACGTATTAGAACAATTGACTCTTTTTCTTAGCATCCAAAAAGGGTTCCATGGTGACTAAGGCTAACTTTGATATGGATCAAGACTGTTAGACGATGAAGGGTGAGTTAGTAGAGTAGAGGGTCTCACCACATATGCCATCGTTGACGCGTGATGTCGGGATGTAGTGAGGGCGGAAGCCCAGGTTGGTACAGTAGAACCGGCCGTTGGCGCAGGCTGCCGTTCCTGGTCAGGGCCAAACAACATCGTGAAGTAATTCATAAGAAAGTGCCTTTTATTTATGATTATAATAAGGCAATAAATAAATGCGTTAGATTGTTCTAAGAACTAAGTTTATTGAAGCCAGATTTTCAATGGACTTTAAGATGCATACTAAAGATGTGAGCCTTGGCTTTAGGCATGCATGTTCAATACTTTAGGCCAGAGGCCTATTATACCACAAAGCAGGATTTTGGGTTAGCGAGGTAACTTCAGGTTTAATCTGGGCTTATCTGTACCGAGACTGTGGGTAACTTTTTACCGAGGTAAATCGCCATGGTAGCTTATGCTGCACACCTAACCTGCTCCGGAGCAGGTTATGTTCGAGATAACAGATCAACGTGTATAACGCGCCTACCGACCAATCAATTATCTTCGAAAATGGCATCACCAATCCTAAAAGATCCCGTGGACCTCGGTTCAAAGTTTGGTTTCATTCGTCTTGTCACTATGCAGTAGGCTACAATGAAATGTAAACCCGCCAACTGCGTAAATGTGCAAAAGAAGAGTAGACTAAAGAATGAAATAAGACCAAATAAATGGCAAAATGGCATCACCAATTCTAGAAGATCCCATTGACCTCGATTCAAAGTTCAAAGTTTGGTTTTATTCGTCTTGTCACTATACAGTATGCTACAATGATATGTAAACCTGCCAACTGCTTGAATGTGCAAAAGAAGAGTCGGCTAAAGAATGAAATAAGATCAAATCAAATCTAAAATACATAAAATATATATGATGCAGCCTACAAGAGCAATATGATTATGAAATAAAGTAGTACAAATGCCATCTGCCATGTTGCGCTGTGCAAAATATAGAGATGAGTAAAAATAAATGTTTTAATAGCCTACAGATAACATTGGTAAATATGTCTTATTCAATGAGCTTTCTTCTTACACACACGTGTCGCGAATAGTGGCACGTTTAACACTGCCAGGGTTGCAGCAGAAAGTACAGGCCTAAGGCAAAAAATGTCTTTCACGCCAACACAATACATCTTAATGACGCATGCATTCACATGACGTTGCAGGCCTACATAATTGTAATTATTTTCTGATCGACTTGCATGAGCCTTCATGATGGAAGCAGTGATATCGATAAGCCTATTAATTCACACGGTCGGCTTTTTTGTTTGCCAGCTTTCCTTCCTGCCTTTGGAAGCATGAACTGTGTTGCTTTTAGCCTGGATTATATATTTAAATTCTTAATATTTGTCTAATATTATAGTTTGCTCATCCTGTGTAAAATATGCGGCTCTGATAGACTTGTCCATGTTTGCGATCGGTCATAAGGTTAATATAATGGCCCGTTTATGTGAACGCGCTAATTGCTAGATTGGGTGAACCTGGGTTGATTTACTGAGTTGATATCCACCTTCGTGGTATCAGGTATGCATGATTGTGGTTGTTAGGGTTAGTGAAGCCAGATAACAAAAAGATATCCTGGGTATGTTGAACCTGCTTCGTGGTATAGGCCTCTGGTGTTTGCCCATAAACTAGCTGCACTTAACACTGTTGCTCTTAAGGGGGCAGTATTGTTCCAGTGAATAACATTTTCTAACGGTTTGTTCACATTTGTGTCTGTAATCCATCTGAAATGAAAATGCAGAACATCTTTTTCTTACAGATTTTACGTTGGTCATAAAAACAATACAAACGTTTTTTGTTTTTTTTTAAAGTAAAGATTAAGTGGTTTACATATCTGGCACTCCATAACATGAGAGCATCAAAGAAGGCTCCAGTTATACAGCTTTCAACCAATAATCGTATGGTCACTGGTATGAACCTTGTGGACAGTGCATGTCCTTGGGCAAGATTTTAAACCCTACGCTGTTGCTGCAGCGTGTTAAGCTACCCGTTCACCCTGACTTGTAAATACTATGGGTTAGGAAAAATAAATAAACCTGATGTAATTCTGTGCAGTGCAATTCAACAGTAAACCCAGGAACCATTATGTTGGCAGAGGTGGCTCATGCTTTTCAATGGCTTGCTCAGCCATTCAAAGGTCTGTATTTATGACTTTAGTAGTTCTACATGTCTACCTATTTTTACAGAGAGCTCTTGAAGTAGTCTCCTATAAGAGTAGCCATTTCATCCAAAAGAATCTCACTCCTGGGGCTGGCAGATAAGTCACTTTCACACATAAAACATTGGTAGATGTGTGATTCATGAGAGAAGTACTACTTTGTGGAACTTTAAATTTGGTCAGGTTTGTGTTAACACTGTTATTTCTTTTTTTTCACATTTTGAATAAATGGCATATAGAAAAGAATTGCATGATGTTTGTCTATTGGTCAGAGGTTTTCTTATGGAAGAAACAACTCTCTCCTGGGTTGCAGTCAATAATAGTGGCACGTGGTATTGATATCATAGATATTTTTTATCTCTGCAAAGTACGAATACAAAGTATGAATACAAACTAGGTAAGATTACCTGTCAAAACTGTGCACTGACAACTTGCTGCACCCAAATTATAGGTGACGTGATTTTATGAGGTGGAATGGAAGGAAGAGGCCGACTCTAATAACTGCTTATACTGGGTAAATTTGACACAATTTGACAATGTTCTGTGCACTTCTTACAATAAAGACGAGTGAGATTAGATAATAAGGTATGTATTTGGTCGATATAAGGCTTTGCTTTGAAAACACAATGCACTCAGTTAAGTTTTGGTTCATTAAGTGAAGTCCTTCATTCACACCTGAAAAGAACCACACCATGGTCCATTAAGACACGCTATTGTTTGTTTTGTGTTTGAAGTGTTAGAATCTAAAACTTGTCTACCTAACTTAAGGAGTAAACAAGCCATATAGTTTGATTAAACTGGACCAAAAAGTACAGGTGTGAAAGCGCCCTAAGTCAGTGCTACATTTTACCTGGTTCATCAGATCCATCCTCACAGTCGCAATAGTCGTCATTCACCTGCTCAAAGGGAATCATTTTCGACCCATCGATGCACAAGAAGGACTTTCTTTCTCTGTAGAATCGCTTATCTGTTCAATTGGGAAAAATATTTGCTAATCTTTGAGCGTATAATACAAATTACAAACTTGTGTGCAATAATCATTTTGAATTTAGCATAGTGACATTTAAAATGCTTTCAATCCAAAACAAAACTACAAATGCAAGAAGTGAGTAATAGTTTGATCAGATCTATACTGGTTATTGTTGCCATAATATCCTCCATGTCGGGATGTATGATCTGATTGAGCGGTCATTTTTGCGTTGCGTAACTATATTATTGGTTCTGTACAAATGATGTCATTGACCATTTACCAAAAATAGTTATTAGTGAACTCAAAATAGATTAAATGTACGAAATATGTTGACTAACAATGAGTGTCCCAAAAATTGCCTAAATATTAGCTAGGACTACCTTTTATGACTACATTTGCAAAATCAACATTGCAAAATAAACTGCATGTGGGAAGCTACTGTAGCTATGAGTCACGCTCTGAAGACACGAGACTTACACGACAGAGAAATTCCTCGGATTTTCCGTGAGTCTACGCAAACAGACAAAAAAGCCAGAGCAAAAATAATATGACAACGCATGTCCAAGTGCACGGGTCCTGAACATTACTTTCACAACAAACCAGAAGTCCTTCTAAAGAATTATAAACACTCAAATACCACCTCAACACTTTTTGTTAAAAGCCAGACACTTCCGGAAACAAAGTCACATGACATTTGTATGAGTTGTTATTTGTTGTTTCACGATTCCCTATTATTCTTGCTACCAATCAACAGTATGCATGAGGTGGTCATGACATGAGGTAAACACGATTTCAACTGCATCTGCGGACGGAGCACGTGTACAAGCACCCTCCTAATTTGAACAAGTATGTACATTTGAAGGGTTTTTCTTGATCACCGAAAAAGTGAATAAGAACCTACAGCCTGTGGCATGGCAAGAGTAGTTCATATAAAAACAAGGCAGTGCGCTATTTGTTTGTTAGTATCCGAAATAGATGTCAACCATGAAGTAAATAATTTAAATAGGTCTACTAAAACACTAGGTATTCATTCCATTTGGCTGTCTACAACTCAGTGTTAGTCCGACTCTATAGGCACTATGCCTACGTTATTCGGTCCTTAGACCTATGTGGCCAAAAATATGAGCTGTCAGCTGAAAATAAGTCCAATATACCAGGGTCATTTTTGGAATTTAGCAAGCAAACCATAGAGGGGGTGTCGTGGGGGAGGGGGGGGGGGGGGGGATTATTCTGGTCACCCTATATTGTAGCAAATGTAAGTACATCTATACCTACTGTAAGGACATTGCCCCACTGAATACAAGCCAGTGAATACTGGGCTTTTGCAATCCAATAATGAACAAACAGTTATTGTAGAGCACCGGATAGAGGTCCTTGTCAGCAGTATAGATAAACCAAAGACTTTTGGGAAGACTGCAGGTAGCCTTCATATAGTAGGCTATATAGCCAACTGCTTGTACATGGGTGTTATTGTTGGTCTACACATGAAACCATCAACTGGTTCATATCACGAGACTAATAGAGATGCACTTTCAACAATTTGAGGTGAAGAATATGCCATTCAACTTCCTCTCACAAAGCAGGAAGAACAGAAGGTAGTCTGAATTGTCACTAAATATGCACATACTTTGGGCAAAAATCATATATGCTATGAAAACATCTCAGTAAGTTGATACTTCTGGGTTCCTTGAATGTCTCATAATGTATCCATTGAACAAGCTGTACTTGTATTTTCTCAATAGAGTTCAAATATGTTTCACTTGCTGTCAAAGGGCTTTGAACTGTCAGCTAAGCAATCGTTGAAAGTTGGTAAATTATAGCCTGGCAAATAGATGTTAATGTAAACTCAATGACTTGCTATTTATCACTTTGACTTGGGTTCATGGGCTCCCTGCCTCGTTTTTAGGCTACATGAGATGATATAATAAGATTCATAATCACTACAGAAAAATATCAGGAGTACCTGCTTTTTTTTTTTTTGAAACACTGAGACACTGAATAGGTGATTTCTATTTTCAAGATAGGGGTGGTGTTTGTGTGTGTGTGTGTGTGTGTGTGTGTGTGTGTGTGTGTGTGAGAGAGAGAGAGAGAGAGAGAGAGAGAGAGAGAGAGAGAGAGAGAGAGAGAGAGAGAGAGAGAGAGAGAGAGAGAGAGAGAGAGAGAGAGAGAGAGAGAGAAAAGCAGTAGGCCTACAGGTGACTCAAGCAGATTCACTTTATAAGAATGCTATATTAAAATGGGATGATACGAAATTACTTTGTGAACTCGCAAACAATTCCCATCAGGCCTAACTGAACAGGCAAATCCTAATGAATTTTACAGAATGCATTAAGGTCAAAGTTTAGCATACAAGTGGAACAATGTAGATATTTCAATATAATTAACTAATTCGACTTCTTTACTGTGCCATTGGTTAAATTCAAAACGTGGTAACTTGTAACTTTCAAGAACAGCCTGCATTGAGTTTTCTTAGGATTATATGATTCGTGAATTTACAATTGTGAGGTAATCAATAGTGTTACCTTATAGGGACTAAATGTTAGGTTGTTTTGCTGCCTTAGTATTTTTACGCCATGCCTGGGTTGCCTATACCCATTTGTGGGATTGTGTATTTAAAAATGCAAAATACACCACGATGAATGGCTAAATACCTAGCCCCAGCAATAACATTTTAATGCCTGATTCAATTAATCTTGTATATTTGTTTTGAATAAAGTAATGTAAAAAATAAAAAACACTTTTTCTGTAAGATTACTCCTTTTCATAATTTTTTGCTTTACCTTTTATGTCTTATAATTTGAATTTGTTGTAAAATATGAAATTAAATATATGTTTGTTAATTGGCTATCATGCAGGCGTTGAAATTAATTAAAGTAAACAATGGAAAATTTCAAGGAAACTTTAAAAACAATGTTAATTGAATATTTTTTATTTTCAATAAACAAACTTCACACAATGTACATAAAAAAATATATATCCAACTCAAGCGAAAGCATCGCGTTTTCTTGGACATTTTAAAGGTTGTTCAGTAATTGGCATTTAGCAAACTCTGAGATGGGCATTCCACATTTTGTTTACATTTCTTTATTTAGCTATTTTCCTGATTAAGTCGCGTGTAAATGCCAGTATTACAAATATTGTCCTTGCTCTGGAGATAGGAAAGCTCTCGCATCACAGGGAAGGAATAGTCAAAAGGTGGTCTAAGTGGAAACGCTGGCATCAGTCCAGGCGTCATGTAAGGTGACATAAAACTAGTTATGGCACCACTTGCCGAGGAATAGGCTAGACGCAAAGGACTAAAACCAAAGCGATGATTCAGTCCGTAAAAGTTTTCACCCCCGGCAGGTGTTGATGTTTGCAATGGTGCAAAGGCTGACTTATTTGCCGTGGCACCCATTGCTCCTGGCACTCCATACGTTTGCTTTGGTGCGTTTGAATGAGTAGATAGAGAAAGTGCCACGCTATCAGTGTTGTTTTTGTTGTCTTTAGAAGTCAGAACCAGTTCGATCGATTTTACAATGTCACCCTTGCAAGTTTTCACCACCGACTCCAAAGTGTCCCGTCTATAGTGGGGAAATATCTTGGCCATGACATCAGTAGGGTCATGGTCTTTTGACGCACCGTCAGATCCGTTTTTGTCAAAAGATGGGTATTCCTTGGGCCTCTCCGACTCGCTGCCTGACTCTAAGTCGGAGGAAGACCGTGATCTTGGACTCTCTGTATTATCTGATCGATGATCGAAGACGGGGGACTGGCTTACGCTCTCTTTCTCATAGATTGCATGGGGGTTATCTTTTTTTGGAGAGGTCTCATTCTTGACAGTTGGGGTGGCCACTGAGGTGTGTGGTGCAAAGAGGGATCTTCCCATGAATCCGTTGTACAAAGTGTACTTGGTCAACTTGTCACCTGTAATGGAGTATACATGAAATTAGAAGGATTCAATTTGGCAATGATTATTTAGGTCTAAAATATTGCGTAAACGGAACGTGGTACGAAATAGAATATGATGTAATAAAAAGGCAGGCAAGGACAGGCCTAATCTGAAACAATTTCATATTAAAACCAAACAAATGTGCTTTAAGCACTCACATGTACGGAAAATATTCTCTTATTTGTAAAGTTCACAAAGTATTACTCACCATCTTTTTGCTCTTCTTTTCCAAAAACATCAAAACTTGGAGTTGAAGGAGCGTTGTTTGCATTTCCCAGTAATCCTGTGACCACAGATGAAGCCATGGCCATTCCGGTCTCTGATGTTCCCGAGCCGGTGTACATGAACTGCAGGTCGCGGGCCTCGCTCTCCTCTTGGGCCTGTTGCCTCCGGAGTGCTACCTGAGCGGCCATCACCCGCTGCCTCTCCGCTATCAACGTACACTTGGCACACACGCAGTCCCTCCAGCGACAGAAACGTTTGTGGCCTTTTAGCGCGGACACCACGCCGTGATTTCTGCAGCGTGCACATTTCGGGGTGCGGGGGTAGCCCCTCTCAAGAGCAGAATTACAAGACGCTGCTGCAGCTGCCCGGAGAAAGAGAGACGGAGGGCGCAAAAGTGAAGCGGGCATCTGCATGCTGGAGACGGGGAGATGCGGGTTATGCCCGCTCAAACCCAGAGGTCTGATACTGCCATCCATTGCTTTTGGTGATGTATTGAAATTCTCCAGACCTTTCAGAGTTCTTAAGGTTTTAGTCAGGCTGCGTTGTGCTTAGGTCTGTGTCTTGTCTCAACTGCTATTGCTACTCTCAAATACAGAGCTTAAAAGTGATTCACCTACAGGTGGATATGACATGTAACACCGCAGTCACACCCCTTTCCGTTCCAACCCCTCACATCCATATCATGTTTAAATGCTCCCTTCCTAAACAGTTGGAATACATTTTTTTTTACATTTTTTTACTTTTTTACATGATTGGACTGCTCGGGCTTCGGCTGATAATCATGTTTGTTTGTTTTTGCGAACCTGTGAGCATTGGCTTCATTAGTCTTTTACTAGACTGGTATGGAACCATGGACAGATTAATTGACAGCAAACATTTAGAAAATATGCACCATGCACAACCACCGTAAACACAAATTTTCGTTTCAGCATAGGAAAATATAAATACAAAAAACAAATTACTCCATATTTTAACCATCATTTTAATGCAAACCTAAAGCAAGACTAGGTTCAAAAGAAAAAAAACGTTGTCCTTCTTTCACTACATCAGTTTGTAATTTTGTTTGGCTTATTGAACAATAAGGAACACAATGACCCTTTACTGCAACAAAGCAACAGATAATTAGCTACCTGGTTATTCTGTGGAACGAATTACCCTAACAAAAGCCCATCTGTCAACAAACACAGTGAAATCAGAGCATCACTAATCACAGCTTGTCACTTGTTTCTTTCATTTAACTCAATTCAAACAGGATCAATTTACACGCAACAGCTTGTCTTGCCGTTATGACAAGAAAACAACAAAACATAATGTGGCAAACATTCAGCCAATCACCCAAGGCAACGCATCTCTAAGATAAACTAATCCCTTAAACACACCTACACTTGCACACACACACACACACACACACACACACACACACACACACACACACACACACACACACACACACACACACACACACGCACACACACACACATACACACACACACAAAACACTGCTATAACACTTTTTATTTCTTTGCCAATACAATCTGTGGATAAAAACATTGTTATATCATACGTGGCTTAGTTAACAAGGACTTAGCACTCTTGTAACTGCTTGAACTGAATCATCAGTGGTGTCCCAACAGACACTGATGGTCTTTGTAGACTAAAGCTGTGAATAATATATGAGGGATAATAAGGCATCCTATTGATACAAGAAGTGAAACCCTTTCATGGCTTTCTGGTGGGCCCAATGGTTCCCTTAAGGTTATCTGCATTTGGTATGTTGGTATATTTAGAAAATATTGCAAAAACAATTAGGATGAGAACATGAAATACCATGCATTATTGTGTTTAAATTAAATGATTAATTTATGTAATTGATGAAAGCTGTTGCAAACATGGTAGCTATGCTTTACAATACTATTTTTAGGTCCTTGCATAACCAACCAAAAATGTATATTAAGATTATTTAGATAATTTTATTTCTGACTAAACCAATCCCCAATGTTCCCACCTTTCCCATCCTCAACATTTTTCCTGTGCAGCCTTCTTCTATTCCTCCTCTTTGCACGGCTGCACTCCCCATCAGTCCGTCAACGACAAGCCTTATCTGCAACCTAGCAGCCTGCTCGCTCAGGGAGCCATTCTCGCTCCCACAAACACATTATGCACACATACCACACCACATGTGGATGCCGTCTAAACACATCTTTGCATGCACATGTGCATACCCGCGACCACCGATGCACGCACATACAGTGTATACATACACGCACAACCTTGTGCTTATGGGTACTTGCATTGCATCTCAACCAAAGCATACAGACAACTGCCTGTACAGTAGAGACTCTCCAGCCCACGCGGATAAGACTATCTGTTGTTTGCAGAAAGAGCCACGATGGTTAGGAAATATAATGGGGGCAGTGGGGGGCAAAGTATAGCAGGATGGAGATTATCAGAGATGAAGCCATCAACATGGCCACTCGCTTGCCAAGAAAGACAAGGAGACGAACAAGGGGAGATAGAAATGCATCCACTGGGTGGATGCAGATGTATTCGTTATCATCTCATCCATTGTGAAGGGGAACCCAGGTTTTGCATTTGCGGCAGGCTGGCTTATCCAGGCGCAGTAAGCTGGGTTTTTGTTTGAATGCACCAGGTGAATCCCCCTTGTGTATAGGGGGTGGTGGGAGGCACTGGGATGCGATTCCCTTGCGTTTGTCTGGATGGGTTTACCTGTTACGCAAGATGGCTATCTGTCACTTGTGGGCCTTAGAAAAACATATGCTTTCAATCTGACGTGATAATTCCCCAGATAAGGATGAGGGCGAAAAAGGTTTGGCAATGGATAAACGTCATACATTTGGCAGATTTAAAAGTTTAAAATTGTGCTGACTGAATGTTATGTCTTAGAGTAATGTTGACCGTATTGACATTTCATACAACAAATACCAAAGTTTAGGCTGAGATGAAGAAATCTTTGTTTTTGACATGCATTGTATATCTTGATGCCTAAAATAATTATAATGTGAAACTTGAATATAAATTGGTGAATCTCGATCTTGAGGCAACTCAAGAGATGAAAGGGAATAAGAGTGGAGGTTGTAGATTTAGGCACACGGTGCAAATATATCTTCCAAACATATCTGCAGATATCCAATAACGTGTTGCTCCATGGCAACATGAGACTGAGAACAGGACAAAAAGGCGAAAGCTGTAGGGTTGGTTAGGTTGGTGAAGATAGAATTAGCTGAGAGTAATCACCGTTGTCTTTGGAAGGCACTGCTGATTTTTCTTTATCACATTACTTGCCATCCTTCACATCACCTATTCCACACTTGAACATTTCTCTGCTCAAGAAATAGCGATACCGGCTCAGTGCAGGAATGTAAGACTTGTAGAGTCTATTCTTTTTATTTTTTGATTGGGTCCAGCATCCAAAAGAGCTGGAGCTTTTTTTGTCTTTTTCTTTTTTTTTAAATATGCAACACACTGCAAAAGCACATCTCAAATGTTTACCTTGTCACAAATGTAAGATAATAAAGTAAAGATTGCAAAAATTCTCAAGTAAAAGTACTTATTATGAATACTGCCCAAGAAAAAGTGTACAATATTGTAAAACCATTACTTAATAGCCTTTAAATGTACCTCACTTGATTTCCCATACCTGGTTTCAACAACCCCTGCCATTGAAGGACATCGTTTGTGAAATTCATTTTGATAGAATTTTACACCATATTTAGAGGCTAGACTCTTTATGCCCTTGCTTTCCCATCAGTTGTTTTCCTTGATACCCCTTAAGACCATTGTCATTCAAAGAGTACCCTACACTCTGGCCTGCTGACACAATAGTACCACTTTCACACCAGACCAGCAACCTGGGTTATTCCTGGGTTGACTGTTGGTGCAAAAGGGTCAACCTGGCATTTCCACCCGGGTCACGACCAGGTTTATTCCCGGGTCGAACTCGGCTCGCCTTTGGTGTGAAAGGGCTGCTCGACCTTGGTTATAATCTAAAACCTCATTGGTTTAGGATCGGCACATCAGTATTTAACAAACGTTGTGTAAAATACAAGAACCACAAGAAGTAACACTGTCAGGCATATGGCTAGCTAAGGTCAGTGTAATCTTTCTTTAATAAACAACTCTGTCGTCCAAAAGCATTTTCAACCACCATCATCGCAGAACAAAGGATGTGAGTGAAGTGACTTTATTCTGCTGTATGTTGAAGATGCTGGGTGATGAATTAAATTAACTTGTAAGTCGGAATGTGCTGCAACTGTGTTTCCGCGATCTCCACTCTATCAACCAAAAACAATAACAATGGTAGTAACATCCACTTTCAATGACGTAGCAATGCGACAACTCTGTTCATCAGTGACGTACAAGGAAGTAACTCGCCAACCCGGTGTGTGAACGGTGTCGACGCAGGTCTTTCCCGGCACCAAAGTGCAGTGTGAATGTTAATGGGCCGGGTAATACCCAGGTTTCTCTGTGTGAAAGGGGTATAAATAACCTTTTAATCCCGGGTTTCTCTGTGTGAAAGGGGTATAAATAACCTTTTAATCCCGGGTTTCTCTGTGTGAAAGGGGTATAAATAACCTTTTAATCACTGGTTTCTCTGTGTGAAAGGGGTATAAATAACCTTTTAATCCCGGGTTACTCTGTGTGAAAGGGGTATAAATAACCTTTTAATCCCGGGTTTCTCTGTGTGAAAGGGGTATAAATAACCTTTTAATCCCGGGTTGCAGAGCTCGACCGAGTTTTTATTGTCACTGGATGGTACTCTGACAGCCATATACAGTATGTTCTGGATTTAGGACAGTGTAATGTCAGACACTCATTCATTCATTTCAGGTGTGGACCCTGGACTGTTGATTTTTTTTTACATTGACCTTTGTGTTTGGTGAGTCCTGTTCTGCTTGACATGCCTTGCTTCTGCGTAGTTCATACATTTCTTTTGATAGAAGCCAAATTTACCTTAGCATTACATTGCAATTTGTTTAAGTTAATAGACGTTTCGCCAATTCTCTCCACTTATTTTCTCTCCATTGCTATCTCTTGTCATCTACCTTTCCCCTATCCCCTCTATCCTTCCATTCCCTATCTCTGTCTCTTTCTACTCTGTATTGGTGGTCTAAAACAGGGAGGCATCCATCAGGGGCCCTTACTTAGCCTGGCAATGCCTCAGTGCCAACGAACAATGTCAGGCCGAAGACAGCAAAGTTTACTCTTTAGGAGTTGTTTGTGTGTGTGTGTGTGTTTGTGTGTGTGTGTGTGTGTGTGTGTGCGTGTCCGTGTGTGTGTGTCCGTGTGTGTTTTGGGGAGGTGGGGGGGTGCTGAGAATCTACCATTCTGCACTCTCAGGGCTAAACTTGCTATTTGCTCACTGTCTAACAAGTCTCCTTGTTCAACGATACACTTACAAGAAGGGCTTCAGACCTTCACAATGCATAACTTAGTGGCAGATGAGCCAAGATACCTGTGATGGATATGACGGCTCAAGTTGCTAAGTAAGATGATTTGCAAGGAAATGGACTGTGCTTATTGACAGATGGAATTTGTGGAAGCATCTTCTTTTGGCACTAAATATAAAAGTAAATACTTTCATTCTCACAGTTCCTTCAGTGGTGGTTTGTGGCCACCAAGACTTGATGTGATGTGACTGTGATGGAATGGGATGTCCCTTGTGCTAATAATAATAATAATAATAATGATAATAATGATAATAATAATAATAATAATAATAATATTAATAATAATACATAATTTGGGTGTTGCCCCTGAAAATTCTTGGTCACTAAATATCTGAAGTTTGAATTTGGGGATGATCAGTTGACCAGCTATGGAGGATATATGAGTGAACAGGAAGGATGTTGAAGTTGGAGGAGGTTAGAGGGGTCAGGTAATGTAGAGATTGATAGGTAAGAAGACGGTTTTGTAGTTGATGCGCTGAGTGACAGGAAGCCAGTGGAGGTCAAAGAGGACAGGGGTTATGTGCTCATGATTTGGTTGAGGTGAGGAGACGAGCAGCAGAGTTTTGAGTCATCTGCAGTTTATGAGTTAAGTGTCACTCATGTCTAAGAGAAGGGAATTGCAGTAATCAAGATGGGTGATGAGTGAATGAGCATTGTAGATGCACTGTGGGAGTTGGAGGATCTGATTTTGGCTATGGTGAGACTATAGTGCCATTAATCGAGAGAAGTTTTGCCAACTTTACTAAGGATTTGGTGCCAATTAGGAGGAGTTCCGTTTTATTGCTGTTGAGTTTGAGATAAGTCTTCCAGCATCCAGTGGTTAATTATTGAGGGACAGTTCTTAATGTCTACAAGTGGCAGGTTATCAAGTGATTTGGTGCTGATGTAAATCTGTGTCATCAGCGTAGCAGTAGAAGTTAACAGTATTTAACCAAGGGGAAGGTAATAGATAATGAAGAGGAGGGGACCCAGAATGGAGCTTTGGGGAACACCCTGTGTTACTTGAGAAGTGCCAGATGTGTGACCATTTAGTGAGATTAATTGATATCCGTTTGTGAGAGGTATGCTCTCATCAACAGAATTGGTTTCTGTAGGCTTCAAAATATACAATACAATCGTTTTCTATAGTCTGTTGTGGACAAACCACAAACACACAGTGTCTAATATTTAAAAACGAAAGATTCTACTTGTATTAGTTGAAGCAGATTACACCAAAAGTATGCTCCCAGTATAAAAGTTATATGATAAACAGCTTCATTTATCTGGCGATTATGGAGTACCCTCCTGCAACCAAAGATATATGATAATATGTTTGTGATGACTTATCAAAGTAAAGATAACTATTTGCACACTGGAACTACCTGAAACATTTCTAGATTCCAAATGCCATGTAAAAAGACAAGGGGCGGTGTGTTATCTGTTGATAACAGAACCACAAACATGGAATGGGGGAGGGACAACAAGAACAGGACTAAAGTAGAGGACAGTGATATCTGATGAACTTGATGAAGAAAAAGAGACATCAGTGCTGTGCATCTCTACAAATTTGTTATGGGAAAATACTCACTCTGTCAGGCTGAGACAATAACAGCTTGGAAAATGTTAAACAGTATGTCAGATAGTGGAGTGTGTACGCACACAGATCAGACATCAGCTGCCACAGAGATAAAAAGAAAATCTACACTTCTTTGGGAGAATATTATAATTATGTTGGGTGTATTTCCTTTGAGAAAAATAAAATAACATAGCATGATTTTGTCAACAATTCTACATGGATATTGTGATTGGAATATAGTTGGCATTTTATCGTTATTTTCGTACAGACTGGATTAAGCCTCCAAAGTGTTGTCTTACCTGGCTACAAGGGCAACGTTAACCTAAACAGTTTGATAGACGCCCCTCAGTTTTCTATCTACAGTATATTCTTAAGTGTGTTGGATTCTGAAACTATCTGGCAATAGAATGCACAGGTTGACTAGTTCTCAACTTTCATTTAGCCTATTCCTAGAAGTCAAGGCATCTTGTGGAACATCCAAACATTCTCACACATGTATTCATTGAGGCATGGTAAATCCGCTACATTACTGACTACTGGAAACAAAGGTGTCTTTGTTTTCCCCACTTCATACGGGTTGTGTACTTCCTTACTCACACACTATATATGTGGAGGTGCCTTGAAGTCTAGGAACAATTGGCAAATGTAGCACTTCTATGCCTGTAGTGTTCCTAATTTGTATGCAATGTGAAAACATTTTGTAAACGTTGCCATTATTCATGTTCCAGAAAGCTTTAGTGGTTTGCTCTATATATAAGGGCTCTTGTACTTTACATCTGTACACGTAGGAAGCCCCTATGGAGTAAATTATAGGTTGGAGTAATTAAATGAAAAGGCTCTCAATTTTGTCCTGAATGAGACACTTTTCTGTTGAAATACTATTTTGCTAAGTCCTATGTATACTCACAAAACGTACTTTTGTAAAATTAATCCATTTAATCTATCCATCCATATAATCAGCATGCAGACAAAGAGGATAATTTTATTATCTTAATATAATATATGTTTAAGGCCTTTGCATTAACTTCTGTGTTTGCATTGCTGAAACTGACTAAATAAATAATGCTGTACTAGCTTCAACACCTGGATCTGGTTCAAAGGCGAGGGCATCCACAGAGAGGTACAGAGCCAGATAACAACGCAAACTGAAGTCTCTTCACAAGTATGGACTTCAAAATGCTGGCTGCATGCAGATCTAACACAGATAACAGAGGACTACAAAATAAAACCTCTACCACAGGTGGGAAGAAATCGCGATTTCTAAAACACTGTGTAGTGAGGGAGGGTTTAGGGGACTTCTTAAAGATGCAGGACCCTTCCTGGATAAAAGACTCCAGATCGGTTTGCAAGTTGTGTAATTGTGCAGCGTAAGTTGTTGGCCGATTGTTCTCGACATAGATGTAGGTGTAAGGTTTCAGAGCCATGACCTAATCTTTGGTGCGTTTATCAGATTGGGAGCTGAAAGCACCTTAAGCAGTGCTTATCGTTTGTTTCTTTGATACAGGTCCTCTTTAAGGAGTTTGTGAGAAAGTATCCCTGTTCTTTGATTCTTTATTTGAAGGTGGAAGAATTGAAAAATGGTTTGATCTCAATGCGGTCGTTGCTTTAGAAGCAATCAAGCAATTCTTATTTTTCTTAGAACACAGAGTTTTGCTCCTTATTATAAATAATTTTTGTTGTTTTTCATAACAGGCCTGAAATGTAATTCAAACAAAATATGACTACCATAATTTACCTAACTGAATAATATAATGTGAACATTTGTATAATGATCTACTGATACCACCAGATTTCCTCATTTAACAGAAGATCGGTATCAGTTGGAAAGAGACAAAAGTAGGGAGAGAGTCAGAGAGAGAGAGAGAGAGAGACAGTGAGAGATTGAGACAGAGAAAAGATTGGTGCTATTCAGATGAACAGGGGTGAGATGTTAGCTTGTCACAGTTCAGAACGGCGTCACCTTAGGGAAGGGATTAAGCCGTGGGACATTTAACGCTTTTTAGTGTTATCTTACCATTTCGCCCACAGTAAGCAGTTCCAGTCTTTGTGTTTCACAATAAACAGGTGGCATGTTTATTTAAGCTGCAACTTTACTCCCATAATAGCTGGTTGAGTTTTGGTTTGAGAGGCTCTGGGCGTGGAATTGCGAAAGTTGAGAAAACCGGAATAGCCAAGAGATTATAGCAAGATAAAGATACGCAAAAATATTATTATTAAAGATTTATTTGAAAGATTTAATTTAACACCAAAAAAGAAGATACCTATGTGGGAGCCATCTAAACCATTCTCCTAAAAAGTAATTGCGGTTTTGCCTTTGTGGTTTCATTCCCGACGGCTTCAATGTGTACCCTTCGACTTGAGCTCAAGCTCTGCAGGGGTCAGGTCAGGGCCACACGTCAGTAGAAAAGGGGGCTACTCATTCTAAGATCCTGGCCTTAAGTAGAGGAGGAGAGCCTGCTGGTGAGAACCAGGGGGCACTGACCTGGAGGTGAGGTGTTTGCGGTGGGACACAAAGGCAAGCCTGGGGTCTCCTCTGATGTCCTCTGAAGGACCAGTAGAGGGGCTCCTTGAACCTAAAGAGCTTCCATTGTGCACCCATTGTCCTTCTCCACACAGGCCTTTGTCAGACCAGACCTTCTCCAGTAATGACCAACTTGTTCACCTATGATTAACTTCAAGAGGGTTTGTTTCTGCAAGCTTTGGTTTTGTGTGACAGCAGCTTATTACCTTTGGGCACCACTGCTCGAGAGCGGCGATGCTTCGTTGACAGTGATACACGCCTTTGTTATTAACAACACAACTGCAAACTTGATCCACAAATCAGACCACTAATCATATACTTAGTTGAATATTTATAATTTATAAAGAATAAAGAAATAATAGTCCAATTTATTTTTGAATGGGGTTATTTACTTCCTCGGTGCACACAGTTCTTGTCATAATGATCCCGTTCATGTTGAGCTAATGTCGCATTTCCTTTTCCCCACTGGGCAAAGGGACTGGATGTTTGTCCAGACATCCGCTTAAGTTGTCTCCCTTTTCTTTGATCTTGTGTGAAAACTACCGGGCACCCGTCAGGAGTCCCCAAAGGCCTGACTACACTTTCTAAAGGAAGAATTGGTTTTACCCCAGCTGTGTCTTGTTTGAGCTTTCATTGAGCACGTAGTCCATATGCTGCTTTGTCAAATCACTGACTGATCTTATTAAGGACAACCTGATTTCCTACAGCTAGCAGGGTGCTGGGACCCCCCACTGAGGAAGGCAAGCGAAGACGGCCCAGCACAACAACACAACACCCTGCCACTCCATAGCAGCAGGCCATCTCTCCAGCCCGCAAATGAGAGGAAAGCTAGGTCTCCACATGAAAAGGGTCGTTTTGAAAGCTTCTGAAGCCTGGCTTCCAACCAAGTCACAAGATACACAGAAAGATGGGAGGGTCACCTTTAACAAAAGCAGAGCACACGAGGGGAAAATATAAACGTTTTTTTATCCAATGGAAGATGAAAAGTATGAGTGGATATCTAACTAATATCATTTTATAACGTTGACAGGCTTTAAATAATATGTCTGTCCCGATATCGATGAAATCTAAGAATGGATACCTGTCAAAAGGATGTGCAAAAGTGTACCCTATACGCATAATAATGCTTGGGTTTTCTCGTTTTTAATCGTTTTTAAATATCAACACTTCTAAATTATTATTTACAAATAATAATAGTATAACACTTCAATTCACTTACCAACAGCTTTTTATTACGTAAAAAAAACCGTATTTATTCTTAAATTATTATAATTGAATCTATACTAAATTGAATGTAAATGAGGTGTGCTTGAACCTGGTTGAGTGCGTTCCTCTTTAACCTGTTCGTCTTTCCCACACTCTTATACACTCAGCTGCAGTCCACAGTGCAACAGTAAAGCAAAGGGTTGTGGTTAAAAGACAGAAATAAATGTGCCCATATGTTTTTCTCTTGCATTTGAATGATATTGATCTGATTCACCATTTGGAGTCCACTCTGTATCAAAACAAGTTCAATGATGAATCAACAGACAGCGCTGCCTTAACTTGTATTTTTTACTTGTAAATCTTTATCTAATGTCAAAGCAGAAACATGACTGATTAGCCAAAACAAATGACAAATAAAAGTGCTGATAACCTTTGGCTAACATCTATATTTTCCTCCTCATGAATCTTTTCATTCACTTTGATTTTGATATCTGCTTAGGTACAGTGTCTTGGCCATAGCTCAAAACGACTAGCTCTGACGACAGAACAGCACTTGTACTTATAATCCTCAGTGGACTTACCTGTCTTTCCGAAATATGATACCTCAATGGCACAGCTATAACTAAAAGAAATAAGCTCAGTGTAATGAGGCGTGAAATTCTTGAAGAAAAAAAAAACTTCTTTTGTTGTTCTTTTAAGTAAATTATACTTATTTAAAGGGCAAGCCAGTGTTGAAAGGGCACAGCCTACTACTAGGTCAATCTGGGGTCACGATGTACTTCCCGATAAGACAAATGTGTATTCTAATAGATACTGTTTAACCATTTGTTTAAGTAAATAGCTTTTGTCTGAGTCAAATTACACTACTGTGCGTGCTACATTCGTTGTATGGGTGTCCCATGCAGAACACGCAGCCGATGTTAGGGCCATGGCTCTCTGCTACATCAGAACCCCAGAGGTTATAAAGGTTCACAATGGCCTCTGTAAAGATGTGATTTATTCTCATACTTATAAAGTATTGGGGGTAGTTATGTAATATAATCAAATGCATGGCAAGTAAAAAAAAATATATATATATATATATATATATATATATATATATATATATATATATATATATTATATATATATATATATATATATATATATATATATATATATATATATATATATATATATATATATATATAATGTGGTGACAAGCTGTGAAATATTAATTCCTTTTACTTTCATCTTAATACTATTTTTAGATTTGAAACAATATGATATAGTTGCTAGTTCTGCAAAATGGGATTTATCACAATCTACTTTCTATCACAATCAATTTTCCTGTATTTTATAACCAAAATGCTTAGAAACTAAACCATTATATTTCAGCAAATCAAAATGGTGAATTAGCAGTGCATTTCCTAGGGTTTGTTGGCAAACTATTCTTTACAATCAGATTTTAGATGGACAAGCATGATATGCACATAAGTGCAATCCACTGGGATGTGTGAGCTAGGATGGGGCACATTCCTCAATTGAAGTGGGGGTGTATCCAGAGGTACAGTGAGATAACAAGAAATCAAAACCAAATCTGGACTGTAAATCCACTGAGCATTCATGTTTTCGGTATTTTTTGTTTTTATTTTTAAGACAGAATACAACCTCATATGTCTTACATTGCACTTAAAACATTGGTATTGGGCCACTTAAAATAGAAAAACAATAACTATAACCATTATGCAGTGATTAAATTGCATATTTATTCTACAAAGAAAACAACAGCATACTAATTACAATCAGCAGCTTGGGAATTTACTTGGCATTTTATACTCAGTGGCAACAAACACCTTGTTCCAAAATTTGATGGCTTTTCAGAGCAGACCTGGAAACGTGAGAAAAGTTGTTAATTTATTTTCTTCATGACTGCATTTTGATTCCCTCCCTCAACTCCCAGCATGTCTATATATCTTCCACTTGAGTGTGTCCTTTGGCTAGCTCACTCAACCTGGGCCCTATATTGGTTTGAGCACCCATTGGGGGGCTCTATTTTCTAGGCCATTGACTCTGAAAAACTAATATCGTAATCCCCTAATGTTTCTCCTCTGTTTTAGGAGGCGGTGAAATAGCTAAGGCCCAGGGGGTCAGTCCTGGTTGTATTCCTCCCATGCAGAGCATTAAGAGCAATGGGAGGAGTAGGATTTAAACAGGCATGAAATAGAGACACCTAGGGTCCTTAGGACAGGTAAGGCCCAGCCCCTTGTCAAACTGTCATCCCTGGGAAACACAAGAAACACTACTCTATGGGGTCATGTTGCTTGAAAATCTCAGTTATTTCATGATTAAACCGTGTACTGTTTTTCAAACCTTAAAAAATTGCTTGACTCCAAAGTACTATAATTTTTTGGTCATTAGTACCATTCTTCACAAAAATTTGTAAATTTTTTGCTCTCTCCTCTCTCCGACATAAGACATGGTCAGCCAATACGTATCATTGATGTTGTCCCAACCTTTTCATCACTAGCTTTGCTCTGTCAAACAACTTTACATTCCCTTTCATGGAATGATGTATCTAAACTTTCCCTGACGACAAAAGCAATTTTGTCCGTGTCAGTCTATTGTTTACTTAGTTTGGCATAGATGGGTTGCGGACTTAAGAACGTGTAGCTTCATCAATAAGAGAAACACAAGCCCTGCTTTTCTAAAAAGGCCTGATTTGCTTAAGTACATTTTTTAAAGGACAACAACAAAGACGTTAGTAGCTAGAGGTGCCCGTGACATCCAGTATGGTGCAAAAGAAGCCGTGATACCGCATCTGCAATCATTTGTAGTATTTTTTTGCTACGTGACCGCTTCCTTGAACAACTCTGCCACCCACATTAGTACAGGGGTAATTATTTGGATTTCTGGGAGCAGGTGGTGATGGAAGCAGCAGCAGCAGCAGCAGTATCAGTGATCATCAGGCCCTTGAGTATCCTTAGATAAACATCAGGGACTCTGAGACACCCAGACACCAGGCCTTTGGCTTTCTCGCCAGGAGCCCCCATATCTCCTCAACGCCCCCAACCTCACCCTCTGTGCATTCATAACATAGTACTGTAAAGAACGACGTACTGAAGAGTGCATAGGGATATAGGCAGGGAGTTAAAGGCTCTGCTGACACAGGTTAGTGGGGTACCAGCATTGAAATAAAGTGGTGTCTCCTAATCATAGACCACCCACAGTTGGATCCCAAGGGGTAAAACACATTCGTTCAGACTAGTGAGGCTAGTCATATTCCCGACAATTAATTCCAAGAACATATTTATATTGTTTGTTGTGCTTAGCTATAGTTGACCTTCGGAATCCTTTATTTTAACGAGTTGTTGGCTAATGATGTGTATTACGTGTGGAACGGTCCCTTCCCTATGATTGCACCATCTTCACATCTCTCTTTCTGTAATCTCTCTTGTTCTCCCTTTGCTTTGTATGGAGGTTTCAAGTCATTACAGATAAGGCAAGTTTTCACAGTGTTAATCAGATCATCCACCCTGTGCGCTCCCATGCAACATGCATAGTTTGGCATGGTGTTCACCTGTGAGAACTTCACCTCAGATTTAATCAGATTTACTCTGTTACTCAGGACTCAATGTGACCTGGCCCAGGGAAATAGACCATGTCTACAGCATTCCTGTTGGGCAATGGGAATGAGATTTGATTGGGGATTATTGCCCTGAATGAAACTTCAATGGAATTGGAACAAGCGGGACGTTTGGTGAAATGGAAAACATTTAGAAAATAAATTACGTATTCAAAAAAATGTACAAATCATTTTAACTAGTTTAACATGTATTTAAAAGGATAAATTACATCTGCAAAGTGCAGGACCATGACCAACAAAAGACTACAGACTTCCGTCGACACTTAACACGAAGTGACGAGACAGCTAATACTGATCTATGCAACACAACTTGGGCAAATGAAAACATTGGCGATACTGAGTTGCCATTTGAGAACGACACAAACAGCAACTACATCACTGAAAACAAGAGGAGAGTAATTGTTCCTTTGTGGGGGAGAAAGAAGGCTCCAATTGCCATGGGATGAAGACGAAGGGTCCTCAAGGCCACAGAACACCATCTTGCCTGCAGTCGTTAATTACTCCTAATCAACACCGTGGGGAGACGTAGCCGTCAAGACTTATTAGCCAAATGAAATCCCTATAATACGAAACAAATGGGAAAAGAAACTGTAGTAGCCGGCTCCTGCTGAACGAGTCAGTGCTTTCCGATGGGATGGCTTTTTGGAAAGGGCCCCACTTCCACACGTCGTTTGGTTTTTACTTAAATCTTTTGCAGAAGTTCATGTAGGTGGTTTGGTAGGGCAGGTGATCACCCTAACACACTCCTTGTCACACATATACACACACACACACACACACACGCACACACACACACACACACACACACGTAAACACACACACACACACACACACACACACGTAAACACACACACACACACACACAACCTCTGTCGTAACTTGCTGACGGGTTCCCCATTGTTGTTGTTGCCTCCATGGTTGCCTCCCCCCAATCAGACGTCTCCAAGGTCATGAGAAATGTTGACTTAATCCAGTCTTCCTCCCCGCCATCCCTACGATAGTCATGGCAAAGAGCAGAAAGGAGCCTTTGTGTGTCCCCCAACACTGGGAACAAAGAGCCCGGGATTGGGAAACGTAAAGCGCACACACGGCCTGCAATTAAGAGCTTAGGCTGCGCTCCCCATTACAAAAACCCTCCTGCGAATGAGAGCGAGAGGAAACGTCGAGCTTAGGTGAGAAAGGCCGTGCGGGCATTAGATGAGGAACGGAGAATGAAGACATTTGTCACAGAATATTACTTACAGGATGCCAGCACATAGTCACCCAATACCCTACTCTGTGAGGCTAGCAGAAACTGCATGCTAATTAGCGACAATTAAGGTCAATTAACCACTTAAAAGCCTCAGGGCTGGTACTGTACATTGCAGTCACAGTCATCTGACAAGTCTGTGTTTGTTTCCCCATATGGTAAGTGGAGTAATTGATACCTGGACATCTGTTGGGATGGAAATGTACCAAGGTGCCGTGAACAACGTGATAATGAAAACTTTTGGGGTAATTTTCTGGTAATTTTCTTTCCAGCTCTAATCTGTTTACTTGTAGTATTTATATAATGTATTGAGAGATCATTTAACCTTGTTGTCTGGACAATATGATCTTCTGAAAACACACAGTTAATTTGTTTGCGTTGTAATCCTTACAGTAAATCTTACTTTTATGTTGCAATTTTTAAACTTCGCAGGTTTTCATTACTTCATCAGGGAATTTAGGAAGTGGGCTATGTGTTTTTATATGTTACTTTTATCAAAAGAAAACATGAAATACTGCAGATAGTGAAAGTTAGTTAGATTAATTTGAATAATTAAATCTACATAAAACCCTTGAACTTGGTCCCCACAGTTGCGACGTCGCTGGTCAATAGTAGGGGTGGCAGCATCATCCATTGGGAGTGTGATTCTATGCAAAAAGAACTGGAGTCCACACTGCAAAAAAAATACAATTTTAAAAGTCAGAGTCAGGAATAGGTTGCAGGTTTTACAAGACTGGTAAACTAGTAAAGGAGAAAGAAACAAAAATGTATATGCTAACCAGTGTAAGTTTGTACAGTGTGTGTGTGTGTGTGTGTGTGTGTGTGTGTGTGTGTAGGTGTGTGTGTGTGTGTGTGTGTGTGTGTGTGTTTTAGCCACGGTGTTTCAGGGAGCAGCTCTAGGGGTGGCACTGTGCGGCGCCTCGTCCTGGATCATTTACCACCATACACACGGGCCATGCTGGTAGCCCCAGAGCCCCGTTGGCCCCCTTGGGTGGCAGCGCCAGCCCCAGCAGGGCCAGTAGGATGTAGGCCAAGCCAGGCGTGTAATCCGCCTCTCAGAGTGGGAACGCTCCGTCGGCATTGGATAATAAATATGGAAGGGTACACTGCTAAAGAGCAGTTATAGGGGAACATACCCAAAAAACTGCAAAACCCCAAACTACAGGAAACGTGCCCTGTATTTAAGATGTGTGCTCAGTCATAATTTGACAAGGCAATGCCTAAAGTGTGTAATTGTGCAGGTCTCTGTGTGTGTGTATGTGGGGTGGGGTGGGACATTTGTTTGTGTATGTGATACACTTACAGGTATTAGTTATCTATAACGATCAATGAATGTATTGTTCCACAATCCATTTATTGTAAAAAAAAAAAAAAAAAGCCAATTTAAAATATTAGAGTACTTAAAGAGATTTTTTAGTCCCTCTATGAAATATACTTAGCATGCTCCCTAGATTCGCAGTGCGTACATCTCTTCCTCTGCTCGCACGGTTTGGTGAATTGCAACTTCTGTTGGGGTGCAATTACACTATAAGTACTTACATTCAACCCTCACTGCTCCTGCAGGTGCTTGAGGTCACTCTTTCCTAATTTTCATCAATTATCCCATTTCCCCTCCGCGAAACACTGTTTCTTATTCAGGATAATGTACCCGCTATTTGTCAGCACTCTGTCATTTGTATGCCTCTTTTCCGTTAGTGTACCTTCACGTCAAGGAAACTGAATGCTAGCTTTCTGTGCTACGTGGGGCTCATTTGAAATTCAAATATTGCCTCATTGCTGAGTCTCAACAATATTGACTTTCAATTACTCCAGTGTACCATTTGAGATATTTATAGGGCAGGATTGTTTAGTTTTTCTCATTGACAAGTCAGTTGCTTCAACAAACAGTAACAGTATATTTAGCGTGTCTGCAATATGTAATGGAAACACCACAGGCAATGCTATGCCTGTGTCCATGGTGCACACCGGATTATAATAGGTCACGTTTTACAGAAAAATTATTTAACGCACATGCTGAGATCGACAGTTTTCCCCTCTAGTTTTTAATTTGAGATTGTGAACTTTACATGTGTTCTGCCCTGACAACCCTCATATTGTATGCAGTTGTATGCTTAGTGCACTACGGTGAATCTTTGAGCACCTACAGCCTTCATCCACTAGATGGCATCCTACATCACAGTGGAAAGCTAACAAGCTGGTCATTAAATTAGTCACACATTTTGCCAAAGGATGAAGTATTGTATGGCACGTTGTTCTTCTTTGCCATGGCCCTGTAACTGTGTGCGACCGACTCTGTTAAATATCCATGTTAATGAGCCTGCCTGAGAGCTTTATATCTAATCTTATCTAGATGATTAAGTCAGGGATGCACTTAGTTCTCTACCTGACTTGTAGTTTTTACCATTATCTTTTTGTAGGCACAATTTTTGTAAGTCGCTTTGGATAAATGCGTCTGCTAAATGAATGTAATGTAATGTAATGTAATGATATTCCATACAGATAAATCACATTGAATAGCACTATTTTAATTTCTGCTTGTAGATAACAAACAAAACTATATCACCATAGAGGTGATTCAAGAGAAGATGTGATGAACAACATAAGATAATAGGTCAAGAAGTGTGGATGGTGGTTAAAAAGATTCAATATCTGGTCTTTTTTATGGTACCCCCCCCCCCCCCCCTACTCTAAATGTTTCACGGCATCTAATGCCCAATTGTTATTCAGAAAACTGTTCTATACACCTGCCAACATTAACTTCAACTTTACTTCAGTGCTGACATGTGATGAAGATATTCCAGACTCTTCTTTCTGGCTGAGGCCAGTGGTGGTAAATTAAACTGACAGCAGGTGAGCACAATTCTATTTCAAATGGCTGAAGCTTGTCTTCCTGAAACGAACAAAATAAATTAAACTATTCCTTTGCATCTGCAATACCACCTTGCATCCCACTTGCTGACTTCCCACTGAAGCTATGCCGGGTTGGTCTTGGTTAATTGTTGGACGAGAGATCAGTTGTTTCTGGAAATGGTGTTGGTGGACCAGTAGAGGTCCCTCTACCCTCTGGTCCGTGGCAGCCCCAATGCCCCAGGACAGTGACTGGGAACCTGTCCGCCCTGTACAGAGGGCTTCTTTTGAATGGGATGTTAAACGTGTGTTCTGACTCTCTCTGTAGTCACTAAAGATCCCTTTGCACTTATTGCAAAGAGTAGGGGTGTTAACCCTGGTGTCCTGATTAAATTCCCAATCTGGCCCTATATCAATCATGGTCATCTAATCATCCCCTCAGCTCTCAGTTGGCTAATTAATCCCTGATCCAGCCCCTTGTGGTTCTTCATTAGGTCATAACTGATGTGTGGGCAGCCGTCTGGCGCAAAATGGCTGTCGTGGCACCTTCCAGAGGGTGCTACACAGTGGTGTTCCGGACTAACTGTCTCCCTCCTGCAGTGTAAAGAGCTTTGGGTGTCTTGAAAAGCACAATTTCAAAGTATAAATTTTGAATAATTTTAAACATACGAATCTGCTATACATTTATGTACCGGGGGCCCAAGTAGACACTTGGCATAGTCACTTGTTAGTACACGAATTCTAGGCTCCACTATGCTATTAGTATATTGTGAGATGAGCTAAAAGACCTGAGATTAAGAGATGAAAGATAGAAACACATTCTGTTTTTTTTTTATTTAATTCATAGAATTTTAACAAATGTAATTATAATTTGCTGTTCTTCAAAATAAGTCTACTCTTTCCTTAACAGACATTGCATCTCTGAATCGACACTAAGCTGTGAACTCAATGGTGACTTCTTGGACATAAAGGAATAGCTGGGCTCTTTTACCTTATATCCATGTATCCCCAAGTGGTCGACTCACCGAAATAGTTTTAACATCTATTTAGGATGCTCTTGAGGAATCTCGTTTTCCTGTTTATCTTACAATACTCACCTGACTGGAAACATATAGCTTAGCGCAAATGACCTCTGTCCAATTAATAACCACAAATGTGATTGTGTGGAATCTGTAAAGAACCGTTCGTCCCCCTCTTACTAGCGAACTCGGACATTTTATGTTTTGCATTTTATAAGTTAGATATTTTTCTCATAGCTGCACAGTAAGTATAATCGTTTTTTTAACTGGGGAAAAGAGAAAGGTTTAGGGACTCACGTGAGTTGTAAAGAATCATATTGCATATTTTATAGGGTACATTGTGTTATTATGAACATTGGTTGTTCTATTTACATGACTTTATATGACATAACACATTGCTATGATATTAAATACATTGCTTTGTGTGTATTTTTTAGCTTGAATAAACAATTATCTTGGATTGAATACCATTTCCTAAATTACATACCTCATTATTATATGTGCATTTAGTCCATTTGAACCTTGGAAACCAGCTTGCTACATTTGTTTCTCCCTGATACATTTATTGATGTATTTTATTGCAAATAAACATTATGTCACGTTAGCTGACCTTTTAACCAGTCGTTCAGTTATACCTGCAGTGAAGTTTCAAGGTTCAAATATAGAACGCATTGCTGCAAAATACCGGACCTGGTGACCTGTTGTAGGGATATAAAATATCCTTATCTGTGACATCTTCATTCCACTCCGGTGCCATAGCCTCCATTTATTATGTGGCTCAGAAGTTCACAGAGAAAGTTTTGCATTTCTATCTACTCATTGAGCACATGCTGTAATTCCGTGAGCTAGACCATGATAGACGGCGACATTGTACAGATTTCCCCAGAGGCGGGTAGTGTTTTTGTAGTATACGGTAATATCTTGAATGATATTATTGACTACAGTGTGAACAATGCGTCAGTATTCCCTTCACGCTACCAGTCCCCCATAACTCCAAGGGAAAAGCCTCTTCAAGAATGTTCCCATTATGAAACCCTGTCCTGAAACCTTCACCAACCTTCACCAACTTGGCAACCATACGTCATCCTAAAAGGATGGACCTGTTTTCGAGCATGTTGTTTCAACTTGTCTTTATACAAGCTAGACCAGTCTAGACTTAGTTCTAATATGGGAAAGGCCTTTGCAGCTACTTGTCATGCTAGACAGCTACATGGTTACAAGAAATTGGCCAACCCTACCCCTGCACTCCCTTCCTCTATTCATGTCAAAGAACAGTGCTACAGTGTGTTGCTGTGCCAGGGCAACCGTAGGGTGAGGGGAGGGGTGGGACCTGCCCTCTGCTATTTATCTCTGCTTACTTGAAACCAGGCGACCCTCAGCCTATATATGACATGGGCTTTAAATGGCCACATCAGCAGACAGATAATCAGTGAGATAAAGGAGTGGATCTTCCCTGCCAGATCATCCAAAGGAGTAGGGAGGTGCCGTTATATAAAGGCTATCCAATAGGTGTCAAGAGTCCCACGCTTTTTTTTCTTCAGTGCCACCCTTACAGTACCAACCACTGCCACCCAGCCTAACCAGCCCAGCCATGGCCTTCAATGGAACCTGGAAAGTGGACCGCAGCGAGAACTATGACAAGTTCATGGAGCAAATGGGTAAGTGTATCTCCCTTATGTTTGTGTGTTTGTGTGTTTTGGTGTGTGCATACATCCACAACTATGTGTGCTTCGGTGTGTGCAAACATCCACAACTATGTGCGCTTGTCCGCTCACAGATGAATGGTTTAACCTCTGTCTTTACGTTAGTGATCAATGATTTTCGACGCCAATTGCTCGTGTTGTATGGTGAGTTTTAACTGCGAGTTTTGTCATGTGGAAGAGTACCATTGAGCACCATTACTCTCTGAACTGGTTGGAGGAGTGTCAAGGAGCATTGGATGCAAAATTAGCTGTTGCCAATTTAAGAGCATGTCATTAAATCCTTGGAACCCAGACATGGTTTACTTCTTGCAATGTACAGTGGTCAAAACCACAGTGGAAAATATGTGCAAGCTTTGGTATGACATTGTTTCCTATTTAATCTCACCTCTCACCTAGATTAATGTATGGGTGCGACCAAGTTTATCTTTGAACTCGACATGTGAACACATGTAGCTACTGTTTGTGTTACATGTTTCATCTACTGTAAAATGCTACAAACTAAGTTGTGTGTTTGTATGTCTGATATTTCAAACATACTATCCTTACGTCAGTTATGAATATGTAGCTCAAACGTGTTCCTACAGGTACATGTACAGTGTAATGTAATGTAATATAATGTAATGTACATTGGACACGTACAATGTAATGTAATATAATGGAATGTCCATTGGACACGTACAATGTAATGTAATGTAATATAATGTAATGTACATTGTACACGTACAATATAATGTAATATAATGTAATGTACATTGTACACATACAATGTAATGAAATGTGCATTGTACAGGTACAATGTAATGCAATCTAATGTAATATGTAGCTCAAACGTGTTCCTACAAGTACATTGTTTCTCTGTGTGTGTTGCGCCAGGTGTTAACATCATGAAGAGAAAGCTGGCAGAGCACGACAACCTGAAGATCACTATTGAGCAGACAGGGGAGAAGTTCGCCATCAAGGAGTCCAGCACGTTCCGCTCCAAAGAGATTGACTTCACCCTTGGGGTTCCTTTTGACTACGCCCTGGCAGACGGCACAGAGGTCACAGTAAGCCTTGTAGTCTGTCATCAAAGCACCTTGCATTGCCTACATGAAAATCAAAAGACTGTTTCTTCCAGTTTAAGTATCAGACCAAGTCTTCCAACAGTGGAGCTCATTAGTTCAGTAATGTCATTACAGTTCCTATTTTAAATGACCAATATAGTGTAGAGATGATTCCGGAGAAAGTACAGCGTGTTTGAAACATTTTTTAGGTTTTGTGAAGTCCGATGGTAAAGTTAGATCCATAGGCAACATCTGATCATGTCTTATCCCATCTAGCGCAGCAGAAATCAATTATTTCGATATGAAGCCCATGTCTTTTGTCTCAGGGTACATGGGAGATGGAGGGTGAGATGCTGAAGGGTAAATTCACCAGGAAAGACAACCAGAAGGTTCTCACTACGACCCGAGTCCTGCAGGGAGGAGAACTAGTCCAGGTGAGCAGCTCAATCAGATCTCCACAGCATATCTCATAAGTCTCATAAAAACCTTCACAATCGAAGGCACATGGTGATAGTACAGATTATTTGGTATGCTTTGACTGTCCATGCAATTAACGTTCAAAGTAAGTGTACAAATACTTTTTCTCCGATTGTACAACAGAGCTACAACTATGAAGGGGTGGACGCCAAGAGGATTTTCAAAAAGGCATAACCTGCAGTTTGGATTTAAATTGACTGTTAACTTTTTAGTAGTAGTTTTTTTAAACAAGATGTAGATGGCATAAAATGTCTCTTAAATGGATATACTCGAACCTTCGATTTTTCTTCTGTTTACTACAGATATGTTTGAAACGTTTAAATTGAAGTGACACCAATTGACAATGGCAGGTCAAAATACTGGTTTAAACATTGGTTTATGTTTCAAGTAACTTTGTACTAAAAGTTTAAATAAATTCAAAAAAATACTTCCAAGTGCCATCACATCTTGTCAACTTTAGCTGTATTTCTCAATTTCTTGTTCACCATAATTTAATCGAAAGTGCATATAACAATGTCACATTCTGTGGTCACAAAAAGGGTGGGATTTAAATTATATAATTCAGCTACTTGCCAAGCAGGTTCAATCAATCACTGAAAACTATATACACAGGATAAGATACATATCCTTATCACTTTATCCTTATCCATATATCAATCAATAATCTATGTTGTTACAAATATATAAATCTGCTGTCTCGGGCCATTTACAGTATTATAAAACATGATGTTTAACCTTTTTAAAGAGATCATAATGTTTTTAATTAGATTGGATTAAATCCCCAGGACATCTTTTTAACAGTTCTCACATGATTGCCTATGACTACCCTGGCTCACATCGTGTGATAAAGTTGGGTTACTATAAACTCAGTAGGCACAAGCCTGGGTATCTACCATGTGCTGAAGCAGCTTATATATTGAAAATCCAGTTAATTTATTAATGTTTCTGGGAAACAAATCTCCTATAATTGCTATTTGGACAGGAGTGTAGGAATGGAACGTGTTAGTGCAATGAGTCTTAGTTGCCAGAAGATGGCAATGTGGCACAACATTCAGTCTCAGTCATACATGTGTCGTAAGGATAACTGTACCAGTTGCAGCCAACACAGCCTCAACTGTACATTTATCTCTAGCTATTTAAGTCCACCATTATAAACTACTCAAACTCATGAAAAAAAATACACACGACCCTTTAACTTTTGCACAGCATTTCAACACTTCTCTTGGTTCATTAGCAGTTACCTGCATACAAGCTAATCATACCATCATTGCAAAAGGGGTCACCCGCTCCTATTACCAAAGAAGGGTGTTCAAGTGCTTTATTAAACAGCAAACCCTGCAGCCTGAGACGAAGCAGAGCATCGATCGGCTGCTTGATGAAGCCCTCCTGCTGAGCCTTCAGCGGCCACCTCCGGGCGGGGGGGTATTAGCCTGATGTATCCAGGACTAAGCTGACCAGGCTTGGGTTTCTTTGAACACCGACGCGGCCCTAAACCCACTCTGGAGGGAAGGGCGTCTCAGGGGAACCAGCCAGCTGCACCCTCTCAGTGAGGCTGGGCTGGCGTGCGGGCGGGTGTAGGCTACTTTGTTCCAGGACTGAGAAACTGGAGGCATTGAAATGGAAGAAGTATGTGTGGGTTTTCATATAGGTCGAGGGACAGGGCATCGCTCTGAATGTACAGTACAAAGGTAACATTAGGCTTATGGCACTTTTGAGATGCCAATCACGTTAGATTTGCGGCGATCCAGGCATAACGGCCATCCTGCTAGACATCCACCATGCAGATACAGAGAAAGCATACTGCGGGCCTTTCATTTGTCCAGCAGAGAGAGTTGTTGAGCCTCTCACAGACTTCGAAGATACACCCTGCATGGGCATTGTACCCCTTCATCTGACTCCTCTGGGATCCGCTAGGATTCTTTGTTTAGGAGAATCAGCGAACAGTTAATGTGACTTCCTATGAAACTAAATGATGCTCTCTCTCTTTACCGCTCATATTATAAACTAAGTTGTGTCATGATAAATAATAGCCAAATCCATTCCCACCCAACTCGTTGATTTAATCTACTGTATGTACAGCAAATCACCCCCTCTTTTGTAGAGTATCTATCTCTTCATTAAATTATCTTTCGTATCATACAATATTGTGTAAGAATGTTGTGTAGAAGTCCACAGAAAGTGCTACAGAAATAACAGTTGTTTATAAGTATGATGATGATGACGACAATGATTCTAATTATGACCAGTGTCACGACTATGATCAGTGTTATCGTTGGTTGTTATTTTATATACAGTGTTTATTATAACTATCATCGTCATTATCATCCTTATTATTAGAATCATAGGGAGCTTCCAGTACATCTGACGTGACTTTGAGCGCCCCTCTGTAAAGCCCTGGACACAGAAAGCAGACCATAATAGTCTAAACTGAGTCAGAGTGGGGAGAGAAAGGGTGAGATTCCTCTGTGTTTTGGTTGCCATGAGACGGAGGGCGTAGGGGCCGTCCCAGGGGGAAAGCAGTAGAGTGGGTGGAGAAAAGAGAGAGAGGAGAGAAGGAAAGAAACAGAGGTACACACACGGGGGGGGGGGGGGGGGGTAGAGTAGAGGGATGAGGGAACGACATGAGGAAGAGGGAGCGAAACAGAGACTGGGAAAGGGGGTAAAATGGAGAGGGAATGAGGTGGTCCAGATGAGAGATTAGGAGAGGGGAGTAATGCAAAATGAGGGCGGGAAGGAGAGTGCAACACCCGCCCAAATCGAACAAATCTCAAAAACTCGCCAGGTCAACCCCTTATCTGAAGATATTATAGTGGACATTAAGACTCGGGCTTTTGTCAGGAATTTGTTTGTTAATCCTTTTCAGGAAAACAAAGCCCTCTAATGATTTGGTAGTGACTGAGCAAAGTCATGAAACACCAGTGACTTCAGAATGGTGTCACTACTTCCTCTGTAGGGGAGGTGTAATGTTATGCATACCCTTGTCATGTTTTTCCTGTCATTTTAAAGTGAATAGGCATAACCTCACTTCCAACCTCACTACCCTGCACGGCGATGACAGTCATGATGACAATGATGTCATTATGACCAATAACCAGGCTTCAATAATCACCTGTCAATCAAGCGTAATGGGTGTGGTTTTGGCTTTATGGGAAGCAGAGAACACGGATACTATTCGAGCTCTGATGTAAAGGCAGAAATACTTTCCAACTGTTGTTTGTTAAATGCATGAAGTTGTTTTGTCAAAGTGCGTGGCCCACCACATAAAAGAGTAAGGGGTGAGAAACAGTCCTTGTGTCTCGGTTTAAAACGCGGTAGCTGTTGCAAGCAAGAACAAACGGAATGAATATATCAAATAATAAGCAGGGTAGGAGCTGACATCATAGGATGAGGTCATCCGCATTGGGAGCTGTGGGGTTTCTAATCCAATTGCAGCTCGTCCCAAACACAGTGTTATTGGGCCTTTCAGATGGTCAGATAGATTTCCAGCCGACGCTGCTTGAAGAGCACGCAGCGAGTGAGAAGTGACAGTGACACCTCCTAAATGGACCAGTGGAAGGGCGTAACACCATTATAAACGTGATGCCAGCTCAGAGTGATGAACATTACCTACCCCCACCACACACTCCCTATTTTCATCAGACACACACAGAAATCCAAACACTCAGAGTCACACCCAGCCCACGCGTGCTGCAGTGTAAGAATACCCCAGAGCATTTATTTAGGTGTTATGAGTTTTGTTGACGTGTGTGTGTGTGTGTGTGTGTCAGTATGTGTGTGTGTGCATATGTGTGTGTGTGAGAGAGAGAGAGGGTAAGAGTGTGTATGTCTGTCATGTGACGGCTGGTCTGTGCACTGCTGCGGATCACGTGAGGAAGGCGACAGGCTGAAGAAGGGGTGTGGCCCATTCCGCTGCCGCTTCCAGTGGGGGGACAGGGGGCCGGGGGGGGGGGGGCGTTAAGGAAGACGGAGGAAATGAAAGAGGAAGCGAGGCTAAATTGACTACGGCCTTGTTCCCTGAGTGCGCAACTCCTGGGACAGGTGGACTATTCTTATAGAGGCCTCACACTCCCCTGCCACCCCCCATGCTTCTGAAAACCACTCTATACGATTGCTCCTCTAAGATTTACCGGAGTAATATGGGGCTTGTAGTTAAAGAGATAGCAAAGAAATGGGTGGGCATTTTGAGGTAAAATGCTGCATTTGACACTAAGTGGACTGAAAATACCTCCGCTGTATTTCTGGCAGCAGCAACATATGCTTCGACATTTTTAATCGTTTTCATTAAGATCGTTTTAAATTTTTTTTTATAGTAGATACAAGTGAAAGGGGCCAGCGTCTGTCTAGGTGCAGGTGAGCTCTGTGGTGTAAACATTCAAACATTCTCTCGCCTGGTTGTTGAATGGAGATCAATCATTGTCCAGCCCATGACAGTATCATGTGGTACAGCATATGAAGATGAGGTATGAAGATGAAGAAGAAGATTAATAAGAAGATGAAGAAGAAGTTGGGAGAGCGACTGTATCATTGGTGGGTCTGCTGCGAGACAACGACGTTTGGATTCCGCGATGTTTTTGTTCAATCCATTATATTGTGCAAGCGCATACAGTACAGATCATACTCAAATGAAATAATAATAATCTTTAGGAAAGAATCCAGACACAAATGATGACGATACGACAAATGACAACGTCAATCTTTAATGGTCTGAAATGTCATCGTTTACATGTTCATAAAAACTTTTCAATCACTTTTTTTGGGGGGAGGGGGGGGGGGGGGGGGGGGTTCTAACAAGCATCTCAACCAAACCTCTGTAATTCACTGAAATACAGTTTCTCCTCACAGTGGCGAAAATATATAAATATCAACAGTATGCATGGAAAAGAAAAGCGGAACACACACATGCTGTGAACATGCACAGTACACACAAGTTCTCACACAGTAGATTAAACCAAAACAAACAAACTTCTCGACTGTTGGAAGGATTTATCAACCACCAGACTATTCTGTATCGTAAGTGTTGGCCCCAAAAAAATGCGTGAACATCCTTTCAAACAGTATTGATTTTTTTTTTAACTCTTCTGGATTTCACAGTGAATATTTTCGTAAAAGTTTATTTTAAAAAATCAATAATCAATTAATGGAAGCATATTGAAATCATTTTAACAAATACACAACACAGAGCTCTCAAACATTATACGAGGAGTGTTGTGAAAGCAATACATTGTTCAATTTACAGTAATACTCACATTAAACTACATGATAATCATTTTCAGGAACATATCCCCTAATAACCCATTAACAGAAATAAACTGTTAAATTACTTTTACTTATGCTTATAAACAAATTGCTCAGATTTGGTCTCCGAATTTAGAATTGTATACTTGATGAAAAGAGCATTGCCTTGTATATCCATGAGTGGGAAACAAAATTTCGCATTATATTATTGTGCACTAAGCCGACTTCGTAATTGTACACATTAGAAAGTGATTGTTTTACACCTTCCATGTTTAGTTAGCGTCACATAAAAGAATAGTACTCAATGTATTGGCATCTGTATGAAACCCAACGCAATTTATTTTTACCTGTGTCACAGAAGTTCTCCCTTGTTTAAAGATGTCTCAAAAAAACATGATGGTTATTGCAGGTTCAAAAAAGGAACTCAGAAAACACAAGATATGAAACATATCTTTCACAGCACTCATAGCTATAAATTCAGAAGTTACAAAAACAGGCTCAAGCACCTTGTTTCCTAAAAATAGACAAAAAAGAGAGAAAGCACATGAAAGGAATTTCCTGTCAGATACTACAACGTTCTTTGGAGTGACACCAAAAGAGCAAGATAATGGCCCACTTCAAACAAATTCAGATTGAGGAGTACAAAGCAGTCAAGAGATGGAATAATTCCACAAGCCCAGAGAGCTATCCAGTGTAAGAAATAAATGCCTTTGGTCTGGGATTTCTCTCTGTGCTGCTCATGCTATCCTTTTACATACACCGTGGGCTAATGAAGAGCCGACAGCAGGGAAGTGGCCACATAGCATTCACCTTGCATGGTAGTAGCAGTCCCTAGTTTCTCTCTGTTTGCTAGAAATGGCTGGCCCGAGGCCTCGAGACAATCATTATTTCAATCCCAGATTTCATTCAGGATCTAAACGGCTGCCACCGAATCCCAGAACATCCCATCAGGTGGATAAACACGAAGGACTAGTATGTTCGGTATGTTTGCATACGAAGCAATCGGTCAGAATCCCTCAATGTGTACGCGATCAAATCGAATTCACGCGACGAAGAGGAGAGCTCACCAAAGGCGGCTACTGCTTTGGTGTGGCAGAGCGATAGTCCATTTTACCATGGCACTACTAAAGAAAAGAAAACAGTAGGAAAAGATTGAGGTTTTTCAAACCAGCTTGCTCATACACTTCAGAATAAAATATGAACTGATCACACAAAACAATTTGAAACATTGGCTTAATTACAAAAATACCTTTTCGTATTTCTTTAAAATATCAAAAAATTTACAGCATTGTAATTTTTTTTGTTCCTTTTTTTTGGCAAAGTCATGCTTCGACATGTATTTAATAATCATAATAATAACATTAATATGAATGATATACAGAATAGTAATAATTATAATCATATAATCATAATCCGATAGCACTTTGGTCACCCTTTTGCACAAAAGCCTTTCAAAATGGCCGCATTAAGTTGGCTCAAACTCAACTGAGGTTAATTCCAACTCGTTGAATCAGGCAAAAGAGCTTTAAAGAAAAGCAATACACAGTGTATGCAATACAAACACAAACATAGGCCTTTGTCCGATTGAATACGGTAAATCAATTTCGAACGAGGCCCTTCAGTGTATGTACAGTACCTTTCAATGTAGGCCATCAGAAGGTCATGTACCTAACTGCAGCCAAAGTGCCACCAGTCATTGGGGAGTATGTAACAGTATAAAAGAGGGTTGGACTAGGTGGGGGGGTGGGGGGGGGCGGGGTCGATGTGTGATGGAGGTGAGGTGACGGGGGTCTGGGGGTCTGGTATGTCCAGAGGCCCATGAGGTCGCTGCTGCCTGAGAGGGAGAGAGGGAGAGAGAGAGAGAGAGCGGGAGAGGGAGAGAGAGAGAGAGTGTGAGAGAGTGTGTGAGAGAAGGAAGTTACCATGGTCACAGCACTCAAGCAGTGCGCAGACTAATGAAAGCACAAGGGATGTAATACCAAGACGACCACACGCACACACACACACACACACACGCACACACAGTCACACGCACACACACACACAGTCACACGCACACACACACACACACACACACACACACAGAGTGCAAACATGCTGATACACTTAAATATAAACCCACGTCAGCACCATTGCGTGGAGTAATTACAGTAGATGCAGATGTTAACTAAGGAAAACAAATATACACCTTATTAAAGACTGTCGTTCAGGAGAGACCACACACACCTCCTCCATTCTATCCCACAGTTCTCTCATTCAGGATTTGTTTTCAATATCCTACGACGCGGAGAACAAAACGAAAACACACAATGGGAAAACGGACACAGAGTCAACACGGCTGAGGGCTTGTGAGCCCGCCATGCCAGATATCTTTGGCAGAGCGATATCATCTCCGAAAATCCTCCGGTGGGTTTTCACAAGTTACTTCCGCAAATGTACACTTTCACATCAAATGTCTCCATCCCGATCGGAGTGGCTGGACACCAGCGCTAGGTGTGATTTACACGTCTGGCCTGCCTGTCAAGACCAGGCGGCGTAAAGGGCGCTGACGCTTGGGCACCGGGCCGTGAACTCACCGAGGGTCCGCTGTGCGCTGTAGCGGCTCAGGAGAACCTCCCTCCCGGACTGGGACATGAGAACCATCGGCAGCGTCCTTCACGGCCGGCCTCGGCCCCCATCACACATACGGAGCCTGCGGGGACACACACGGCAAGACAGGCTGGGCTTAGGAAAAGAGGCAGAGCGCTAATGGCTACACCGCGAGTACTCGATGAGGTGCGCTCGTTGGCGGAGGTTTGAGTCTACAGCGTTGTTGAGCTTTATTTGTGTTTGTGCCTCTCACCACGATTCCAGACATCGAGTACGGCACGGTATCAGAACATGGAATCTTTCCCCACACAAAGCTTTCTTAAGGGAGTTGTATAAATACATGTTGTTCATTAACTTCTGGCCACAGTGTACTTCCTGCTCCTTGCAGCAAACCCATGTATCCCATAACCCCCCCCCCCCCCTGTCCTCCTCCCTCCCTATTGGACCAATGAGAAAGGTCAACAAGCTGACCCCTGCCCCCCCCAGATGTGTTGCCAAAAATAGACGTCTCTTGGCAACGGTTGTGACAGGGGTTCAGGACAGGGAAATAAACAATCGCATGTAAAAACAGGGTCCATGAGAGAGATTGGGAGAGAGAGAGAGAGAGAGAGAGAGAGAGAGAGAGAGAGAGAGAGAGAGAGAGAGAGAGAGAGAGAGAGAGTGCTTTGTGGAGGGTTAGTGGGGGTTAGTGGGGGGTAGGGGTGGAGCTCTCCGTACTTGCTTGTGAGCCGCGTCGGCTGTGCCCTGTATCCACCCGGAAAGGTAGCATGCCCAGGCACGGCTGGCCTCACTAATACCTGTTGCGCGTTCAGTCAGGGATGGGGGGAATCGATGCTCGTAGCCGCTCGGGCAGGCTGACCCCCGCACATTCTTCTAGACTCAACCTTGAATTTGTTCTGGCTGAGGCCCCCCAAGGCTAGCGATTGGCTTTATCACTGACCATGTCTTTGTGGAATAGCAACTGGTGAGAGGTTTAGAGATTTACAGTATTAATACGTTGAGTACATGTTACTCTCTCGGTGAAGCATTTGAGATAGACAAACAAGATGTGATAGAGAATGAATGAAGGCTCTGTTCCCCAGTGAACACTCTCCCTGTCTATGTCTTATCTGACCTATCGATCAAAGGTTCCACCAGTCAGAGCCGTTATCAGGGGTCTTGTGATGACTAGTGGGAAATGTAGTCCTGTGGTTGTGACACAGTAGTAAGGGGGACAGAACCCATTGCCTGTTTGACTCCGAATGATTCCCGCCTCGGACGTTCTCAAGTCCACGTAAGACCTTTACCTGTGTTTGGCGGGGAGGAGGACCATGCCCCTTAATCTGCCGAAAAGCCTTTAGGCTGACGCTGTGCTCCTCACATACCAGCACGGCTGCTAGCGCTGCTTGGTGTTGAATGCAGCTGTTGACATATATCCAGCTCCTGAAACACGGCGAGTAAAGGGACAAAGCCACCGTGCCGTGTGTGTGTGTGTGTGTGTGTGTGTGTGTGTGTGTGTGTGTGTGTGTGTGTGTGTGTGTGTGTGTGTGTGTGTGTGTGTGTGTGTGTGTGTGTACATGTGTGTGTGTGTGTGTGTGTGTGTGTGTGTGTGTGTGTGTGTGTGTGTGTGTGTGTGTGTGTGTGTGTGTGTGTGTGCGTGTGTGTGTGTGTGTGTGTGTGTGTGTGTGTGTGTGTGTGTGTGTGTGTGTGTGTGTGTGTGTGTGTGTGTGTGTGTGTGTGTGTGTGCGTGTGTGACGCGTGTGTGTGCAGGCGGAGAGAAAGAGTGAGAGAGAGAGAGCAATATGGGGGTAGTAGTGAGAAGGATAATCAAGTCCCGTTCCCTTATGAAGGGGGCCTCCGCTTGGGTCACTCCTCCACTCCCTGATGGGAGTGAGACAGAAGTTCAACAGGAACTGCTAGGCTGGTCGGGCTGTTGGCCAATAAGCCCCCCAGGGCAAGTCGCCAGGCTGCACACGTACACACATACAAATACACAAACACACACACACACACACACACACTCTCTCTCTCTCTCTCTCTCTCTTTCTCTCTAACGCACACAAACACACACACTCTCTCTCTCTCTCTTTCTCTCTATCTCTCTCTCTCTCTCTCTCTCTCTCTCTCTCTAACGCACACAAACACACTCACTCTCTCTCTCTCTCACACACACACACACACACACACACACGCACACACACACACACACACACACACACACAAATGCACTGGAAACAGAAACTCCTATAAGGTAACTGTGCACACTTCAAAATGTGTGTTCACTTCCCATTCATATACACACATGAACACCCAAGTCCAAGGGTAGGGGGTTACTAGTTTGACTATGATGTCTTGCCAGATGTAAAATCCGGATTAGGTTCCCCTACAGTTCACTAGAGATTCATGTGACCTCTACTTGGTTTTGTGTGTGTCTAACCAGGCATGTGCACGTTAACAGAACTCGGAGATTGCCTTGACATGAAAGGAACTGATCAAATATACTTTTAGTGACAGACAGTGGGAAAGCAGCAAAAGGAAGCAATTTCACAACATTATTGGCTATCCAAACACTCTGTAAAACGTTAAACAACAAAAGCTGGACACCATTTGTTAACGCAGTAACCTGTTTGAACTTGTATGTGGAACTGTTGACTTGGTAATGTTTCAAAATGGCCTCTGCATTGACAGGCAGGAGGTCAGGTGATTAATACAGCTAATTATCGGCCTTGACTGAAGAACTCTCCTTCATGGAGAAATCTGTGTTGCTACCCTGTCCAGTCTCATGTTTCAGCTGTTCACACGGGCACACACAAACACGCGCATGCACACCAAACAAACACACATACACACACACACACACCAAACAAACACACATTCTGTCTCCCACGGTTACGCTCCCCCTCCTAGTGCAAGCCACATACTCTCATAAGTGAAGCCCCCCTGGCGAACTGTAAGAAGAGCACTAGCTGACCACAAGCCTCTTATGACTACACATACCAAATATATTTTGTCGCGTCTCGATGTTGAAGAAGATAAACTCAGCATGATGCTTTAGTGTGACTAAGCAATTTGCTACAGATAAAGTACAGAACTAAGTCAGAAAAAAAAAGTAAGTATTCATTATAAACCACACCAAGAGCAAGGCTTTAGTAATCACTTTTTGAAAGTTCCAGATCATGTTCAATTTGACTAGCCACAGCTTGCACAACAAGCCTGCTTGCTGTCCGGCCTGCACAGAGAACCGCGGGGCAGTTGTTGTCACGTTGCTAGGTAGACCAGCACATTGTGGTCATTTAGCATACCTGGGGCCGCAGAGGGGAACAGGCAGAGGGAGGTCAGTGCCAGTGAGCCTGTCTGCTTTGGAACAGCTACAAAGGCCAGGGGCAAACAAAGCTACTGAGCACGTCGTGGGCAACAGGAAATTGTGCGCAACGGCTTTTACTATGGGAAAAGATCCCTGGATATCATTCCACACGCATGCCTTTACACATTTGTTTGTCTCTATTTGGGTGTTTAAGCATGCACATCGAAGGTTTCAACACCATGACACCTATCAGTTCATTTTCCTTGCAGCCTTCTTGTGAAACGTACCCCATTCTCAAAAGCCCCTGGACCGACCCCACCACAAGCAGTTCCCCGCTCTGCCCTGACTGTGAGCAGGATGTGGACATGCTGTTGTTTCACAGGGACCGCCTGACACCCCCCCCCCCCCCCCCCATTCCCCCATCCCAACAACTTCCTCTCCGTTTGATAACGAGAAAATTATTTCCTTTCAACCCCTCCCTCGTCCACTCCCTTCCCCTTGGGGAGATGAAATCCACCCCAAAACAAGAAATAACATCTTGTTTATGCTGGCCAGTGTCTTGTTGTGCCCTGTGAATTGCCCGGCCCTGGAGCTGGGAAGCAGGGGCTGGAGGGAGGCTGGCACGGTAGGGTTAGCGCCAATCAACAGCTCGGTAAATGTTGGACTCCCCGCTCCCCCACGCCCCCTCCCCACTGCTCCCTAGGGGGTGTCGGGAACATGTCTCTTCCTGTTCTGAGACTTTAGATCGAGGGGCGGGGCGGGGTGTGTGTGTGTGTGTGGGGGGGGGGGGGGGGCGGCTGTTTGACTGGCGCCGAGCAATCACACACGCACACAAACACACACACACACACACACACACACACACAACTGTTACATACACAAACAAAGTGTAAACAAACACACATACACAGACACACTAGAAGGGGATTTACGTGGCTTTGTGGTTTGGTGCTTTGTTAGCATAACAGTGCTCCGTTTGTCTCCACTAAGTATGTGTTGTGCACCGTGTGCACCGCTTGCCTTTCACCTTCGAAGAAAGGCCGAACCAAACCACAAGTAGGAATAGAGTATGGTACTACGGAAACCACAAACAGTATTTCTTTCTGTCACACCACAAAGTCTCTAAATATAATTATTTTTACACCGACAGGACGTTCGAACTGTATTGAAACAGTTTCTCACAAAGTGACAGATTTCTATCGATACGATGTTGATACACACAGTATCTCCTCTTGACACGATAAACGATCGCCACACTAGCCCATACCCAAAGGTACACCCATGTGCCAAAGAATCAACACTTGTGGTACTGCCTAGCAACCCTGAATTAAAACGTTGCCCCCAGAGCTGGCTGCGTATTCTGTTTGAGTCGCCGTCTTTCATGCCCTGCATCTGAGGGAAAGCATGACATCAATTGAAAGTGTCGGTCTGCTGTACTCAATGATCTGAGCAGAGAAAACAGTGGAGATCCCCTTCAGTAACACATTCATCTCCAGGTGAAAAAAGGGCTTGTTTTGGTCCCAAAGGTCCTAACTCATAAGAGGGGTCTCTAGTTCAACTAATTTGGTCAATTTGATTAATTCTCAGAGTTGGTATGTGGAGTTTATATAAATAAATAAAAAACATTACAATTGGTTAGTCAGAAGTTTAAAATTGGTAATGCAAGCTGTTATGACAAGATCCTAACAAGTGAAGCAGTAGGAAAAGCAGTAGGCATGGCCAGGAAATAATGTGTTCCTGTGGTTGCAATGTGCTAGTGACAGTACAGTGCATGTCATTCCTAACAAGTGTTCCCAAAAGTGTCTCACCTGTTTATATAATATGTCATAACATTTATATAAGCATTTTCCCGGGACTCTGCAATGTATATCCTTTTGTCGTTAAATTGGCACTACCCGGTTGTGTTTTACTTAGTTTCAAGTGTGGTGAATGTGTGTGTGTGTGTGTGTGTGTGTGTGTGTGTGTGTGTGTGTGTGTGTGTGTGTGTGTGTGTGTGTGTGTGTGTGTGTGTGTGTGTGTGTGTGTGTGTGTGTGTGTGTGTGCGTGTGTTACTCACACATACTTCAGCAGAACTGCCTGGACTTCCATCCCTGAGGAGTTCCATCTGCAGGAGGGAGCCAGCGAATCTGAACACACACACACAGAGTAACATGTACAGATTTATATATATTATTATTTTTTTATCAAAGAATTGCATTACGTTCATCAAGAAAGTCTGTTCATCGGTTGCTTGGTTATCCATCGGCCAAATCTCAACCAGTCAAGCTCCAGCCCTGACAATAATACCCACAAGACTAAGTGAACTCCTGCCCACTTCCTGACAACACGAAGCTATGCTGCTTTGTGTCCGTCTTTGACTCTCAATGCAGAACTTTAAAGTCTGTGTGTGTGTGTGTGTGTGTGTGTGTGTGTGTGTGTGTGTGTGTGTGTGTGTGTGTGTGTGTGTGTGTGTGTGTGTGTGTGTGTGTGTGTGTGTGTGTGTGCAAACTCCCTCCTGAACGAGTGAAAATGCCAGCCAAGCACATTTATCCTAAGCTTGCCTGCCTAGTTTAAATTCTGACATCACGGGATCTTCTGCTTTGGTCGCTTTGCTTGAGGGCATTTACACTTTTACCGCCCCTGCAGAAGCTCAACGTTATGTATGGAAATATGTAGAGGGAGCCCTCAAGGTTAAGAACATTTCGAAGTAGAATCAGGAGATCCGGCCCTAATAAAAAAGAGCCGTAAAGCGAGGAATACGTGGTTTATGGGCTCAATCGAAAGCAGAGAACTCCTGAGAGTCCTTGTTAAAACAAACACCGATGTGATCAGAACGGCGATACGGGAAACAACAATCTGAAAGAGAAGTAAAGCTAACAGTTACGTCTCACCAGTGCCGGTTTGCACCAAAACAAAGGCGCATGAGAAGGAAGGCTACAGATCGATAGGAAACTCCTAAGTGTCAATCGCAGGGGATCCGTGGCAGATTAAACAGAGCCAAATAACTGGGTCATGGCAGAGAGAGGGCTTTAGTTTAATGAAGCAGGTGATGCTCAGAAGCACGAGGCAAACCTCTCCGGTCCATATCCGAAGATTTCAATTTAAGCCGTCCAGTTGGGAAACGCAAACCTCATTCAAGGAAAAGGTGTAGCCTTCGAGAAACACAGCTGATGTTTTATAATACCTGGCTAGAATATAAACATGATGCACGACTTACCTGTACAAGCATCTGTTATATATAGGCCCACCCCAATGAAAACATAGAATTACAGGCTAAAGACATCCGACCAGTCTATAATGCACGTGCTACTTTCGCTACACTTTTGCAGCAACCCTTACTACTACAAAAAACAACGGTTCCTGAGGTGCGTTGTTGGGGGTTGCGTGGGGGGGGGGAGTGGTGACGACGGGAGACAATCGGCTGTGCGGTGTGCCCTCGAGGCAGGTGGTGGGGGGGGTGGTAAAGGGGGGTGCAGGTTTACCTGAGCGTGGAGCGAGGAGGGGTAGGTGAAAGCAGGAGGAAGGGCTGGCGACAGCTCTGCCGGGTACAGCGGGTACGACGCCCACACATCTGGGCTGCTGGGGTATAGAGCGGGCATTGTGAGCTCATCTGTGGAGAGAAGAAAGAGGAGGAGTGGGGTGAGGAGAGTGACCAGTGGATGGGTGGATGTGATGGGCGGGCGGGTGGGAGGAAGAACGGCTGGAGGTTTCGGAAGGTGTGCTTCGGGTGCATCCTAAAGTGTCTAAAAGGGGCTTTCTTGTCTTGCTCACGTCTTCATCTGAAGCCCAACGTGACTAAGAAGGGCTTGACGTACACGCTAGCTGAGATGAGCCTCTCCTAAAGATGAGCCAGTCCTTTAAAGCAGGAAAGGCCCCCAGATTAGACATGGCGAGGTGCAGGGTGAAAGTGAGCTGGCGTGTAGCCGAGTGGGTGGGGGGGATGGAGAGATGGTTTGTGGGGAGCACAGGGTGAGGCAAAGAACACGCCATACCTTGTCACAGGTAAAAGAGATGCCGGTTGTGACTAAAGGCCACAGTCATATCTTTATTAACATTTAGGTATAAAAAAAACAAAAAAACATTTGGAAAATACACAGTTCAAGTTGCAAAGGTCATGTCAAAACAACTCAAACTGAAACTTTTAGACAGTAATGCGCATTACCCATGTGCAAAACACGCCTTTTCCACGTAGGCCAACGTGCATTTAAGAATGTGTCCTGGCATCTCTTTATCGAAGCTAAATCAAATAAAATGGCTGACTTAAACAACTTCGTATCAGAAAGCGACAGCAAATGTTATCTTGGACCATTACGTCATGGGCTCATTAATCGTTTCCTTCCATATTAAGCTGGGGCTCAAAAGTGTGCAGCTCTCACTCTGGCTTCACAATCTAAGATAAGAGCATGGCTGGTCATTCAGGAAGAATGCTTGAACACTGATGTACTATGTTTAACTGTCGATGCCCGTTCCTTGCAGCATACTCGACCCCTCACTAACTAAATATTTAACTAAACGTACAGTACAACACTACGTGGGCAAATTCCTCACTAGCTCAGGACATTAGGGCTCTGCTCCAAATGATTATGAACAGAGCTGATGGCAAACATGCACTGTTTATGAAACATTCATTTAACCAGGGGGAATGTGTTGCTTGCAGAGAAAGCTCCAGCAATCCACCAAACCCAAACCCACCATACTAAAGTACGAGACCAGCATATGCTGTCAGAAAGCCACACAGAATGTATCATTTTGTTTCAAGACACTTCTGTATTATGTGATTCACATTTTGACTGTTACCTCAAGCGAGAGGGTTTCCATTCAAGTCAATAGACCTGCAATACCTAAACTATATTATCAGCAGGCAGGCAGGCAGACAGACAGACAGACAGACAGACAGACAGACAGAAAGACAGGGCAGAGCAGCACTTACATGGGTCTCTGCTGATGAACTGTGGGCCTGGACTCTGCTGGGATGGTAGGGGGTTGGGTGTCCCCACCAGCTTATTCTTGGCCATCTTGGTGTTGGCTTTGGCAAACTCCAGCCTCAACGTCTGGGGGATCTCCGGGTCAAATCGGACCCCCTGAGTTTGGGATGAAAGAGATATAAGGGGAATCTTAAAAAATTTGGTACAACAGGTTTCCTTGAGTCTTTTGAAAACTGGGTCAAAAATTCATTATTTTTTATATTTTATTTTTGGACCGTTAAATATTTATTTGATTTGCTGTTTTCATAACTCAGATTCCATTTTCGAAAGCTAGTGCAGAATTCCGTAACTCTAGTTCTGTGGTGTTTGATACCAACCTCGACACTTTGAACTCTAAGGCTAGAATACTTTGGTGTGACCACCAGTAAAAAGAAGCGTTCGTATGAGGCCTGTCACACTGAGAGGCCTCGTATGGATTAGAATGTCTTTGTCCCGCGAGTCCGTGTGCTGAGTGGTGACACCAACAATTGAGGTTCAGCACATAGTGACACAAACTTGGCCGACGCATGGGGTGGTTAATGTCAGTCACATCACTGGCAGACAAGCAGAGAGCCTGTCAACTCTTTCAGGGTTTGAACCTTTCGCCATAACCAAACATGGCGACCTTGAAACCCTGTAATACCACAACATACAGAACAACAAACAACCAAAGCCCAGTCGAATCCTTGGAAAGCCGCAGCTTGGGCATCTTGTAAGGAAATTACAAATTGGTCGGCACAGTGAACAATATCACGGTTTCTCTTTCTTTCCTGTGGTGAAAAAGAAGCCAAGAATCAGAATATTTAATATATAAATAAAAAACTATTTAGGCCCAGAGGAAGTCTAAAAATATGGAATGTGACAAACAACGACCTGTTCATCTCAAAACAAAGCTGGTGTTTGTTTTCCTGAATCTAAAGTTCCCCAATGACTGTACAGTCACTATACTGGCCTCACTAAGTGTAGGGCTACTCAGCTATCCAGCAAGTTTAAACAGCTAGGCTAGGACGAACAAGAAAATCGATGCAGAGATCGTCAATTCCTTTCTCCTCTCCTTTATTACGTGCATAGCAAATGTTCAATGCTGTAAAAAGGCATTGCCCTCGTGGGGGTATGAATGACTTTAAAGCAGGTTTAATCTTAAAGCAGTCAGGAGCACTAAATGAACAGCCTTCTCTATCGAAGTTTCTTTTCTTTAACAGGAAATGAACTTGTACGCTACATTCAGCTAGGTACCAGTAGTGGCCACTAGATGGCGCTTAAACACTGCAAATTCTAGGCAAAAATTGTATGTATGAACAGAAGAACAATTTATGGTCTGTTCAGACCATGACACTCCCTGTCTGGTCTTTTAAAGATACCATATCTATGAACCTTTAGATACATTTGTAAGCATTACCAAACTAAACACACTCATCGTTTTTAGGAGAGATCAGCAACACAAGTTCAGTAACTGGTCTTTTGTACACTTTAGGAGTGCCTTGTTGAATTGCTCTGACTTCCACAGTTCTCACAACATTGTCCTTGCTGGGAAGTGTTTTCATGATTATTGCCATAGGCCAGTGGTTCCTTTGCACGGCATTGTCTCTCAGGAGGACGATGTCTCCGTCCTGCAAGTTAGGTCTTTTGTCCTGCCACTTGGCCCGACTTTGCAGGGTGTTCAGGTACTCTCGTTGCCATTTTTTCCAAAATGTCTCTGCAAGCTGTTGTACCTGCTTCCACTGCTGGCGGAGGATTTCTGCTTTGCCGAAGTCCGCTGGAGGTGACGACGCGGCTCCTGTCTTTTGTGTCAGGAGCATTGATGGAGTGAGGATGAACGGGTTCTCTGGGTCAGTGGAAACAGGCAGCAGAGGCCTCGCATTGATGATTGCACATACCTCTGCCATAAGCGTGATGAGGACTTCGTGTGTCAGGGAGGAAAAGCGCTGTTGTAGGAACATGGAGTCCAGGATGCGGCGTGCCACACCGATGAGCCGCTCCCAGGCACCTCCCATATGAGAGGAATGTGGAGGGTTGAAAATCCATGTGCATCGCTGGTCTTGTAGGTATTGCTGCATGTCTGCATCTTCCTCTATGTTTAATTCCTTCGACGCACCAGTGAAATTGGTGCCTTGGTCAGACCTGATTTGCTTTGCAGGCCCTCTGATGGAGAAGAATCTCCGAAGAGCGTTGATGAAACTGGAGGCACTTAATGTCTCTATCACTTCTATGTGCACTGCACGCACACACAAGCATGTAAACAGCACGGCCCACCTTTTGTTGTTTGCCTGACCACCTCTGGTCCGACGGCAAATTACCTCCCATGGCCCAAACACGTCCAGGCCGATGTATGTGAAAGGTGGGGCAGCTTGTAGCCTATCTGCAGGCAGATCAGCCATCAACTGATGCTCTAGTTTGCCACGCAGTCTTCTGCAGGTAACACACCGAAATAGTGTGCCCCTAATGCACTTTTTCCCTCCCACCAGCCATAGCCCAGCGTCCCTAATGGCTCCCTCCGTGAAGTGCCTGCCCTGGTGCTTTACCTGGTCATGGTAGTGTCGCACGAGTAGGGTCGTTAGGTGGTGCTGACCTGGAATGATGAGAGGATTTGTTCTGTTTATCTCTAAGCCGGACTGTGCGATGCGCCCGCCAACTCTGAGAAGTCCACAGGTATCAATCACTGGACACAGCTTTCTGATGTTGCTATGTTTTGGCATGTCTGTCTGTTTCTGAATGTTTTTGAATTCCTCTGGATATGTTTCTTGTTGCATGTTCATGATCAGGAGTTTTCTTGCTTTTTCCAGGTTTTCTGGTGTGCCTGCTTTTTCACAGACATGCCACCCACTGCATTTGTCCTTGTTAGTCTGCCTGAAACACTGAACGATGTGAATCAGGAATGCAAGTGTTCTCAGCACAGAAGTCCACTTTGAGAATCGGTCAAAGCGCTTGATTCCTAGACGGGACTGAGTGGTTTGGGTGACAAGCACTGATGCTTGAGGCCGAATTTCAGGATCTGACGTGGGGTCAATAAGGTCAAACTGTGGCTGATCATCAGCTGGGGGTTTACCAGACAGAAAGGTAGGCCCGGTCAGCCAGGTGGTGTCCTTCAATGAAACAGCGGGTACGGATCTCGAGCCGTGGTCGGCTGGGTTGAGCTCTGAGGGAACATATTTCCACTGTTGAGGTGAAGTTGCTTGTCTGATGTATTGCACTCTATTGCTTACATAGACATAGAAACGTCTCTGTTCGTTGTTGATATAACCTAGCACAACTTTACTGTCAGAAAAGAAAGATACAGAGTCTATGTGCAGGTCCATGCTACTCACAACAGTCTCTGCTATTTCGACAGCGAGGACTGCCGCACAGAGTTCGAGTCTGGGGATTGTGGTCTCTTTCACAGGTGCCAGCTTTGCTTTGCCGAGCACAAATCCAACTTCGGAGTGTCCATCCACATTGGTCACTTTCAGGTAAGTAACAGCTGCGATCGCTTTGGTGGAAGCATCCGCAAACACACACAGCTCCCTCGAGTTCGCTGCAGAAGGGGAGAGAGATGTGTAGCAGCGGGGATTTGTAGGTTGTGAAGGCCTTGCAGGGAAGTTTTCCATTTTAGCCACTCTGCTTTCAGGTGTTCAGGTAGCGGCGAGTCCCACTCACCATTTTCCATGGTCAGCTCTCTGAGCAGTGATCTTCCTTGTATGGTGACAGGGGACAGAAAGCCGAGTGGGTCGAAGATGCTGTTTATGGTAGAGAGTACGCCCCTCCGTGTAAAGGGCTTGTCATCTTGCTGCACTTGAAATGTGAATGTGTCCATGAGTATATTCCAGCTTATACCTAGGCTACGCTGCATAGGGACGTCGTCGATGGAAAAGTCCAGGTCTTTGATGCTGGTTGCACGGTCCTCAGGAGAGAATTCATTCATGACGATTACACTGTTTGACGTGAACTTGTGCAGTCTGAGACTGAAGCGGGAGAGCATTTCTTGTGCTCGCTTGACTACACCGATAGCCTCGGACTCTGTTGCAAATGACTTCAGTGCATCGTCAACGTAAAAGTCTCTTTCAATGAATGCTCTGACATCTGGGCCGAATTCGGCTTCACCTTCTCTTGCTGCTCTTCTGAGGCAGTATATTGCTACGGCAGGAGACGGTGTGTTCCCAAACACATGGACACGCATTCGGTAGTCCACTATGTCACTGTCCCAATCATTGTCGCGGAACCACAGAAACCTCAAGTAGTCCCTATGCTCCTCTTTGACAACAAAACAGTAAAACATGTGTTGGATGTCTGCGGTCACAGCAATCCTCTCTTTCCGAAACCTAATGAGCACACCGAGCAGGTCATTGTTTAGGTCTGGGCCTTTAAGCAGGATGTTGTTAAGTGAGATTCCTTCATATTGTGCACTTGAATCGAACACAATGCGAATCTGCTCTGGCTTTTGGGGATGGTAGATGCCAAAGGACGGCAAATACCAACATTCTTGTCCTTCTTGGAGGGCTGGGGCGATTTCAGCATGTTGACTGTCTATCATTTTTTGCATGAATTGCATGTAATGTTCTTTCATTGCAGGTTTCTTTTCTAGTGTGTGGCAGACTGATTTGAGTCTTTTCAGTGTATAGTTTCTGTTATTTGGCAGTCGTCTCCTATGAGACCGAAAAGGAAGGGGTGCAACCCAGCTTTGTGTGTCATCTTGAAATACCTCACTATCCATTATTTTCAGGAACTTCCGGTCCTCAATGGATGGCGCAGGTTGGTGATCGTTGTCGGTGCAGGTGAACACTGAGGAGTCTACGTCGTCTCCGCAGAGAAGAGGGGCTCTGTGTGATGCAGCACGCTGAGGTGGTGGTATTCGCAGGACAGAGCAGCTGTGGCTGGGGTCTTTCACATGCAGGTGGCTGTAGCAGGGTGTAAGGTAGCTGGGACGACCATTCTCTAAGATGCTTGTTTTGAGAGCAGTGACTGAGGAGGGGGCCGGTGCGCCGCGCCAAGGCACACGTCTCCAATCACCACCCAGCCAAGGTCTAATTTCTGAGCAAATGGGGCGTTACTGAAGCCGTTGATTTGCTTTCGGATCTTGTGTATGCTCAAAATGTCTCTCCCTAGCAGCAGAAGTATTTCTGCATTGGGATCTAAGGGGGAATCTCACTGGCTATGCATTTCAGGTGGGGGTGATTTAAAGCGGCATTGGGAGTGGGGATTTCTGACCTGTTATTTGGGAGCTCGTTGCACTCAATGAGGATGGGAAGAGGGACACAGGTCTTCTCATCCAGTGATTCCAGCGTGTAGCCGCATGCTCTCCTTCCAGATGTCTCCATGCTGCCTGCACAAGTCTTTAAGGTGTATGGAGATGGGGAACTCTTGTCGTTGAATAGCTCAAAAAAGTCTGATCGTGCAAGGGACTTATTGCTTTGCTCATCGATGATCGCATACACTTTGGTCGCTGCTTCTCTGCGGCCTTGTGGGTAGACATTGACTAGGCAGATTTTTGAACAGGCTCTTGCACTCACGCCTTCACCGCATACATCAGTGCACTTGGAGTTGACCGCCTCTTGTGTCTGCTGTCGCTCGTCGCCCTCCCTGCCGTCATCTGAGACGGGTGGGGATGGCTTTGCTTTCCACGGTGATGGACCAGGATGAAGGGCTTCGACGTGCTTGTCACTCTGGCATTCAGCACACGTTATGGCTGTGTCGCAGTTCCTTGCAATGTGTGCGGTTGAAGCACAACAGCGAAAGCAGATGTAATTGTCTTTTAGGTATTGCTTGCGGTCAGTTAGCAGTTTGTCTCTAAAGCTCTTGCACTTCCTTAATGAGTGGGGCTTTTTGTGAATTGGGCAATGCTTGCTGGGATCTTGAGTGACGGCTATAGGCTCACCTTTCTGGCTGGACTCGGCAACTTGCGTTTTGTGGACTTCGACGGGCTGATTCACTTTACTCGGGAACCCTTTGAACTTATCTTTCTTAATGGCAGGTGCGATGGGTAAAGCGACGGTAAAACTGGGATCATTTCTTGCTTTAGCTTGTTTGTGAATAAAGTTCACAAATATGCCGAATGGGGAAAGGAAACCTGATGCTCGTGCTTGATCTGTGAACCATAGAACATCCACTTTTCCTGTAGACTATACGGCAGCTTCTCCACAATTGGAGCCACACCTCTAGCTGTGTCCAGATACGCCAATCCTGAAAGATATCCATCTTGTTTTGCAGCATACAGTTCTTGGAGCAGGTCTGCTAGTTCACGCAGCTTGGCTGGTTCTTTGTTGGAGATTTTCGGGAAGCTCTCCAGTCTTGCAAACAACGCCCCCTCAATGGCTTCGGGAGTGCCATAGCACTCTTCAAGGCGTTGCCAGATGGCATGGAGGCCACCCTGGGGATCTCTGATGTAGGCCGCTCTTAGCCTGCGTGCTTGTTCGGACGACTTTTACCGAGCCATTTGATCAAAAGGTCAGTCTCTTCTGCTACTGTCAGGCCTATATTGTCTATTGTGTTGTAGAATGAGGCTTTCCACATCCAGTAGTTCTCTGCCCTATCGTCAAACTTCGTCAGCCCAGTGGAGACTAGTTGATTTCTTGCGATGAACTTAGCCAGCTCCGCTGTCGGGGAGCTGTGGTCATCTACGTGAGGGGTGTAATAAAGCGGCGTGGGACGTGGAGCAGGACTGGGCAGCATGTAGTCCTTTACTCCCTGACATGCTTCGTAGTTGAGTTGGTGCGGTTTGTAGTAGGTGCCGTCAGGCGACATCTGTGTAGCTATTGCCAGTCAGAGGTCTTCTCGGTGGCTGTGCCGGTGCCCGTGCTGGTGTTTGCGTCAATGGCTGTGCTGGAGGTCTGCTGGTGGCGACGAGTAGTCCTGTAGACTGGGCCGGGCGATGTTATTTTCTAACTTTACTTCGTGTTGGTGGAATGTCATGTGCAGTAAAGTACCTCTGTTCCACCTCTGCTCCATGTTGCCCGAGGCTCTGGTCATCATCTAATTCTGCTTGTAGTGTTGCTGCTTCGGCTATTGCAGCCTCCATTTCCTTTTGGCTTTGTAATGCGTCTAATTCAGCTTCTAACTTAGCCTTTTGTAATTTCATTGCCATTTCTCTTTCAGAATAGGCAGCTCTGGTTCTTGCCGCCTGAGCTTTAGCTTTGGCTGCTGCTAACATCACGCTCTTTTAGAACTGCATGTTGATGAACTGGATGCCTGAGATCTCACTCAAGGTCTTGGAATTCTGCATCGGTCACGCCGGGAAGCTGCGTTCCTGTTCGAATTTCCATGTCTTATGGAGCAGGGGCTTGTCTGGGCGAGCTACGTGCAGGTTTCAGGGTCGGGCTAATGTCTGGTCGTCTTGACAGGCGAGGGTCTGTCTTCGTCTTGACAGGCGAGGGTATGCCTTTTTACTATACTGGCCTCACTAAGTGTAGGGCTACTCAGCTATCCAGCAAGTTTAAACAGCTAGGCTAGGACGAACAAGAAAATCGATGCAGAGATCGTCAATTCCTTCTCCTCTCCTTTATTACGTGCATAGCAAATGTTCAATGCTGTAAAAAGGCATTGCCCTCGTGGGGGTATGAATGACTTTAAAGCAGGTTTAATCTTAAAGCAGTCAGGAGCACTAAATGAACAGCCTTCTCTATCGAAGTTTCTTTCTTTAACAGGAAATGAACTTGTACGCTACATTCAGCTAGGTACCAGTAGTGGCCACTAGATGGCGCTTAAACACTGCAAATTCTAGGCAAAAATTGTATGTATGAACAGAAGAACAATTTATGGTCTGTTCAGACCATGACAGTCACACTCACGGCAACCCCGCTTGCAAGCCTTCGCTTGCAAAAACAAAAGGAGAAAAAAAGTTCCCAAAATGTGCATGTCTGATCAATGGAGCCGAGGAATCTAAAGGCAACTTTGGCTGTAAGTGCACAAGAACCTCGTAGTCTGACTGAGCATACCTGGACTATGAAAAAGATGGGGGGGGGGGGGGGGGGGGATTAACTGGGATTGTTCTAGCTCAAGGCCCTCTGAGCTGCAGACGGATAAAGCTGCATAGGGGAAATCATTGATTTAATAAGGTCTGCACTCCATCTATAGCAAACTCAGGTTGGGGAGGTTAAGGATGCGGTTACAATTGCTCTTGCTTTTGCCCTACATTTCAGTTTTGTTACCATCTACAGTATATTACATGTATTAGGACTTTGCACCAGTTGTACAGGAGTGTGCTAAATAGCTATGATGTTTGATCTGAACTAACTATCTCATGGATGAATCAGCACCCTCTTAATTTCTCTGCCTCTCTATCCATCTCTCTCGCAAACACACATACACACACATACAATTTTTTAATGTTTAAAATAAATTTATCAACTAATCCTTAAATATTCTCATAACCATTGAAACTTCACAGTATTATGCAAAGGCAATGTAAAAATAATAACATATAAATAACTTGGACTGTTCAAAATAACCTCCGTTAACGTAAATTGACATTTGTCATTTAGTTTGTAAAAATATTATTACCTACAAATAGCTAAAATATTCTTAAATGCTACTGGTACTGTGGATGGTTGGATTGATGCTCAGGAGAATTTAAATGAACCCTTGTCTATAACATTGGTCACCAAAATTATCAGAGACTTTTCCAGTTTGTTTTACCCAACATCCTCCAAATGTAACATACAATGTATCAAACATCTGGAAGTTGATACACTTTTAGATTTATCGGCCGAATTGTCATAACATTTTGATCTATTTTTGTAACGAGATAAAATAGCCTATCGGGAGATGTAAAAGGCAGAATACAAATAAACATGTCAAATCAAGACACGAGAAAAGAGAAAGGCAGTGAGTCAAAGACTGCTCCCAAAACCTTCTTTTGTTTTAAGAGAAGTGAAATAACTCTGCTAGGATGAGTATTGTTTTGCCTAAATCTGTCTATTTCATCAAGGCTTTCAGCCAGCGAGGTCGACAGCAAACTGTTTGAAAGAAGCGAGATTAAACTAAAATCCTAGATCAATGTCTGCTATTTCTGTGTGAAAGGAGAACTAATTCTCTAGTGTCATAAGTGATTGACCTTGAAAGGTCCGCAGGGATGCTGCTGCTAGCACTTCCTGAGAAGTGAAAAGATTCCGTCTTGAGAAGCCTTTAGTAGATGGTGAGATTAAGATATTCACAGGCATTGAGGGTATGTCATCAGAGATACACATACACCTATTTGGTTGTGTGTGTGACTTATGCACATTGTTTCTAGGTGGAAAGTGGTATTTTCTTTTAAACATTTAATGGAAACTGGAAATTGCCTACTAAAACAATACCCTGGGTTTAATATAACATTATAAGCATGCATAACCCAAGTCGCCACTTTGTAAGACTTTTAACCAGGCGGATTTTGAACATATTGTAAGTAAGGCGTGACACTTACATTCAGTGCGTTCTTGGCAGCCTCTGCCTCTGATCGACTGTCAAAGCTGACAAACCCCACCGGCTAGGGAGACAAGGAGAAAGAACAAAATAAAAGAAACATGGTTTTAGGCAGAACACTGACTCCGCAGTTCTGCCTGAGTGATATAGACATGCTTTTTTTGTTTCGTTTTTTACTGTTTTTTTTGTGTTTTTTTTTTACTGGTTGGAGCCATGGCGATACAGAAGGAGAAGGATGGAGAGGATGAGAGGGAGAAACATGAATACAGCGAGGAAAAATTAAAGTGAGAAAGGAGAGGGAAAGCGAGCAATGACGAGAGGAAGAAGATAAAAAGATAGAGAGTGGGGGGGCGGGTGGAGGATGGGGGAAGTAAGGCTAGTGAGAGGGGGATGGATGTTATAGAAGGAGTGTAAAAGAAGAGAGTAAAATGTATAATAAGAGGGAAAGAGAGAACCTGGGGCCTTAACTTGAGTCCATGGAGAGTTCATGAATCAGAGGATGGTGCATAGCTACTCTATGCCCAAACATGGGCAATGGGGTATTAAGAGAGAGAGAGAGAGTCTGGGGGAGCGAAAGAAAAAGGCCTTAGAAAAAGTAGGCATGAGCGGAGAAGAAAATGAAAAAGTAAAGGGATAGAGAAACACGGGGAAACAGAACAAACAAGCAAGGGTTTTAACTTGTTTAACTGCTTCAGAGATTGAGTTTGCACACTTGCCACACAGTGAATCTCTCAAGCCAAAACATGCACTTTGTGCTAGAATTTTTTTTTATATTTTTTGTCCACGGCTCAGTTCTTCGGCGAAGAGCCGACTAAGAGCACGAGAAAGAGACAGAGCACAAGTTGCAGGTTTAGAATGGCAAGGTTTTGAAAACGAAAACTTTTTTTTTTGGGTCTTTTGAACACATTTCATATTCACAAAGTCAAAACCCCGGGAGGAACAGAAGGGAAGGGGCAACAGGGAGAGAGAGGACGAGTTGTCTAAATATGTTGTTCTCAGGAGGGGCTAAGCCACAGTGTGTGTGTGTGTGATCTCCAAAACGTTCTAGGGTTATGGGAATTTTGAAACAAGGCGAACAGAGGAGGTGGGGGGGGGGGGGGGGGGGGGGGGGGGGGGGGGGGGGGGGGGGGGGGGGGGGGGGGGGGGGGGGGGGGGGGGGGGGGGGGGGGGGGGGGGGGGTAAAGACGTCAGGACGAGGAAGCACAGCCGGAATATAAATAGAAAAGGCCTGAGATCTGGCTCTTGCTATATATGGAGATGGCTGGGTTCTCTCTGCACTGGAATGAGGCGCGATTGATTTACGTTCACATTATCATCATTACCATTAGTCAGGAGCAACTGACAGTGCAGGGACCCAGAGAGTATGGGGGAGCTATCAAAAACAACCCTTCTCCCGGGACACTTATGGGGTGCATTAAGAGATGGTATATATTAGGATCACTTGGCATTGGGAGCAGGAAAGTCATAAATCAGTTGTGTAACGTCTAATAAGCGACGCGTTGGGAAAGCACAAAGTATATAACGTTTGGTGTCACGCAGTGGAAAATGTATTCCTGTCTCCTAGATGAAAGGAGTAGCTATAAGATTAAGGACCCCCCCATAGACGTGACCTATCTCTGAGTTTAAACTCAAAGAGTGACATTATAGTCGTGCCAGACATACATCTGACCATACCATTCTCACCCTTTGTATCACCATGGAGTGGGACACTTCTATCTTAAACAGATTAAACCTCAAATAGCTTAGATTTGGAACAACTAAATGTATCTGCATATATACAGGAAGCACATTTTCTGAGTCTTAAAGACTTTTCACATAACATCTATAATCACCTTAACCCCTTACTTTATGTGATACAAGAGAATGGGGTATTAAGTAAACTGAAAATAAGGTGACATTGCCTAGCTCAGTCTCAACATGGATTCATGCCTGACACCTCATTTTCAGTCATGCACCCCCCCCCCCCCCCCACCCCCCCCCCCACCCCCCCCCAGGCCAAGACTCTACCAGTAAAAGCCATTGTCAAAACAACCTCTTTGACACCTCCAATTGCTATCCGTTCCCCCAGAACCTGCGCGTCCCACTAGAGGATCCTGCCTTGACGATGGCGGCAAACACGACGTCGGAGAGCCGACGGCGCGTCGGTGAGACACCTCTTCTCTTCCCACCCTACTTATGTTGTCTCTCTCGATTTGTGCAAGAGCGAAATTCCATGTTTGAGAGAAGTATGAGGAAATGGTCAAAGGAGGAAGCCCCCCCCCCCCCCCATACCCTCCGCCGCCTCCATAAGCACACACAGAGGTGTTGACGAGTATGCTGTAGCATCCACTAGCCGAGAGAGAGGCGAAGCGTGGTGAAAAACCGAGCTGATGGAGTCATTCATTCATTCCTGTGTGTGGAAACTGGACAGTTGTTCTCCACATACCTGTTTTGAAGTAAGCTTAATCAAGGAGCCTTCATACCCCTGAAAATAGAAACCAAGGAAATTGTTATGACATAAGAAGGCAGATAAGACAGAAAAAAGAACAGAAGAAAAAAAAGTGAAAATCGTTGGATAAAATACACAACAGAACTACACAAAAGGACCTACACGAAGTTTTACTGAAAACATACAGTTTTTGGTTCATTGTCTTTTTTTTTCTGTTGCATGGAATGAACAAAGACCAAGTATGGCTAAAGGGCCAAACGTTGATCATGGGAACCACATGTAGGAGGTTTTACGGTGCTCGCAGATTAGTCCTGCGTATCATATACTTCTATTGACAACATACTATGATTATTATCAAAGCAAGGGGAAAAAATGTATTACAATTTTCCCATTAATTCAAGCGCCGTACAATTATCGCTTCCGTGTTTTATTTGACGAACGATAAAGTTAAAACAACAACATTGTTTTCCCTAAACCCAGTTTAAAATTCCTTTAAAATAATATTGTTCCTTCAGAGTTTGGGGACAAAGCAACCGCTGCCTATGTTTACAAGGTGCAATGGATTGTTTTGTCATCATAGGCACATCGCCATTTTCCATGAGACTGGCTTCCCATGGACCTTATTTGATTGAACCCCAGGCACTGGAACCTCTGAGAAATTTCCATTGCCATTCACATCATCACCATTAATGGATAGGCGGGCCCATTGACTGCCAGGGGAAGGGTGGTTAAATATAGACGCCATCCATTAAATACATGTAAACATACCTTAAATGGTCTGAATAGGAGATAGAGTTCCCGTGGCTTAATATCTAGTGGTAGTCCACTGACGAATAGTGTTCGCACCTGGAGGAGAGGAGACAGAGAGAATGGCAGTCATATATTTTTCATAGATCTTCTGTGATTATTAATAGCTTCTGTACCTGACACTAACCGATGAGGTTGGAGCCCAAAAATGTACCCTTGAACACCGAAGACGTCTGACATAGCAGAATGGGTGACCGTTGAAAGTATTGTTAATACTCTAAAATAATACCCCAGAGGAAGAAATAAGAACGATAAGGGGTGTCTTTTCGGTTGGCTCCATCGATAAATACACACACTCACACACACATAAACACACACACACAAACACACACACACACACATCCTGTAAAGTACAAAGAAAAACAAATATATTTTCTAATGTACGTACAGTACATAAAGTTATGTGCAAACATCAAATAGAAAGACGTGGACACACATGCATCCCGCTCTGCCATTGCACAGATTCTTTGCCGGTGTATATTGAGCTGGCCAGTAATGGCCTGTTGAGTTTTATGGCAATCCTCTGCTAGATCTTCCCATTGTTCCAAGTTTGAACTTTTCAACTTGAGCTAAGTAAGAGGTGAGCTGCAATTTATATGGCAGCTCAGAGACGTGCTAAAGTCAATGGTTGTCCTTAGTTGACGTCTGAGTGCTTAGGAAAACAACGTGATATATGCCATTAGAATGTTAACCAAAGTACTCGCTGGCAAGGGATTGTTTAGCTTGAGTGATATATGATCGCTGATTGGTTCAGAGAGGGATCTGACCGTGCGATTGGTTAAGGCACATGGTAGGTCAAGCCGAGTGGAAACTTAAAAAGATGAGTAGGGTTTAGCAAGGTTAAAGACATCAACCAGCTCAAAAGGGAAATGCTAAGTCAATTGAACCCAGATTGAGTCTAATGATTTTCTAACCAATATGATGCATGTCAGTGAAAGTACGCAGAGCGCAGGGATTAAAGCAGGTGATGTTGATGATTATGCACTTCACCACACATTCTGACGTCTTCCTCTTCCAATGCAAGGCCCATGTCGCTTACAATCGGTAATATTATTTTCCAACAATATGCATACATTCATTTGCAACTCCCTTTTTAACACGGCATTCAGACAAAACATGCGAGCGGGACATACCTAGTTCTCAGTAGGCGACGTGCAAGAAGATTATAGGTAACAATGCACATATTTTCTAGAGGCCTTCTAATTCCCTCAACTTCCTCAATTTGCACCTACCCAAGGCCACACTTCGTCCACCAAAGCAACCAAATCAAACACCTTTTTCACAGAGTAACGTAAAGCACATTCCTGATGCCAAAAACGAAGCCAGCCCACAGAGGAGTCTAAAAATCCCCAGAGATAGCTGGCAAGCTCTCCCAAAGTGCCATCTGGTCAAACTCCTCTCTGTGGCAGTCTCACCTTAGTTCTCCAATCTTATCTTTGCCAAGCAGAACCTCGGAGATGTGTCACTGGGCCGTGTCACTGGCAGGTGGTTTGAAATACATTCCTGCCAGCATGACTCTTTGAAAGATGCCAGGCGATGGAAACTAAGGCTAAGGAGGGTATTGTCAGATAGTAAGGAGGTTAGTTGTTGACTTTCACAGAAAATAGTTTGTGAGACAAAGTGTGGTCAAATGGACGTGTCCCAGGTATTTGAATAGAATGATAGTCAGTCTAGCAACAAGGTTGATTTCTAGTCAAATATAATTGTTTAGTTGTATGGAATTTAAAGGATTTTCCAATAAGGTTACACCTCTATCGCCCGTTTTGTGTCAATGGTCCTGACAAGCTATTTTTCCATCCCATGTTTTCCATCTTAGATTTTAGTTCCATCCTAGTTGTCCCCATCCCTTTAACATTGACTGTGCAACTGTTTTCTGAGTAGCGATGCTTCATCTCCCAACTAGTCTCTCCCAAACCACCTCAAAAATCTTCCTCGTCTTCCTCGCGCGAAAGGAAGGTTATGGGTGATTCACTGGGAAATGTGTCGACGGATCGCCACAAGCATCTGCTGGCCACTGCGCTTCCTGCAAACCACTGTGAAAAGACTTTGCTGAAAACATGTTCAATTGTCTCTTCGAGCTAAAGATAGAATCATACAATCGTTATGCCTCCAAAGACCGTTGACTATCGTTTCATAATTACGACAATAAAAAGTGCTACACACGTCAAATCGTATCCCCTTTGGCTTCTTTCCACATTTTGATACGTTTTGATAGAGTGGTTTACTGTTTTCTATGTGATTCACTTTGGACTGGATCACATGTCTGCATTTCCAAGGTGCTGAGTGGCTTAGTCTGGCCGAGGATTCACGGTCCATTTCTGCTCGCGGAGGAACGCGCAGGCATGCTTCGATCAAAACCAGCCGACCTGCCTAGCACTCAGCCAACCGGGCTGACAACTTCATAAATTCTGTGTGGCTTGGTTACCTGGCAACGGTTTAAGTAAGGCTGTGTGGCATGTGGTGCCCTGGGCCAAAAACATCAGATCCTATTAAGGCAACCTTAGCAGTGGGTCCCATGTGCAGGATGCCCCTCTGACCAGCCCCGGGGGTGGTCTTTAACCCCATCGATAACCAATCACACAGCTTCAGTCTTTCTGGTGCCATGACTCACGCAAAGCAAGTCAAATAAAAATATTCCCTAAACAATGTCATGATTTACACTCCTCAGTCCTGAAGCCTTTTTTTTTGGGCTGGACCACAGTGAACACTTAGAACCTAACATCAGGCCTTTCCTGTTCAGATTAAACTGTAAAAAAAATAATAAAGATAAGCAGAGAGGGATCTGGGCGTAAAAGGCAGCCTGTTGTGATGTGTCTTAGATTGTTAGTATTTGTGTCGAGCACGTGTGTAGACGGGCAGGTATATGTTTGTCCTTTCCTTGGCATTTCTGCATCTCTGCCTCTCTCCATGTGCTCAGAAGCACCAGAGAAACACATCGCTCCGCGCCCACGCAGTGATTCCTCCGGATCCACGCGTGTCTCTGTACGACGCCGAGTCAGAATCAAAGGACCCGCTCGCACAGCCCAGTGAGCTCAAGGCAAAGTCAACCAACCGTCTTGCATCAGTCAGGCGCCGCATTGTAGCGGGGGAGGGGGGGGGGGGGGTAGAGTAAACTGACAGGCTGCTATGGGTTAGCTATCTGGTGCTGTCACCGCCCTGTGGCCGTCGCTCTTCATCACCCTCACCAGGTTGTTGTTGTTTTTTCCGCTCATGGGAATGTGGAGAGGGAACAATGGCAGGCCTGCTAGGTGGTCACACCACCATAAATGGATGGCTCGGTCTAAGTGGCCGTTAATCGTGTCTGTGTCAAAGGTCACAAGGGGTCAAGAAGTTTCAGATATAAAGTCCGAGACGAGGGGTGGTGGTGGGGGGGGGGGGGGGTCACGGCTAGGTTAGCCGTTAGGTCGCGTGGTTAACTGTGAAGTTAAACATTCGGCGTCAGTTCAAATGGACGTGCTTTGAAACAACAATTACCGCCAAGCGTGTCTGTAAATGTTTCATCAAGATGACCTTTAAAGTTATTTAAAAACAAATGACCTAGAAAACTCAGCAAACACGCTATTCCATTTTGTTTAGTTTTTTTTAAGCCTTTTCTCCTCAACTCAAAATGCGTTCGGTTTTTCTTGTCTCTTGTTTTATTTTCCTCACTCACTTCCTCCCTTTTCATACCTTATCTTCACCACCTCTGGCCACGAAGCCTGGTCTTAAGGTCAACAACCCACAAGGCTTTTTTCTCTTTAGACCAATAAGTTGTCTTCTATTCCTGTCAATCACCAGGAGTCTTTCTTGTGCTTCCTGACAAGGCTTTGAAGAGTCAATTAGCTAACACGTCTGCAGGAGGCCTTTATTCACAAGTTGTCAAGTGTGTCAGTTTGCCCCATCAGCTGTCAGTTTTGCAGTTCAATCTTTTCTATTTCTATAAACCCTTCCCTATTGTGATTGTTTTTGTGTATAGACTTACCATCATTTCATACCATTCAGTTATCAAAAGTATTCTAATATCGGTAAAAGTCTTTATCACCTTTTCTACAATCCCTTTGTTTATTCTGTTCCAACCGTTCCTTTTTGGATTAGTTTTTTAGGCTGGGTAGGCAGGGGTTAAAACTGCACGGAACAGAGCAAAAACAAACACAAGACGCACTCAGTCATACACTGTCGCACATTCCCGCCTTAAGAGACAACCCTTGAAAGTCTGTCCATTTGAACTGCTCCCACCTTTCAAACAAACCAACTTAACCCATTCAGGCTAATGGAATCCTGTTGGGGCTTACTCTGAGACTAACTGACTAACTGGCTATGGCGACTCCTTATGCTCAGCTGAGCAGTCAGTCGCGACCTCTCGTGTTCTGCCCGGCTCGCTCTTGTCTTTAGGGTTCGTCCCATGACCATAAATGGGCTTCTGTTCAACCCGCTCGGAGTCATGCCTCGGAGTCGTTAGCCGATAAGGGATAAGGACTAAAAGTGGAATAAGGGTGGGAGTGGACAAGAAGAGATGGGGGAGAAAACTACGGAGAGAGCAGGAAATGGAGAGGAAACAAGGACCGGGTGAGATAAGAAGGCCGTCGCAAATAAATGCAGAGGAGGATGGAAAAGTCATAGAAAGGATCTATTAAAAGGGAAACGAATGACAAAAATAGGAAAACGCAAGGAAAACGAATATGGATGCAACAGAGAATCATTAAAAAGCGGGTGAGAAATTGAGAGGGACTGGTGGATGAAAAGAGAAAGCGAAGGTGTTTAATTATAGCCTCTGAGCGAGAGATAATAAGCAGAGGTGACAGGAAAGGAACATACACCCATCGTGACAAAGCAAACCAAAATGGCTGCCTTTTGGTGTGAAAAGTCATACCTCTTCCACTCAAAATATCTTGTCATTTGTCACAAGGCACCACGAGAGAAGACTTCAGAGTCCACAATGCGGGGCACTTTGAATTGAGGTGCATCTTTGCTCTGCCTCCTTTCAGAAGGGGCCTGTAATGCGTTCTAAAAACCCGATGGGGACAAATCCTTCACAGGATTCTCTTTTTTCTGCATCCCATGACTAGGTTTCTATACCAGCCGTTCTTGACGTTAAGCCTTGTTGTCTTTTCAAATACCTCTTGTAGCACAGCTGACAAATGGCCAAGATAAGATGATAATTCCTTGAGTGCTCTTATAAATAAATTCAAACCTATCGTTGGTGTGCGTGTGTGTGTGTGTGTGTGTGTGCGTGCGTGCATGCGTGCGTGAGTGTGTGTGTGGGTGTGCGTGTGTGTGTGTGTGTGTGTGTTTGCTCGCGTGTGGGTGAAAGATATGACATGATAAGTAGGTGTGTGTCTGAATTATCTACAAATCCATCCATTGATTTTAGACGATGTGTGTGTGTGTGTGTGTGTGTGTGTGTGTGTGTGTGTGTTTATAAGTTTGCTTGTGTATTTAAGTCTATGTGAATGGTATGACTAACTTTAAAAAATGTGTGCGTGTGTGTGTATGTGTGTGTGTGTGTGTGCGTGCGCAAGAGAGAGAAAATGTAACTGTGTGTGTGTCCTATCACAACCACATAATGTTTCCAGATCCATGAATGCTGATACGTTCCATGTCACAGAGAGTTAAGGCATTTCTGTGCCCTTTTCATAGACACACAAACAGTCACACACACACACACACACACACACACACACACACACACACACAACCAGTCACACATACACACACACACACACACACAGTCACACACACACACACAGACTGAATGCACAACGCTCACCCTAACTTAGGCTTTCACACACACACACAGATACCCTATAGTAAATCCATTTCCGCTTACTCAGACAAACACACACACACACACACGGAGTAAAACTCAGGGTAACTGCGCTCCACTCCACGGTGGCCTCCCTTCACTTCACTCTTGCTCTTCTCCAGCAGCGTAACTCCCTGCCACGGTCCCTTCAGAGGAAAAGGTCAGCTGGCCACATGACCTGCCATTTGAAGGGAACGTAGTAGATACTCCAAGCAGGCCGGCACAATTCAATTACACCCCAGGGAGATGAGCTGCATCTGTTCAACCCCAACGGAGTGATATTGTGTTTCTCTTTGCAAAAAAGCATTCGTGAAGCTCCATTTACATGTTTATGGTCAGCGAGACTAAAATCAACAGATGTGTGTGTGTGTGTGTGTGTGTGTGTGTGTGTGTGTGTGTCATTCCCCAACTACACTCGATGACGTAATAGTTCATAGTTTGTTAGACCCCTATAAATGTCTCTTTTAATATACTAAAGAAAATACATTAAGTTTCCTAAAGCCTAAAGTTTCCAAATGAAGTATTGTTCCCGTGTCGTACCTCGAGATGCCAAACAGTTGGGCTCCACCAGGAAACCATTGCAGAATACCTCCCAAGTATTCCTAGCCATGTAAGGATATGCATGGCTGGAACTTATCTGTGACATTTCCTATCTCTCTTCGAGACGTTGCTTGTCACTGGGGCTGCGATAGAGGTCGGTGACCAAGCCCTGTCCTGTAGTAAGTGGGCCTTCAAGCATCCAGACACCTGATAATATACCACTTATCGGCCAGTGTTGCCATTTGACTGGAGTTTTGTATAGCTGGATGAGATAAAAACATTGCATACCAACACCCCCCCCCCCCCCCCCACCAGACCATGTTTGGTGACTGTTGGTGAACAATAGATTAACATGTGACTATTGTCAAGCTTAGTGCCCAAACTGGCGTTGGTGTAGGAGGTTGAGCAATACAGTGCAGTGAGGGGAGTTGAAAGGTAGAAATGAATGATCCATTGAGGCCCATACTACACTGTGCTGTCGTTACCATGGCTGTTGTTGAGCATGTGAGAGTCAAGCCAAATTGGTAGTTAATCTTTGGCTCTCTTTAAGGTAATGGTTGACCGTTACCATAGTGCTGTTAAATATAAAACGTTCTGTTTTGTCAGTTGTTATGGACGGTTATATTGGAGACGTACAAAATGTAGGATCAGATGTGTTATTTCACTAGCCCGTTGTTATTATATGATTGAAAATAACATTTGAATGATTCCGTGACTTTTGTTAACTCTAGGTCAAAAAAAAGGAAATGTCAGAATTTTTTATTTTTGAAAGTGAGCACTTTTGGGACAGAATATCTTTTGTTTCTCCTGTATGGGATGCAAATGATATAAGCTATACAAGTTGCATGACTACATTACCAGTGGTAAACTTCTATTGAATTAAGTACATTTGTCTCAGGACAAAAATGTAACAAACACACACTTTTTCATTGCTGTTTCCGTATCTTGCTTAGGTGAGTGTATATTTGAGCGTGTATGTAAATGTGTGTTTTGTGTGTGTGCGTGTGTGTGTGTGTGTGTGTGTGTGTGTGTGTGTGTGTGTGTGTGTGTGTGTGTGTGTGTGTGTGTGTTTGGTATACTTACCCCATTTACATTTCAATTATTACCATAACCCTCAGACCTCTCACAAAACATTTGGATATGATTTAACAAAATGTTAGTCTTCTGTAAATTCCAGTTCTATTGAACTTACATCTATTTAACTTTGCAGTAACACAGTCAATCAACTGATAGCGCTGTAAAGATGCCATTATTATCATTGGTGCAGGCTTCTTAAGATAGTTTCATTGTGACAGTGTCTTATTTTAGTAGTGGAAAAGTGAAGAACATCTACAAATTTACTGTCCCATTAATGCTAGGTGAGGGTATTGTGTCGAACTTTGTACGAAAAAGATGTAAGCCAACAAGGCAGCATTTGAAACTTGAGCTCTTCATTAGTTATTGAGCGACCAATTCTTCTACATTCACTAAGATCGCATCTGTGTGATGCAAACTGGACTGACTCATCAAATAAACAGTATACCAAATATGGAGTTACATCAAGATGGAATGCTTGGTGATTCAGTTACAAGTGACTAATACTTTGGAGCAATACTTTGGGGCTCTAATCAAATTGTTGCAAGAGACCTAACTGATATAATCTGATATACTTTGCTTACATCACTTGGCAGGGCAGACTACTTCACACAGAAACAACAAGTCTGTCACTTTCATATAGTTGGTTGAATGCCTAAATAAATTACCCCATTATTCAGGTATTTACATAGAAAACAGTATGAGGAAGTTGGTTACATATTCTGTAAGTTGATATATTTTTCGAAATAAGAGGGCTATTATAAAGCATGTTAGTGAAAAATAGAATTTTGAGCTGCAGTGTTTGAACTTATGATGCTCCTTGAGCATCAATGACAACACCTACCAAGGCAGAAAAATTTTAACCTAACATTTTTGCAAAGGAGTTTTGAGCCCACATTTAAAGAGAAATCCACACTCAAATCTCAAATGGTATAACCACAACTATGATTCTGAAGAAAATATAAAAAGTTATTAAGATAGGCCATGCAATAATATAATAAGACATATGTAATAGGTTCCAAGCATTTCCTATTAAGATTGTTAAGTAAATAAACACATTTGTTTCTTTAAATCTGTGCGCTAATGACGGGTTGCTATTTTCTGGCATTTGCTTTAAAATAAAAATTATTTGTAAATGGAGGCTACATGTGTATCAGGTGGTGAAGATGCAGTTTCAGACATACCTCCTCTTCGTGGTTTGTGAATTCATTTTGTTCGTTCTCCTTTTCGATCTTGTTGTTATTCATTCTGAAACGAATGCTATCACTTTGTCTTAGACCGTCTTTGATTTTGTTCTATCTTATCCTTAGAAAACTCGATAGAACAATCCGGCCAACAACTATCCTGTACCTCAAGCTATCCCCTAGTTGGTCGACATCAATAAGATAAGTAAAGAAAATACCGAGGAAAACTCAACTAACAAACTATAATCTTTAAAAAATTAAGAGCTGATAGGCGGTGAATGCGCGATATTCCTCATTGGAATTCAATATTCCCTGGAAGTCTTTCCTGAAACTCTGTGTGTCCCGCGGAGACAAATGCAATAGTCTATACAAATTTTTCATATCACTGCACTGCACTACAGCGCGGCCAACGAGGAAACTTCCCTTATCTCTCCTTGTGAGGGAGGGGATAGGGCGTAGAATATTGTGATGCACAGTCCCCCTTCCCTGCGCTTTCAAATATTTTATCAAGCGCCACAATGAACACAACATAGAGAAGGATATGTGTAACTTTTTCGAACTTAAAAAGTGCAACATAAATAATGGCTTTTGTAAAGAAAAGTCTGAAATAAATTATCTATGTGGTCGGTAAGTAGAATAATATAAACTGATATCAGATTAAACTTTCATTGTTTGTTAAGAAGTACTTTATAGCCTTCTTTAATAGCTAATATATTTTTAAACTTAATTCTAGATTTGAGTGTTACAAATGTGTATGTTTTTGGGACTGTGGTTGCCTATACTTAAGGTCATATTTAAGTAAGGTAAGGTCCTGTAGCTTGTCATTTTTAACTTATTATGTTGAAGAAAATGGTTTTGATTCACAGGTTCTGAAAGGTATACACTTGTGAAATTGTCTATATCCTGAATGACCTGGTCGACTTTTTTTTCTTTTGTGAAGTAGGCTAGGAATGTAAACTGTCAGGCAAATGTATTTTAACCTTACCCTTACCATAAACCCATAGTTTTTTGTCCAGTTATTTGCTACTGGTTAAGCATTTACAAAGCTGAATTGCTCAGCATGGCCTCAGACAATTATAAAATGTACTCGGTAACATAATATCCCCATAAAACTTTAACAGGCTGTACTTTCTGAACTTTAAAGAAATGCATATAATATGTAGATTCTCTCTCTCTCTCTTACCCCTTTTATCTTTCTTCCTCCTTTCTTCCCTCCCATCGCTCCATCCTTCAAGCGCGCACACACACATACACACACACACACACACACACACACACACACACACACACACGTATAAACAAACCCCTTTCTTTCTCTCCTGTTCAAACATACACATCATGTCAGCCAGCTGAAGTGTCTTTGCTTCTAGCAATTTGAACTAAACATTTGGCACAATATATCTTCCACAAAGATACACAGAGAAATGGAAAACAACCCCCAATTGACTTGCCTCTCCATTATGGTAGTCCTGCTTTCTGCCAGCTTAAGGACATTTATTTAAACCACCTAGTTGTACCTTAATGTGGCCCTACAGGCTAAACCGTTATTTCCGTACATCACAGATATGTCTGTCTCTGTCCAGATTTTAAGTTGACCGTCACATCAGACTGGCTGTCTACCAAAGGTGTGAAGGAAAAAGCACTGTCATTCATGGAATATTAGAATGTGATAACAATACACACGGCTCCATTGTAAGCCTGTCAGCCAATCGTAACAGTCCTGGTTTATGGTCGGTGTAGAAATCATCAGCGCCCCAGGCCATGGAAGTGAGGCACCAGGAACAGTGCATAGCTTTTTGAAGTGTAAGAAAGAGTCACCAGCTTACCTATTTCAAAATATTTGTTTTGTTGAATGATTGGTGTACTACTTTGAAGCCAGTTTTGTACTTAGGATTTTGACTGTGTTTTGTGGCAAGTGTTTATCGCACCGATCGTTGACAACCACAGTAGAAAATAGAGATACATTTTACTCTTATAACTTCATACTTGTATTAGCTTTGCAATGGTCCTGTTTTGTATTCTGGTGCTTCTTTAGCTTCTTTTTTGGGGGGTTAAAAGCGTCCACTAAATGATTGTACTGTAATGTAATGTAATGTTAAACAGTCGAGCTGCTATACCCTTTACACATTTATTTTACCAACTCTTTACCAATTCTACTGTCCCAGGAATTACAACGGTTCCTTTAAAAAGGTTTTTGGGGTTTGGAGGGGAGACTTCAATGCATCAAGCTGATAAAAGCAGAAATGTTCCCCATGCTTTCCGATGCATTCCAAACACCCTTTATCAGAGCTTGTCCAGCAGGCTCTTGGGGTTGGGGGTTGGTTTCGGGGGGGAAGAAGGGGTGGATGAGGAGGGGAGAGATGTCCCAGCTGTTTTTGACAGGTCTCAGGGAGAGATGTGTGGTCCAATGCTCTGACAGCAGAAATGCCCCCTCCCCGATCTCTCAGCAGAGACCAAGTCTGGCTATGTGGAGAAGCCAGTGTCAGCAAGCTTTGACACTATACAGCCTTCCATCAACATATTTGCATGTCATTAAGTGTATCCCTAAAGAAACACAGGGAGGGTAGGAAGATACATATAGTATGAAACAATGCATTTAAGAACAGAATGCAATATCTTTTGAATCTTTTGAATGTTTTATTTTTCAAATGTAATTTCCTTCTATGTTTCGACGTGCTTTTTACAAGTGTTCTATAGAAGGAAAAATGATAAAGGAATATAAAGATTAAATGAGTACAATTGACTAACGAGTGGGATAAGTCAAAAGTTAGAACAGATGAGTCAAAGATAATTCCTTTTCACCTGTGTTGTCTTGACCATTGACACTATACTACTAACAAAACATAGGCACTGTAAATGCATTTATCAGGAGCGGTTTCTTCCCAGGGAGCACGTCACACATGTAATCAACAAGGCCCAGTCAGATTACTTAAAAAAAAAAAAAGTCTTTCTTTTCTCTCTCTCTCTTTTGAACTCTGTAACTCAGTTGCTAAGGGTGTTGTTTACACAATAATTCCATACATGCCTTCCTCTCCATAGGAATACAGTGTTTCAGTGAACAAAAGCTGCATCGCAAAACTGAGCTAACAAGCCCTTCAAAGGGTATGGCTGAGCTCAGCTTGGAAGTGGACACGTTGCCTCTTGAAGTGATGGTGAATACGTGTGTGTCTCAATGGGGAAAGAGCCAGCCCATTCCCTTTATTTTACTTAAACATTTCAAGGTCCTCCCATTTCAGATTGACCAGGCCTTTCATCTCTGCCTATGACATCACTAACAAGCAATTTGTGGTCAGATCGACCTCGGCTAATTGGACGCGTAAAGACCATAGAAGGGGTCACACCTTGTGGGATTAGCTCAGTCTTTTCAGTCTTTGTTGGTTTTTCAGGTCAGGTGACCAATATTAATAGTTTAGATCTTCACCGTGGTTGATTTTTAATTGGGACTCTAACGATTGGCTTTAGGGGAAAGGGGGAATTGTAAAGTATATCAGAATTAGCATGACTGCTTTCCCCAACTTGTTTTTACCTCACTCTTCAGACAGCATGTTTCCTTTGTCTGACAGAGTATCAGACCATGAAAGAGCTCTTGTGTTGCTGAGTGGGTTGCGTTGCTGAGTAGCGAGATAGACCGTCAGTTTACCCTTAAGGGCACGATAGGGGTCACGATTGTTAAAGGCTGACAATCTGTTAGATGTGAACGTGCACAGAGCAAAACAATAGATCAACCAAAGCCCACCCAGCCCCCTTCCAACCAACTCTTACTTCTCTGGCTGTCCTTCCTCTTCCTCTCCCCTCCCTACCCGCCATTGTTTGAAGAGACCTGTTTGTGTGCATGACACAGTACAGTACATACTGACTATTTGCAGAAGGTTTGATAAAAACAGTTACAACTTTCAATACAACAACACAACTTTCATTGTCACTTTCAAATGTTTCAGATATTTAAAAAATTATATTATAAATATTGTTTTTCTAATTGAAATGCAATCAGTGTTGTTACAAATATATATATATATATATATATATATATATATATATATATATATATATATATATATATATATATACACTGTATATATATACACATCCCTACCAATATTCTCTTTTGCTGATCAACTACACCCCAACTATTGAATTGGTATTGTTTAATCTTCCTAAAAAGCAAAGGGCCTTGCATTGTCATTGTCTGGATTTTTTTTTACCTAAGAATAAGCAACGTGAATATATGGTTTATAGGGAACATACTTTTTATATTAAAGCTGCAGGCCTGCATTTTGTATTTAGCTCAAGCAAAGGTCATATTCGTAGTCAATGAATAATTAGACTAGGCCGGAGCTCTGCAAATTCCTACTAGCCAGGAGAACAACTACCTTGATGATAGTGTACATCTCTGTTATAAAAACAAAGAAGAACCATGACCTGATAACCACTGGTTTTTAGTCCCCATTGTGATGAAGTAACTTATTCCTGTTGAAATGCAATGTATGCCACTGTGCCCTATAGGTCACATTTCACATTTCAAAAGAGAAGTGGACCTGGATGAAAAGGTCACTTGTCAAAAAGCCTTTATGTCTTTGCTACCAACTGGTGAGCTTTTTTAAACGCAACCGACTACAGCATGATTTGAACCGCATCTGTTGTTGAACCAAAGATCTTGGTCTGAAAAAAAACTGTTATTTGACAGGTCAACGCTGTGGTGTGAGGACGTGTCTGTTATCAGTATCTGTTGTGAGAAAGCTAACATATACCGTGTAAATGCTTTCCAACTGGTGTTGTGAGGGCATGAACTTTACCTTGACTGCAACTTTTCCGTAAACATTTTTAGAAAGTGTTCCCATTAGCGGAGAAGCTTACCTTCAAATCTTATAAACTTGCAGTATGTTATTTTATGTTTTATTTGCCAGCTATGGGCAAGTTAGTACTATCAGGATTTATTTAAGACTGAGCAGAAAAACAAACAATGATCCTATATTGCCTACATATAACTTGGGAAAAAATTATATATGTAATTTTAATTCCTTGAGAAACGTTATTATGCTGAGATCAACCCAAATAAAATAATTGTTAGGATGAGAAAGAAAGTATTATTTTTGATTCACCCATGACAGCTGTAGAACGCAATCATGTATGCTCACAACAGTGTGTTGAAGAGAGCTATTAATAAATGCATCCAATTATAGAACTGCGTTTGAACTCGAGGCAATGTCCCTAAAAACCTCCCATCCTTGATAAAAAAAAAAAAAAGAAGACAAATATACTCACTAGAACCTCTTGACACTGCGCTTTCTCACACCTGTGCGGTACATCTGCGCAAGCTGTGCCATACAGAAGTAACTGGCGCTTTGATGTGGCCCTCGAAATAAAAGATTGTGGCAGAAAAAAAAATGTGAGAATGGAAAAATATACAAGCCCTGCTGCACTCCAATGGTGAAATAATTAGCCCCTGGTTGATCCGGACTCCTCACGGGACTCCACCATGACACATTCAAATGAGTTTTGGCAGTGTGAGACACCAGCTGGGTGCCTCCTACCGCGTGTTACTGCACCATGCAGCGCACAGTCCACAGTGGGCAAAGGAGAATCTCTCAAATATAAGAGAAAGAGCAGTGTCTGTTATGAACCCCTATATAAAGCTGTCACTATAAAATAAAGAGATACATGCAAACAATCGCAGTACAGATGGGGCTGCCATATATTAACACACACACACGCACACACACACGAGACACATGGGGATCATTGGGGGGATAGGCGGGCATTGTTCTTCAGCTCTGATCTGTAGGAACAGGGAAAGCAGCCACACCCATGTCCATTACAGTAAACCAAACACTCTTTTGGGGAATCCCACGGAGACAGCTAGGGCAAATCTGACAACCCCTAGTGGGTGGGCAGTACAAGGCTGGCTGCACCAGGCATCCTTGGATCTTGCACCTTGGCACAGAATGGGAACACCACTTCTATTGTCTTTGATCTGTAACATTTTAATGATTGATTGCATATTTTGGGTTCGGTTAATACAATGAAACATCATCATCATCATCATCATCACAATGAAACATTTTACGCTTTATTAGCTTAATTGAAAGTTAACTGTAATAAAAAGTATTGCAGAAAAAAGGTTATTTTCCTCAAAACTACCTGTGTATATTCCTATTTATATTCAACTTTTGTGTTCACATTCACTTCAGTCTTTAGGAGCTATTATGAGATCATCCCCGGTGTCTTTTGTCACCACTTGGGTATGAGTATAGAATAGCAAAACCAAACTCCCCTAGTTATCCATTAACATAGGGATAACATAGGACTACACAAATTAGATAAGACAAAATGTCGCTGACCTTTATAAATCAGGTAATGGTATTATAATAATAATAGGCATAAACATCCTTTTCCATTGCTCCATAATGAGAATGCCTGAAACAACTGGAGAGGCGATAAATCTGCCTGCTGGCGTATTTTCTCCCAAAGAGGGAATATGATTAAAGGAGGACATACAGTTACACGAACACAAAATGTGGTTGCATCTCCAAAACTACCATTATGCGCCACCTCAATGGTAACAAGCTATTTGCAAAGCATGCATGCCAGAGAAAAGCTTATGTTTTCATCAAAACAGATATGTTAAGGGAAAAGGGTTTACTAAATGGACAGACCTGTGTAAATTGGTCAGAGGAAGAAAAAAATATAGCTTTCTGGAACAAAAACAAAAGGTTCAACAAAAACAAACAAAAACGTTCTGATCAAGCACACAAAAAACAGGGAGATCAGGTACACAACAACACATTAACACAATACAATAATAGTACGATTGTGGATTTGGCGTGGAGATTGTGTTATCTCCAAAGGATGTACACATTATAAGGGGACATTACATCATGGACTCTTACTATTACTAGTAAAGTTAAGATCAAACTATGATTCAAAGCATTCCTCCAAACCCCACTGGCTAAAGATTTTTGCCATAGCCACCACAGGTCATTGACACAAGTCTGTAGGATAAGCTGAAGAGAGTCCACAAGTGCGCTGTGGAATCTGAAGACATACTTCTAAGAGGAATGTTCTCAGATTGCGTAGTACTGTAATTCTCTGTATGAGAAGACTTTTTCTCACTATCCAATCTAAATGTTTCATATAATTGAACATACAGTATTAAAACTTTATTGTATCCACCATTTTGAGCTCATGTTGATTAAATGTGTCAATAACTCTAAAGGACACTTGCTGAACTCTATTCCATATATTTTTAAACAGCAGTAATCATATATAGTACTTTTTGTCATGCTTAATAATGCTACTTTAATTGTCTGATATCAATGAAAGACAAATAATTAATTTTATATGATTTTGATAAACGGGTACGCCATTTAAGATATAAACACAAAGGAAATATAAATAAGTAACTTAATAGTACCACCTGGTGGATTCCACAAAAACAGCAGATCATTCCCCAACAAAATGACAACACATACAACTTTCCTTAACTGATTTTATCCATTCAGTAACAAAAAAAAGGTGGCCTACAAATTGATGGGTGAAATGCATAGGACTCGAGACATGTCCGACATACGAAGTGTTCAATTGATAATTGGCTAACAAAATATCAATGCAACAGAATAAATAAATCACAAATTGCAATACAGCTGCATACAACGGTGAAGTACTATTTCATTGGTGTACATAACCAAGGTAGCAGATGAAAAACAACTTTCACTGTCAAAGGTAGGTTACAGAAAGGGGTACATTAGAAAGAACAAGTTGGGAATGTAATATATGTGCAGGGAAAAAAGGGAATACTGTGCTTTAAGGTTTGTTAGGGATGTCAATAGCGGACAGGACTTAGTTTCTGACAGGGGTAGAGTTTGCTTTGACTGTCTTTTTTATGTGGTGGTAGTTAGGAAGAATCTTCATCAGAAAATCTAGTTGGAGAGTCTGAGGCTGCATGAATGAATGATTGAAATTAGATCCTATTATAGTGCATTACCTAAAATAACAGAATATCGAAACTTCTTAAAGGATAAGCAACACATAGCCAATGTTTTTGAATAAATGTAACTACTGTAGGTGTGGGTAAGACAGACCTGTGGCTTCTCGGTCTGAAGTCTTCTCATGCAGTGTGAGCCGTAGATGACTGTGTTCTCTGGTATGACTTCACTCGTGTTAACCTGGCAACACGCCCCGACGATACAACCACTGGTCAAGATCACATTCCTCCCAAGGTCCGCTGGAAAAGGAGAGGAGTTTTCTATTTATTTATAACGCTTTTATTCACAAACAGTAAGAACATTAGAATGTACAAATTGTACTGTTTGGTAAGATTTAATGTGTGGTGCATTATTAACGTAACAGGTACCTTTGGACTCTATGACATTGTTGTCTCCAATTTTCAAAGCTTGTGAGACTTTGGTGTTCAGTTAAGGTGTACAAGTCATTTTCAAGGTGTACAAGATGTACAAGATGTACAAGATTGTCAAAACCAAGAAATGATTCGAACAATATTAATAAGCACAAATGAACATTGCATTAACCAAATATGCCAGAGTTAGGATACCACATCCAACTTCAAACACATTGTTGGTCCCAATTGAAATGCTCTTCGGTTCAATTCCTTCAGCGTCTGGCATTATATTCTCTGGATAACTGGGAGGAACCAAAGGGATTCACAAATTCACAAATTTACGATTATGTACTGCATATGTAGGTATGAAGAATATTGTACAAAAGTCCAGAATGTTTAACCTGTTAATAATAAGGGCCTGTTCCTCAATCAGGTTGCCTTCCCCAATGATAATAGGGCCAGCATCAGCTATGATTCTTGCTTTAGGATGGACAACTGTTCTAGCACCTGTAAAAAAAATAAAAACGGGATTGGGGAATGACAACCTAATGTGGCATGTGTTGTGTACAACTCAGCAGCCAGCCTCTGTGAACGCTGCTGTGCTAGCAATTGCATGTCGATTTAAACAGCATTTTTTTTTTCATCTCTCAAATTTGCATACATGATGTCTATTGCAGCTTGTGACTATCAGAAAACATTTCAGCAAATAAAATGATATTCAGAATTCTTAGCTTACAGGGGAAATGTAATAGAAACTAATTAAAACGTTTTTTACAATCAGGCAAAACCTTACAGCGAAACTAGGGCTGTTCAGATATTGTGAATTTAAAGGAAAATAGAGGCTACACAACAGCTAAACGTCATAACAAGGGGTCCATAGTGTGCCAAAATGTGTAGTCGTTTCATACAACTATGCTCACGTCAAACGATTTCCAAAAAACAAATCTACAAACATAGGCAAGATGTAGGCCCTAGTAGGTACAGGTTTTAAGGCCATGCATAATATGATTTGACTTACCGATAGTCACATCCCCCCTTATCTCGCTTTCAACACACACAACAGCTCCAGCTGCTATTTTGACGCTGCATGGAAATAAAAGATATGGATACAATTTCTGTTGAAAACCTACAATATCAGTGTGCCGCTGCTGACTCGAGCCCACAACGATTATTTTATGCTAGTCGATGACAACTTTAACTAGCCTAAGCTTTAGCTAACCTTATACAAATGCATTTAGTGGTAATGGATCAAGCTTAAATTTTAGTTTTACCTTTTCTGAGCCATAACCTGTTTGCTACTGACATCCGACATCCTGAAATGGGGTTGAACAATCGGTAGTGGATTCTTATTCCTGAAAGTACATTATCTGAATGATGGTCGATTGAACATGTCTGGAAGTGTCCTTTCCGATTTTCTGTAACTTGACATAAGTAACTCGAGATCTCGAGAAAACAAAATTAAATTAACTCGTTATCACGGGAAAACGCACAGAAATAACTCAAGATCTCAAGGAAACAAAATTAAATTAACTCCTTATCACGGGAAAACGGACATAAATAACCAGCGATCTCGAGAATTTTTTTTTTATTATCTCGTTCACAGGAAAACAGAGTAAATTAAATATATGAATGCATGGCAGCTTAGGGCTTCCGTAGTATATGGTACATAGTGTGTGAAATTTGAATGTGGAAAAAGTTCCCGAATTACTATTTGGGGGGGGGGGGGGGGAATGTAGTAGGCCTACACGTGTGATGTTCTATGCTTCACTCTGTGATAGAATTTGGGTTTTGGTCACATGTTCCATTTGAGAATACTAACAAAGCAAGCAAATCTTTGTAAAAAGGAGTAAATATTTCGGTTTCAGTAGACGGTATGGACCTATTGATTATATTGTATTTAAGTATGTGGTTCCGAACACAGCTGTAGTCTTTTGTAATATAGTTAGGGTGGGCCTAGAGACTTTTGCTCATAACATTTGATGAACCAATCACCTTTAGTATCAACATTTTTAAATTAGTTTTGTTTTTATTCTGCCTACACGAATACATTTTGAGAAAATATTATGCTTAAAATTATACGTTGTTTGAAATTAAGCTATATAATAGCATCAGAAGTCAAAATGTATTAATTGATTAATCACGTTTCCTGTTAAGCTACAATGCTAATTGTTTGACTGGAAACCTATTGGGGATTGCTTAGCATGTGGGTTCTTTAGTTAGAAGTAATTTTCTCTAAGCTACCCACAATACGTTTCCAGCCAAACAATTTGCAAAATAAGTTAAATCTCAATACCGTCCAAATCAAAGCTGCCATTTATTTTACTAACTTCCACTATGATACTTCTTGCTCTGATTAGGTATCCCATACCGACGTCTCTGGAACGTCAGCCGATTAGACTTTGAAATGGCCAGAGACATTAGTTGTTCGGCTGGAAAAGTCACAGATGAAGCCAACTTGTTAAGCACACCAAGGCAATTACAGGAGACTAACAGGTTTTTGATTTTGCTCTTAAGTTAATGCAGTCGCAGTCCGCAGCGCAAATTTGAAAATGGCTTGCACTACATTTGTGCTCCTTAAGGGCGGCTCAGTCGACACTTCGCAGAGGTTTGTGGGTCAGAACAGCCAGAAAAGCATGCTGACTTACATACTGCAAAGTTTGACTGGATGCAGTAGGATATCCTGGTATTTTTGGCATACTGATAATTTGAGGGCGCCACATAGAACCTTGCAAGGTGGCAGCATTCGTGGGCCGTTTAGTCTCTGTGTAATGTCTGTAAGCCCCCTATGATGTAATAGTGCCCCCTTATGCTCATAGTTCAGTACTTTGTCTGTCTGTTCTCCAGTGTTGTCATGCCTCCTGTGTGATCCCTTCTCTTTCCCTTTATGCGCTAAAAAGGTGGGATGCTTGCATGTTCCTCTCATAGATTGTTAGCCCCTTAGCATGGCCTAGTATAGACTGCATTCTTCCGTCAAGTGACCAGCGTTCCTTGGGAACACGTTATGTGAGCATACAGTATAGGCTTTTAATACAATGTAAATTCTTCACGTGTTTCCGGATCCATTAAAATAGTTTCCGGAATGCACAGTCAAAAAATACTGAATTCTCGGGTCCTGTTCTGGCCAGATCGGGTACAAATCTAGCACTGCATTCAGATTATTCATTCATTTTTCCGTCCTTTGTCGGTCAGTTCTCCGGTGCCATCATACACAATGTGTGATCCATTCTTTTCCCCTTTGTGCACTAAAAGGTGGGCCGCTTCTTTGTTTGGAGAAGGGAAGGGTAATTGGGAAGTGCCAACAGGTGGTGCTCATTGTGCTCATTTGTCCATTGGTGATCTGCCTGGTATTTAAAAACATGTTAAAAAATGTTCATGCTAAAATCATCACACAAAAGAAAATGTTATATTCAAAAACATTTAAAACAAGGCACACTAAGAAATAAAACCAAGCTTTAAAAAGGTATGTTTTACCATTTTAGACCTCTGTGTCATCTTTGTGCTGATAATGTTTGACCTGCCGTATTGTTCAAGGGGATAGTGGGGACATCTCAAAGCTTAATGGTATTTCGTTTATTTTGATTATCTGGCCATGCAGAGAGCTGATATAGAGGGGAAGGGGCTCTTAGACATAATTGCTCACCAATAAGCCTTCTGGGGATGTCTTGGGCTCAATTTAAAAGAAACATCTGGGATGGAAGCTTGGGTGCACTTGAAAACCGAGAGGGGATAGCCTTTATCTACTCTCAACCCAAATTCTTTCTAGCTATTGTTTTTTAAAGTGTTCATCATCGTGGCTTAATGGATATTATAACACATATCCTGAAACAGCACTGTACATTTTACAAGTAGCTTATAGGCAAGCATACTTTAGCATAAGCAAAACTTGGTAATCGTTGTTGCGGTAAGGCTCTTTCTCCAACAGAGTGCGTACATGTCCAAGTTTATACAGACGGACTAAAATTATTCATTGGCATTAAAGCTGAAAGAGAGAAATAGATATGGGAAATAAATAATTATCCAGGAAATTAACAGGTGTGATAAGCCTAGCTACTATCTTGAAATCCCACATTTATTCCAGAATTTTCCGCCTATGATTTGCTTTAACGGGCAAAGAAAGGATAAATTGTAGGACAATGGAGTCCTTAAGAATAACCGAGCCTAGTCCACGACATGTCGAGACACTGTCATTAAAACTGGCTCCAATTCACTTTATCCTGAGTTAATCATTATTATATTCCTTTTCATAATTCATTATAATGATCATTCTCTGAGCAACTCTATTTCCAAATAGGCCTACATGCAAACAACTCAGTCAATATGGATTTATTTCAATATTTTGTGTCAGGTTGTACATGTAGCGAAAAGCATCCACACTCGCGCGTCATGCACACTGCAAATATAGCAAAATGATACGCCTACTTGAGTTGTCCTCTGAGTATACAGCCCTGTTCGTGATAGTGGGTTTTTCAAACACAGTACTCTGATTGGGCAATGGAGTCCTGGGGCATCGGAGACAGAAATTGCACTGTCCTGGCGACAGTATCGGCACATCGCATTCAATTACCAACAGACCGGAGAAGATGGGAGACGTTTTTCTGTCCCACTTAATAGGGAAGTAGGATATGTGATCGCTTCATGGGACTTTTTAATTGACAACGTGACGCTTTTTATTAGCTTTGGGTAGAATAAGAGGGAGGGGGCACTGTGCCGTCCAGCAAGGTTCGTGAACGGCTCCTGTAATGAAAAGTGAGCGATTGTAGCGACTTGCTCTATTTCTTGTGAGCATTATTATCCACATGTTTTAGCGACCGTTATGAAAACAAATGTGAGCATTTGTATGCATAAGTTTAATTTCTTCAACTGTAAGGTTGAACTGTACATGGACCAATTTATTATACAAGCTTTCGAATGTCAGGCAAGCTGATCAAATGCACAACTCTTTCAAGTTGTTTTATTGACTTTCTGTGATTTTGCGAGCATGGAGCAGTCAACGACCCTCGACATTGAGGCTCTAGAAACTCTTAAGGTAAGCTTGCTGTTATTACTAATTGTAAGGGTATGGTAATTGACTTGCCTGTCAACGTCCAATCATTCCAACCAAAATGTAACAGATCTGAACGTCTGCATAATATATGAATTTAAGGTTGTTGGGTTCTTTTAAGAACAGTTTAGGTCTACTTTTGATTGCATACTCTGAACACCATCCAGCATGGTGGAATATAAGGTTGTCATTAAACCTCCAATTCAAAGGTGTGGTGTCTATTACATCTTGGTAAAAGTATTGTCTCAAGCACAAGAAAATATTCATATTGTTAGGGCAATCATGTTATCTGTCTGTATGAAAAAGTGTCTAATTTGACATTGCATGAAAAGTAGTATAAATAGTAAAATTGTTATTGAATGCTTAGTATAATCTGTGCAACAGGTGCACCTATCTTCCTTCACACCAAATCAAATAACATTATACTGTATCCCAACCTAAAAAGTAAGGATTTAAGCCATGTACTATGAGCGTACCATCCTAATATGAGGTTCACATTAAAATTACAGTATTTGATTCTTTAGGTCAAAAAATGAACTGTAGGCTATTTAAAGTATTCAGATAGGTATGAATACAAAGGCATTCCAAATAACACTGGAAGTCCTCCCAGTTGCCTAATTGGTGTTTCTCTCACTCTCTGGAAACACAGTCAAGCCACAATTGCACTGTTATGAGGAACATGATAGCATATGAATAATCTGCCTACATGGTTCTCATTAGCATTCTAGTGCTGGAGGAGAGGCTGTAACCTGTGGCTACAGTAAGCATCTCCTCACAGTGCTGCAGTGCAAGAGAAAATGAGCAATAACTGTTCCTTTTTAGATGCACAGATGCTGTTTAATCACAGGGCAGATATTTTTGGCAAAACGTCATTGCAATTCATTACATCTGAGTGATGCCTTGTCATATTTTGGTTTTAGGATTTTAATGATGTAGTACTTGTCAATTAATCACATATACCTCTACTTTGTAACGATGAAACACTGAGCTTTCAGTTTCGTCACAATAATCCCCCTCCTTCACTCCCTTGTCTTGTATATACATTACATTACATTACATTCATTTAGCAGACGCTTTCATCCAAAGCGACTTACAAAAATTGTGCCTACAAAAAGATACAAAATACATTTAGATATAGATATACATTTAGAAAACAAAATGCTTCCTGTCATTAAAATAAACCAATTGTTCTTTAAATAAATGGTTATTACAGGAAAGATAACATAAAAAATTATTTACTCCAAAATAATCAACACGTCTTAGAGTGTTCATATGGATAAAATATAGCAACGGTTTTAATAATCATTACAATCATTATCACAGCTGTAATTATTAAATAATTTGTATTGATAGCCATGTGAGCGGTCAATGTGACACCCTCAGTGGACAAATGCAAATATCCTCCATCGGTGCTGCCCATAAGGTCTTGTTGGTTCTCTCAGGATTTGCAGGGGATTAGTGAAGAAAGCTAGTGTACTGTGGAGAAGTCTTGTCTGTTTACATCAGCAGTTTGTCTTCCCTTCTTTTTACGAATACCGTCAAGTCAGAGAATGAAACAGGCAAACAGCTGAGCTCTTAACCTCTTCAGCAGTAGCTTGCCCAGCGGCCTAAGTGCTGTGTTAATGAATACAGCAACGTTTTTAATCAAAGCTAGCTCACTGAGTCAGTTCTCCACTTTTTAAACTTGAGAACCGTAGTTCTGAAATATACTGTATAGTTCTGTCTGAAACAACTGTACTATAATGGATTGTGAATAACATTTTTTTACACTGTTAAAGAAACTTCTCAAAAGGCCTGAAACAACTTCTCGCCATACTACTGGATGATTTCTGGATTTTTCTGTTATTTTTGTTGCTCGGGTTGTTGCTGAACAGGTGTAACCTTTCCTAGCATTGACCTTATCAGATATATGTCATCTTCTTTCCTCCCTTGTTTAGGTTATATATCCATCTCTATCTGTTGACAAGGAAAGGGCACACAGAACAAAAGAGGAACAGTTCAAAGCATTGACCGGCACCGTTTTATTGTAACTCCAAAGAACAGACCAAAATTGTCTCCCTATTATTGACCACAAAAACCAGTCAGTCAGTTATTTGATCGTTATTTCAGTGTGAATGTGAAATGGGTGTATCAATAGCATGAATAACCTGTGGAGTTGTGTGAAGTTTCTTTAACAGACCCCCTAGGCTACCATCTGTGCCTACCAGGTTTCAAACTTAAGACATACACAACCTTTTTGACTCCTTGTGGCCTTTAACGGCCTGACCTTTCTGCATGCTGTGTGTGTTGATCAAAGTGTGGTGCTTTGAATGCATGGAGATTTTGTGCCTAGAATGAAACCAGGGTTTTGTGCCAGTCTTCCATTCTGATTGTGTCCGTTTCCCCCACTGTTGGTGGGGAATTGCATACACTGTAGCCGGTTGTGCTGTTGTGCACCTTCTGGAGCACAACTGAGAGCATTTTGTCATTAGTGCGTCTCAAATGTTTTCTTACCTCCTGGCTGAGGGGGCCATGTGGGATGCCCATGGCACCACAGAGCGAGGGAGTGCCAGTCGACTCTGCTGATTAACATCATCGGGCATTAATAATGTCTCATTTTCCTTCATTAGATGATTCTCGCCGGCGTTTTGCTGCCTCGGCGGCGGTCGCCGGTTGATCAAAACAGCATGTAGACTATCGCTCTCTGCGCTAATTGGTGAAGATGAGCTCCGCTGGCAGAGGGAGAGGACTGCTGGGTAATTGCTATCTTTGACTGGCTCGGGCTTTAACGTATGTTCTGAATGCACAGAAGACAATCTTCCTACCCCTAATCCCCCCCCCAAGATGATGGAGGAGTTCGGCAAGACCTCATCACACTTGAAAGAAAGCACGCAGGCTAATCTTGGCCAGCGCAAACACAGGCATGGCTGCTGTAGTTTATATATGCACACTTGCACATGTGCTAAAAATAGAATTTGAATTCAATCAGGAATGTACTGTAGGTGGTAAACTGTTCATAGTGCTGGAGCTGCTTTCAAGTACTCTGGTAATTTGTCGCTCCACTTGAATCTTTCAAGATAGCCCGTATAGCCATTTGCCGAGATTATTTTCAATGTTGTAACTCTACCTGAAAGTCAGCAACTTAATTTCCTTTTCCCTCCCATTATTTCATTGGGCAAACTAATGTTTTCAAGCTTAACTGCGTCGTACCAATGACTTATTTAGTCATCTTGTTCGGTGCGGGGGGATGTTTATAGGTGTCCATTCACGGAGCTGCATGCTGTAATTACAGGTTGACGAAGCACCAACACTACATTGCTTACTATTCCTTTTTCTGTGTGACTGCCCGAGCTTTGAGAGGCCCAACTCTGTCTCGTTTCTCTTCATAGCTGTAATATATAGTACCAATTCAAGATGATGTTTGTGGCTTAAACACTAACATAAGTAATTTTGTTCCATACTGATTTACGTAACCTATGAACCTTTTTGGATGATAAAACCTTAATAAACAATTTGAAACATCCCCATGAATGTTGTCTGTCATTAAATAGAAACATTGCAAACCCATGTTGACTATAATTTTCTCAATGTTTGAGTACCTTTTTCTATGAAGTCATGCACTTTTGAAGGACATTTTCTCTTATGCTATAAATTATGACCTTTGAGGCAATTGTGTAAGTGAATAATATTTGGCATCAGTATCCCATGCAAATGATATGCAAAGTGTGAAAGAGGATTTAGGGTATGGATTTTAACCCAAGATATGCATGTATTTATATTCATCACATGCTTGAATGAGTATTTATATTCATCACATGCCTGAATGTTAATTTTGGGCAGAGCAGCTGACATATATAGTAATCCAGACAGACTTATAAATTTAAATGAATAATATGTATAAATCCAATCAACAATTTGTTCCAATCTAGCTGTTCATGTGTTTTTCCAACCACATTTGCAATGGTGAAAGAGCAAATTAGGAATCCTTAAACTCTTAACACAAAAAAAATTTCTATCTAAATCCCAAGTTTCAACCTGAATGCTTAAATGAATGCATTGAGTGTGCTGCCAAGAGCTCACTTGGCTCTTTGCATTAACCATGCCAGAGAGTAGAGTTGAGAATTTCTCAGCAGAGAGAGGAGACAGCCAAGTTGGTGTTCATAGCTCCGGTAGCCTTGTAGCCTGTGATGGGGAGTTACAGCCTGTCAACCTGCAGTCACGACTGGCTGCAGAACAGTACCCTACTGACACTCCCCTAGACAACGACGCTTAGTCTGATATTTGACCCTCTTATCTTTGATCAAAGTTTAAAGGCATGAGGTTTCAGTGCTGTCTGTTTTTCTTTTACACAGAGAAAGAAAAGCCGTTTACTACCTTCATGTACATATTTGAACCATTTTTGCTTCATCATTATTGATCAAAGAACGCCATCCTTTTAATTTGTTCATGAGATTAAATTAATTATGGAAGAAACGTGTGTGTGTGTCTGTGTATAAATCCTTTAGTCAAGGTTGGAGTTAACTGGCCACCGTTGGATTTTTTTGACTTTGAATCCTGCCTTTGGCAATCTGTTCAGAACTCTTATATTTAGTTACATGCAGCCAGTCAAGACATCTTATGACTCATAGTAGGAAGTGTAATTTCCTGTTTTAAAAGGTTGATCAGCCAGAACTCTCACAAGATTTCTTTAAAGAGCTTCAGGACAAACTAGCAGGTTTAGCACCGGAGGCTGTCAATCAGAGCGACGCTCTTTGTGAGCACAGCGCCCTGGCTCGATAATGTCAACATTTAATTAGAATTGAAAACAAAGCTGTGACACCTGGTTATTGAATTCATACAAACGACCTTTGGGGATGTAGCAGTTGTTTGTACACGAGGATGACATTCAGTAATGTCAAGAAACACACTGCCAGAATCCCTCCCACCTCACCCCACCCATCCACCCCTCTTCTGTAACGTGTTTGCATAACAGGATAAGACCATTTAGTTAATGTTGTAACTTTGCTGCAGCTTCATTAGTTTATGGTTTGAGTTTGTCTATTTTCAATTGACCATCTCCGTTGCATTTCAAAGTGTCATCAATGAATCACATCAAATGCTTATTTCCTTGCATTGGCAGGGTATACACCTTTCGAGATGGAATCTCTGACGTGGTTACTATGTTAATAAAATCTAGTCACCCAGATAACCTTGTCGCCTAGGCAGGGGAGCTTGATGGATGACTAGCTGCAGTTCAATTTGAGGAGCGTATATACAGCCTACTGTACCTGATTCAAGAACGTGGCGCTTTCACCGCTCCTGACTTAGGTCAATTCTTATGCATAGAGTTACTCAGGCTTTGATAACACTCAAGCTTTTTTAATAGCAGTGCTTTTTTAATGTGATTGAAAGATACTTGAGAGACACAAAGATATCTTCGTCATGGTCAGGGTAGTTTTAAGAGCTTTTTTGGAGTGTAATGATTATGCTTGCAAATGACTACTTTAATACAGTCGATAGGCTTTCTCGTAATGAAATAAGGCCAACCAGTGCCACAGTTGGGATGTTATATATCAATATTTTTTTTATATGCCACAATATCTTAGCTTACAAATCTTTGGAGAAAAGAAATGGTCCAACAATTTTTGTTTTGGGGGAAACCAGTGTTAAGTCTTGTTTCGACATGTAATCCATCAAATGTCAAAACCTTTCATTTGAACTTGGTTTTGTTTGTCTTGGTCTTCATCTAGAGGAGTCAAGAGCAGTACATCCTGGCCTCCCAATCCATTCACCTCCAGCGACCAGGTTGCCATGCCGTCTACCCGGTTGGTCTGTACGGCTGGAGGAAGAGATGCCTGTACTTCTTTCTCTTGCTCTTGCTGGTCATAATGATTGTAAATCTGGCCTTGACCATCTGGATCATAAAGGTTGTGAATTTCTCAGTGGTAAGTACACACTATGGCACAGTTACCTGGCAGGGGGCATGGCACCTTCACATTGAATAACTAATGGCTTAATCTGGATAAGTAATACCAAGGATGCATTTCGAGTTCAAATATCTCACAGCAAATGCTGATAAGCCACATACATGGCCATACATCAAAAGAAGAAAAACAACTTTTTGTAGTTATGAAGTTAAATAATGCTTCAAACTATTTTCATAAAGATATTGAAATTGAGATACCACCTAATGTGAGAAGCATTTTTGTGAGCTGGACTGCATATCTTTTTTAATTGGTTTAGGGAAAAAAGGTTCTCAACAAATGCTAATGAGATGGCCATGAAATATAGGTCAAGTATATATTTTCAGCTATAAGGATAGAATATTTACAGTGGAACATGATGCAATGCCCCATGGGATTAATTGTACCTCTGCCAGCTTCCATAAGAACTTTAATCCCAAACCGCATACTTTCCAAATGTGGAAAAGTATTGAATTGAAAGAGAACCTAAGAGTCGTCTTTCGTGGCATCGGGTTGGTCTCTAAAGGGGAACCAAACATAGCGATAGGATAGTGCTGAGTCCAGTGACATTTTCCAGGACAATGAACACACAATCCACCATTTTTGTCAACAAACTCCTGATGGCAGCATCCCCTCTGACGGATGCGTCCCCGGACTATCTTTATCACCTCTCCACTCCCTCGCTTCCCATCAATCTGTGTCGCCAGTAAAGACCTTATCAGCGCTGTTGGTGTCGCTCCAGAAAATGTACTTCACTACTCCCATCTCTCAGGACTTAGCCAGCTCAATAAAAAGCTCTGCCAACCTTTGAACCCCCTATTTGCTCTATGATAAGTTTTCTTCTGTGATAGAAACCCATTTGTATAATACAGAAAGCAAGAAGTTGGATAGGAAAAGCATGGCGTTTGCTGGCTTGAAAGTACTTGTCCTTGTTCTCTCTTTGCAATTTGGTGCACAGATCCCACTGGCTCTATATATATATATATATATATATATATATATATATATATATATATATATATATATATATATATATATAAGCCAGCGGGATCTGTGCAGGATACAGCAATTGCTTGTATGTGTTTGTATATGTATATGTATATACAGTACATATACATACAGTATATATATATATATACATACTGTATATACATATATATATATATATATATATATACAGTACTGTGCAAATGTTTTAGGCAGGTGTGATGTCTTTAAAGTTAGAAAAAAAATACATAAAAGGATAAATGTTAATTGTTTATTTTTCTTAACAATTCATAAAATACAAAGTGAGGGAAAAGCTAATCTGTATCAAATCAACATTTGGTGTGACCACCCTTCGCCTTCAAAACAGCATCCCCTGCCTAAAACGTATGCACAGTACTGTATATATATATATATACGTATATATATATATATATATATATATATATATATATATATATATATATATATATATATATATGAATATACATATATAGTATATATATATACATATATATATATATAATAGTCACGAGAAGCTCCTTATCACTACTCATGAATTGACAAGACAAGAACAAAGGAACCATTAATTAAAAGATCCCGCTGGCTAACGTTCTTATACACACACACACACGTATATATACATGTGTATATATAAATGTGTGTGTGTATATGTATGTTAGCCAGCGGGATCTTTTAATTAATGGTTCCTTTGTTCTTGTCTTGTCAATTCATGAGTAGTGATAAGGAGCTTCTCGTGACTGGTAAATTAAAAACCTGCATGGTTTCCGAAAGCAGAATTTCACATTGCACAGATTCTTAAAGATGCACTCTCACTCAGCCTTGTTTCAATGTGCAGTTTGTTACAATTCCCGTAATGACTTCCTTGGCGGCCACACTAGCCTTCAATGTCTCCCTTTTACCCTGGCTGTCACCCTGACTGTGCTCTGTGTGTGTGTGTGTGTGTGTGTGTGTGTGTGTGTGTGTGTGTGTGCGTGTGCGTGTGCGTGTGCGTGTGCGTGTGCGTGTGCGTGCGCGCGCGCGCGTGCGTGCGTGCGTGCGTCACCTTAGTGCTGTGTCCTACCTTTGCCCTGTCACTCCGTGCCTGGCGTTCTGGCATACATAATTACTCTTCTTTGAGTGGTAGCCTTTTGTGCACAGACAGGTGAAAAATAGCAAAGAAAAATCTCAAACCTACAGCATTCGTTATGCAAAGTGTTATGCTGGCATGCTAATTCATATTTTGATGGTCTATACCCCTGTTGCATGGTTGTGTGCATTTCAGACATGTATAAACAGGTTTGTTCAACTGCCGTCATGTTTAAATGTTCATACTCTCTTTAGGAAGGAATGGGAAACCTGAAAGTGAACCAAGAAGGGATCCGCCTGGACGGTGTCTCTGAATTCCTCCAGCCTCTCTATGTGAAGGAGATCCAGTCCAGGAGGGTAAGGTTCTCTTGTGCCATCACCCAAAAAAATGCTCATGCAGGGTTGCTGCAGGCAATAACCATCATGACAGGAGCAGACATAGGAGCTTCTAATGAGGATCATGTAAAGCCATTGGCAGGTTTGTATCGATCGCCCCCCGAACTGAAAAGGTGCAATCGATTCATTAACAACAAAGGCATACTTCCCCACCGGGGAGCTTCCTCACAGGCCCTTTTTGATGTCGTTATTATATTTCTGGTAGGACGCATCGGTTCAAGATCAATCCTTTTTCCCTCTCGTTTTCACCGGCCCATGCCCTCCTTCTCTTCTTCCTCATTTCCGTACTTCTTTTTACCAGCGAGCTATCAGCTTCTCCCATCAGCAGGAGATGGATAATGGGGCTGCTCGCAGGCCGCACGCAACCCCTACCAAAGAGTACAGACGATTACAGAGGAGCCAGAGACCCTGCCGGATTTCCAATCAAGCCAATGTGATAAATGTTCTTTCTTGTCCCCCCAACCACGCATCTCCGCTTTGATGTTCAGTGTGGATTAGCCAAGCATGCTCTAGTACAAACTTGGTGCAAATTTTGTCTTCCTCTCAGATTTTTAGGCGCCCACTGGATCATGCCCTCTTCAGTGATTTGATATGGCATGAGAAGCAACTTCATGCCTAGAAGGCTTTATTTTTAGATGAATGTAGATTTTGTGGATATTGTGCTGTGTCAATGGGAGGGGAAGGTGAGATTAAAACTCTGGTGTAGCAAGTGGAAATAGTGAACTTAAAAGTTGTCTCATATTTGAAATGGCTTATTGTTTAGTCAAATAGACTACACTAGTACAAGTTAGAACATACTGTAAGATACAGCCAATATTTCACTACCTGGAGCCTGTAAGTCAGGGGTCGTACACTGTACCAGTGCAATGCCCCACAAAGACATTTTTACTGTGTTGTTTTACAGACAACTATGCCAGGACACTCTTATCTGCTTTCTCCAGAGATATTTGGAGGCATAATCTCCGATAAGGCCGCTCAATATTCCTCACCTGAAGAAATATGTCGAGCCCACACCGGGAAGGATTATGGTTATCTGCTGTGTTGCTATGAGTTTAGTCATACTGGACTGGATAGTGCCCTTTTCCATCCTAATACGTACCACTGATCAATAAGCTATTACCACCTAGAGAAGCAGCATCAGAGGAGAGGCCAACGTTTCACAATAAAACCCACAGCAGACGTCTTGTTTAACTTGCTTTAAGTGTGATAACTTCATCCACAAGATGAACAAGTGCTACATCAACTCATTATTTTTGACCGATTCCTCAATCTTACATAACATTTTCAAGAAGGGGATCATTTGGCACATGTCAAAGAGCACCCTCAATGTGAATGTAAATGAGTCAAACGTATTATTGGAACGCATGGGGCACAGATAACGTTCATCAAATCTGCCATTCTAAACTGTTGGCTGTTGTTCTCTTTTGTCTCAAGGGATGCCGCTTTGGTCTAAAAATAGCAGTAGCAGGTGTGATTCATCGGAGTGAAACCGTTTATTTATATTGATAAGAATGAACCAACTGCCAATGGTGTGCTAACGCTGTGCCCATAAGTGCTCTTAATAATGTGCTCATTATTTTTACTGACTTATTAGTTGTCACGACAATTGATCACTAGAATGTTTTATAGTGACTGTGTTACTTTGATATGGGCTTTTGTTGTTGACCTCAGAAATATAAATGTTATTTGCTTGGGCCAAATTTGAATCCTGATTTTCTGCCTGGATCAGCTATGGTAAAAACCAATTCATTTTCTACACCCATGGCAAGATGGTGGTGCACATCTTCTCCTCGCTTCGACTACTTTGTAGAAGCGCTGTTGCCTTTGGCTGTGATCCTGCTCATTGTATGCGGGGCACCGTCTTTGCCTTCCCACAGCCATGGTAATTTCTCAGTCTGACGGACTGTAGCTACATCGGGTTTCATTTATGTGCATTAGCTCTCTGATCTTCGTTTGACCTTCCATAATAAGTGCAATGACTGGAGACTCTTTCATGTGATTCCAAGTAAGTGTTCAAGATGAGCTTGTTTGTTCCCTCAAGATACCTGTAAACTCTTTAAAGTGATGCTTCAAATCAAAACCTCCCATTCCCTTTCACGAGCTCCCGGAGAGCGGGTCACGTTATGCATGTATATTTGGACATGACTGGCTGTGGCAGAATAACTTTTCTAACGACCTCCTCAAAGTTACAGCAAGCACAATGTTCCGCTGGTTGAAATTAGGTAAAGAATTTGGTGCACCCACTAAAAGATAAGATGATCAATAAATATTCGAATTATTGGTATACCCACTAAAAGATCAAGCTGATCAATAAATACTCTATTCATTGAGCATGTAATGTTGTTGAACTATGATGTCTGTGTCCCATCCTCTGTTTCAGTGTACTCATCTTTGTTTACTATTTCCATTAGGACAGCTCACTATCTTTGCGGTCTGAAAGGAACATCACTGTGAACGCTCGAAATGACCGCGGTCAACTCACTGGACAAATCACTGTTGGTGAGGAACCACATACTCTTATCTTTGGATATGTAACAGGAATATCATCGAACACTTGTGATTATTTGTCTATAATGTGTGTTTCTCGATACTTACACTTAGGTAATTGAAATGTTTAAAAAGTGGAGGGTCTGATAAAATTCTGATGATGTTATAAATTGCCTGATTTATCAGCTTTTTTTATTAATAGCTTAATTAAGTTTAAAGAAACAGTTTATCTTTTGCCCATGATAAATGATCTTGTTGCCTAGAAAGTAACAACCAGTTAAGTTTTTCAAGACATTAACCTTTGTAGAACTTATCTAAAGGACAATAGATCCTTCTTTATATCAAGTTTAGCCATCTCTCAAACCAATTACCCAAGTAATTTGAATGATTAATGACCATTCAAAACCAAATGACCTCCTTATTAACATTAATAGCTATTGATTTTTGCTACCATAAGTTCAAGATTGATGGTGATTCAACAAGACTTGTGATATGACACTTGGCCATGCTTGACCTTTTCCTGAAAGCGAGTCTACTGATTAGGTAGAAACAGCTATTTGGATTAAATGAGATGGAACTTGGCGAAAGTGATTAAGCTCCAGTCACAGTTTCCCTACAAGTAACTGTGGATTAACCACTAAGAGATTGAAGTGTTTAGAAGTCTGTGTAGCCCTTCAAAATTAGATAGGAATGACCCGAGATGAGAGATTCTAAATTAACTTTTACACATTGTTTTCAGATTTGACTAATTACATTTCTAACTTCAACTAGCAGCCAGTCCATAGATGGATTCAATGTTCTGTGTTGAGAAAGTGCCTTATCCTGTTTGTTGGTCCCCGTGCTGTAGTCAAGAGCAGACTACAGAGAGTAAAGAAAACTCAAAATGGGACACTCCGTTTTCCTTGTGCCTCTCCTGCCCAGGGTCCGAGGCTGTGGAAGCCCAATGTCAGAGATTGGAGCTAAGGAGCCAAGATGGACAGAAAGTGCTTTTCTCTGCTGATGAGGAAGTGGTCAGCATTGGAACAGACAAATTCACACTCACAGGTGCAACACACCACATTTTTCAAGAAAACATAATTTTGTGTTATTATAAATGAAAAGCTATTACTCAAACGACATGTATATTGATCATTATGTTTAACTAGTCATTGTGTTTAACTTTAGTATGCATAGCTACAATAAATAAATGACCGTTTATTGAATTAACAGGATCAGAAGGAGCAGTCTTTGGAAACTCTGTAGAGACACCTCAAATTCACGCTGAAGCCTCTAAAGACCTTAAGTAAGTTCAAATGTGATCATATTAAAGAATCCAGTAAAAGATCAAGTACAATTTTAAATGAGATTCGCGAGTTGTTCACACTATTTAAATAATTTGCAATGACATTTAAAGACAAACCTTTGCTAAAACCAAAGTCATGATTTGTGTAGCCAGTCCACCATTATTTCCAGTGACACACCGGCCTATTCAAGCATTTTACCTTATTTCAGCACACATTAAAAACCTTTTTCAAATTCCTTAGCCATGTTGTACTCATCTAATATCCAATATAAGACGAAAGGCACAAGCATTAACCTATTTATCAGTTGTTCCACACAGCAATGAGAAAATGCATTAGATTAGGGATTTGCAAGAATATGAAGGTGAATTGGATATTAGACGTGCATATTTCAATGCCTGCTGAAATGCACTTTTGCCTGAGGGCAGTGGGCTTCATCTGTCCATTAACAAGCTTTAACGAGTGGGGTTTGTAGTCTACCTTACTGGTCCTAAAGGGAGGGCGCGGATCAAAGTTGGCAGAAAAACACTGTTCTGGCAGCTAATTCCTTCGTCAGTGAGTGGAATACTGATGAGGTTGCCCGAAAACCAGCACACACACACACACACACACACACACACACACACACACACACACCGACACCGACACACACACACACTCAGAGAGCCTTTTCACAGCTTCAGGGTGACCATCTGCAGTGTGGGCAATATCCTCAAGATGGAAGCTTGACAGCTGACATATTTTCATGTTTCATTAACATGATACAATGTGTACTAGATTTATAACCGTTAGCTTTAATAACAAACTTTTTGCATAGTAAATTAATCCAAATTAATGAATGCTCTGTGTAGCCAAATGGCAAGGCACATCGTGCTAGTGAAGCTTGTCTCTTCCAGCCCTGATGGCTCTTTACCAGATACAAACCCAGGTCCCATGCTCTCCAGTATGAGAGGCAGGGCCCTTAACGACTTGGCGATTGGAAAAGCCCACAATCTAAACCCACAATACGAGCTGATCTAGTAAGTCTGTTCCAGTTAGCCACCGTCATATTCACTCTAAACTCGCTGAACAACCGGTGAACCTGTGAGCGCTGACTTTATCCGGGTCACGGCACCCATGTAGCCAATGGGAAAGGGAATGTGCTGCGCTGTTTCTCTCATTGAACAGGATAAATCTCCGCTTGCGAATCAACCGCTCATTAAAAGCACCCAGTCAGACCCTTTCTGCACCTGCCACTGATAAGTGAATCTCTCTGGGTACTGATAACTTAGCTGTCCTTTTCCACACGTTACTTTCTCTTTTGTTCTTTTTTACTTTTGCTTTCAATGGTAACCTTCCGTCCAGGATGTTTCATTGATTTAACCCCATAACACCCCCAGATGGACAAATTGTGCCTGCAGACTGAGAGGCATCCCCATCTTTATCTGCCTTCGCCCCGGCCAGAATTCTCTATTTGTTCGTTTTTCAAATTGTGCTGGCTTAAAACATGCCCACAGGGTTTAGATTTGTTTTGCTTGCTGTTTTCTATTGTGTTTGAGCCCTTACTCCTTTCCTACAGGCTTGTAATAGCCCACTTAGCTGCAAGAAACATACACCGATCAGCCTCAACATTAAATCCACTTTCCTAACATTGTATAGATCCCCCTCGTGTCAGCAAAACAGCTCTGACCCATCGAGGCATGGACTCCACAAGACCTCTGAAGGTGTCCTGTGGTATCTGGCACCAAGAAGTTAGCAGCTGATCTTTTTAAGCTACGTTCACACCGCAGGCAAAAGTGGCCCAAGTCCTTTTTGAGCTATCAATCCGTATAGAGCACTAAGGCTTGCCGTGTGAAAGTCCTGTAAGTTGAGAGGTGGGGCCTCCATTGATCGGACATCCCACAGTGGTCGATCAGATTGAGTTCTGGGGATTTTGAAGGCCAAGTCAACACCTTGAACTCTTTAGAATGTTTCTCAAACCATTCTTGAAAATGTTTTTGCACTGTGGCATGGCGTGGTAAATTCAATTGACATTGGACATGATTTGGAAAGGCACACACCTGTCTATATAATGAATGAAGCGTCATGCCTGGAGGAAACCAGGCACCGCTTATCACCTGGTCAATACCATCCCTACAGTGAAGCATGGTGCTGGCAGAATCATGCTGTGGAGATACCGTTCCAGGAGACTAGTCTTTATTGAGGGAAAGATGAACAGAGCAAAGTACAGAGATCCTTGATGAAAACCTGCTCCAGAGCGCTCAGGACCTCAGACTGGGGTGAAGGTTCACCTTCCAACAGGACAACGACCCTAAGCACACAGCCAAGACAACGCAGGAGTGGCTTTGGGACAAGTCTCTGAATGTCCTTGAGTGGCCCAGCCAGAGCCCGGACTTGAACCCGATCAAACATCTCTGGAGAGACCTGAAAATAGCTGTGCAGCGACGCTCCCCATCCAACCTGACAGAGCTTGAGAGGATCTGCAGAGAAGAATGGGTGAATTTCCCCCAATTACAAGTGTGCCAAGCTGGTAGCAAGGAGGCTTAGGCCGTAATCACTGTGAAAGGTGCCTCAACAAAGTACTGAGTAAAGGGTCTGAATACTTACGTAAATGTGATATTTCAGTTTTATTTATTTTTATATAAATTTGTCTAGAAACCTGTCTTTGTTTTGTCATGATGGGGTATTGTGTCTAGATTTATACAAAAAACGTATTCTATCCTTTTTAAAATAAGGCTGTTACGTAACAAAATGTAGAAAAAGAGAAGGGGTGTGAATATTTTCTGAATGTGCTCTATCTGGTGATAACCTGCTACTGTTGAAAGACTGATAACGCTTGGGAGAGAAAGGAAGGTGAGAAAAAAATCGTTTCACTTTCGGTTTTCTTTATTGTACTTTTTTCCGAGATCTTTAAAGCAACTACAGGCAACTTTTTCTTGTATTAACCTATTATTAATACATTTCTTCTAACAGCACATTGTAATTATAGGAGAAAATCGCCGTTCAGATCAGTCCCCTTGAAGTCTCAATATTTAATACTAATTTTGTCTGCCACCGGGTACATCTCCCGCGGAACTGTGACTAATTGCTTCACGGCACAAGGAAGCGTGTCACTAAGTCAGCAAGAGATGCCCATACTTGGAGTATAGTCGTTGATCGTGCTAGTGACATGCAGTGACCGTGAGCATCCTGCACGTCTTCTTTGCGAGGCTCAGTGAAAAATAATTACAACAAGCCAACGGTAGAGGTCGCCAAAATCACCTCCTACCTAATGCTGCCTATAGCAACTTCGAAGTTTAAAAGCAAGTACTTTTTGGTAACAAAGTAAAATTGATAAGGTTCTGTTTTTTTTCAAGCTGCTCCAGCTAGGTGTATCTTGACCAGAGCTACAATAACTCCTGCTCCAGTTGCTCTTTAGCTTGACTTGCTGCCACATTCGGATCAGTTCCCACACCTCCATGCAGCTTATTTCCATGGAGCAGGTCAGGTCAGTTAAAATTCTCTCACTGCCCTCATCTGCTGCTTCCGCAGAACGCTAGGAGCAGAGAAATGATTTAGGCATGACGGAACATTCCATATGTGTGATTACAACACAGACCTTGTCAGACAGCACCTTTTTCAGATCCATTTCTCTCTTTTATCTACAGGCTTTTCTAAATTGTCATACTTTCTATATCACACACACACACACACACACACACACACACACACACACACACACACACACACGGATGTTAACTCTAGACTATGTTCCCACCCATTATATCATCATCTTTAGAATTTGGCTAATTAAGTGATTTTGGAGTTGGACAATAATGGTAACTCAATTTTGGGCACAGCCGCTCTGAATAACCTTGCCTTTATTTAATTTTTTTTGCTGCAGCTGAGAAGTTGGTGTGGCCTTTGTGTTCATCAATGGAACACAGATAGAGTAGACACTCCCGATCACTATGGCATAAAACATCTAGAACTGTCAGAAGAGAAGATTCTTACCTGCAGTATTTCAACGGCCACCCTCTACTTGTGTTCCTGGTGAGGCTGGATGTGATGTATTGCAGCGAGAGGCCAGACACAGGAGACAGGACTTAAAGGCTTTATGCTTTTTCTCATTCTTTTTTCTCACTGCTTTGGCTGCAGCTTCGAGTCGAGGGTTTATGTTTGTCACCAATCTGCTAGGAAGGAGTTTGTATTCGGAACAGGCCTTGAGGTGAATATCTGTCTGTATCGGGGGCATCTGTAGTCATTCGTGTTCATCCTGATGTAAGAAGTTCTCAATACAGCAGCAACAGCAGATGTAACAATCTGTAGATCCAGACAAATGGAACAACACAACTTGCCCTTTGTGAGCGGAACTCCTTGCTGAGCCATTTTGCTGTTGAATTAGTGAACCCCCGATAGGTTTTGTTATCCCTAAAGAGAGTATGTGGGAGGAGTTTCTGACACTTGTCTTATGATGCCCAAAGACACTGTTGTTTTATGATTCTCAAAGACATTGCACTTTAGGATACTGAAATTCCAGAGGTGCATTTTCGGAGCTTGTAACTCCACCATGAATTACATCTTTTTAACCAAGAACTCACTCACTATGTTGGACTTCTGGGTTTATTTATTACATATTTTATTACATATTATTCCCTCAGAGTTCTGTACTTGCTTTTTGGTCTGCCTGATTGGTCGGTAGGTTGGCTTGTTGCGAGTGATCTTGCGTGAACCAAATTTTCTGCAAGTATTCACAGAAACCATTGATGAGGACAAGCTACTACCGCACCCATTGCAGGAAGAACAACACAATCTCATGCAGGCTTTCTGTTTAGCCATGAGGATGGACGTGTACTGCGAGATAATAAACAACATTCTGGTTGCATGGCCCAGCTTTGTTTGATCATTGTGTATTTCGACAGGGAAGTTTCAATTGATTAGGTATCATGAATCATTTCACCCACTGGGGTTTCATAGTTCTACTGTCCTTGATACAGTTTAGGAAACGTTGTTTCTGGTTCAGAAAACCGATCTTGGAAAAACTGTTCTTAAGGGTCTTTAGGTCACACAGCACATTTGGTTTTACACCTTCAAAAGAGCTAATTATGTGAGAGCACAGAATCAGGTTTCAATACAGGCTTTTGTTATGTCAATAATACTTTCTGCTTTGATTGATTCCCCCCATATAGGCCTGTTTATAATATTGTTTTGTTAAAAGGTCATGTAGTTTTGAGTGATTTAAAAACAATGCTTAAGCTTAAACATTTCAAATGATTAAAATGATATTTGTGGAAGGGAAAATTATAATTTGAAAGGGTTCTGAGTCATGAAAATAAATTCTGCATTGATTGGTTGTCGCTATCTCTGCGTAAACAAATATTTCACGCTAGAAAGATACATAATTACATTAGCCTCTGCATTGCTGAAGGTCAAAATCAGATGCTACAATTATGGGGATGTTCATCAGCTATACTAAAGTGGAATAATGAAGAGGACTACTTGAGCATGAACAATGCCACATTGCCAATGTGCAGGTGTGAAACTTGAACCACGCCAAGGATACTCATTAGCACATGGTCCAACAGAGCAAACGCTCACATTGTGCCGAGCAGATTAATTTATTCACGTTTTGAATATTAAGTGTTAACATTCTGAGGAAAAAAAGGTATATAAGGTATTTCTGTTAAATGTGTTACATTGGTTATAAAGCTTGCTATAATGATGATATTACTATAAAACGTTATGCTGATATTAGTGGATTTTTCTCAACCTGAAATACGGCAAGAACATAAAAAAGGTGATTGGCAGAATAGGTATAATAAAGTTGAACTTTAAAACATAAAAAATATTTCACAACAGTATGGCTGGTACAAAACAGCTTACAGTGTATTATGGAATATTTTCCATCTGTTGCAAAATGTTTGGTGATATTTTTGTTTTCATACAATTGATATTGCATTTTGGAATGAAAGTATTTAAGCATTCTTTATTGTCCTGTAAACAAAATATCAGACTGGAATCCCCGACGCGGACCTTGACCATGGAGGCACCCAGAGGAGTGGAGGTGAGCGCTGCCCAGGGGACTCTGAAGGCCAGCTGTCGGAAAGACCTGCAGCTCCAGTCAACAGAGGGAGAGGTGAGGGTAGCATTTTTCTACAGATTCACGCTGAATTGATCCAATTCATTTTTACTTGTACAATTGCCTCCACTTGTTGACAATGCACACTAAGTGTAGCCTCACTGATGTAATTAGTTGAAATTTCCTGAATTGAAAATGTCATCCATTGCTTTAGGCGAGTCCAAAACATAATGTCATTGGATCAATAGATGGATGGCATCAATTGTGACCAACTTTTCTAATCAGATTTTTTTAGATGCCAGCAGTGTCCGGCTAGGGGGTCTTCCACTCGGTGTGCACGGCCCGTCCTTGGGTCCGGCCCCCCAGAAACAGACAGTTTATGAAGTGTGTGTCTGCCCCAGCGGCAAGATGTACCTCTCCGCTGCTGAGAGCAGCTCCACCTGTCAGGCGATGAGCAACATCTGCCTCTGGAGCTGACCTGATTCCAGAATGTCATGGAACTTCCCTGATACGCCAGACGACTGCATGTCGGTGTATGGACTTTACACCAATAACAAAACAGATTGAACCAAGAATCTCAGTTCAAATTAAGCTATAACAGCTTCCTCGTGAACAAGGCCATACCACACACAAAAAAGAGGTGTTTCCTCCATTGGGTACGCAACTGCTCTCTCCAATCAACCATCAGGAACGGACAAAATGACTGGAGTGTCAACTTCTCACCAGGTTAGAATTGGCAGAGAAGCAGTTTTATTTATTTTTAACAAGAGTTTCAGAGCCTCTCCTTGACTATGGTAAGGGCGTGAGGAGATAACACAGGTGCCTTTATTGGGGGGGGGGGGGGGGGGGGGGGGTTAAGTCTGACTATAATTTGTCAGTTTCATATCTAGGAAGGTTAGACATGTCTAAAGAAATATAACCTGTAAATGAATAGGAAATTCAATATTTTCCATTGTTAATAGAATTTAATAATTTCAAGTTATACATTGTATATGTGCCATATACACCACTTGAAACTGATCCGTTTGATAAATATATTTAAAAGGTTAAAGAAGCTGCTGTTTTACAACATTCCTTTACTAACAACTACACACACAACACATGTTTTCCTAACAGGTATGACCAGATCAACAAAGGTTGAGTCTCATCTTTATTTGGGTGAGGGCAGCAATTTCAAGTATTTCCCGTTCAGTTTCAAAACCTAAAAACATGGTGGGATGTAGTTTTTTTTTGTCAATTATGAGGCCTTTATTTGTATAGGCTATGCAATTAAGAATTGTATTGAGAGGACTCTGCCTCTCCCCTGATCTGCAGACCTTTCTCTACTAGGCGTTTCAGGTGGCCTAGCTTAGCCTCACATCCCGTTCAAAGCGATTTGTTCCATGTACTATCTAAGCGAGGGCTCTTCGCCGATTTCTGATTTTCTTTTTCGAGCATCACTGCCCTCCAGGAGAGCTATGGTAGGACAATAAGACCAATGCCAGCATTCCAACAAGGGCTTAGCTAACGTCTCAGGTGAACTGGATGCTCTTTGCCTCACTTAAGGTTATTGAGACACTGGTGAAGCTTTAAGATTCATTTAATATTGCAATACAGTTTCGGTTGCAGCAGTCTTCTTGCATTATTTGGTCTGGCAGAAGTACTGTAATTGTGGGGTACTTCCAATATAATCATCTATAAACTTTAGGGCCAAAACGCTGAGGAATGGTTTTGAAAAGGGGACAAACTGGCTTATAAACTATCTCATCAAACAGGAAAAGAATGAGGTGGCAGGAGTTTAGATTCTTTATTGAAAGAAGTCCTTCTTGAAATGGAAAAGAAAACATTCAATAAAAGTGATATGTCAACAGCTTAGGAAACAAAGGCGAAATGAATGCTCATTATCTTAAACAAGGCAGGCAAACTGATGGGAATCAATAAAATTATGCAAAACAGGGCTAAATCAAACAGTCGTATCTGTTGTGTTCTGTTAGACTCTCCCATAATTGAATTTCCTGTTACTGTGTATTGAACAAATTTAAGTTGCTAGATATTGGATTACTGGGCGATTGCCAAAACAGAGGAGCCTTCTGACAACAAAACAGAAGAGATTTGTTGTAGAGGCACTCTATTTAGTATGCAAGATATGCTGTTTTGAAGTGAGATTTTCTTATTTCCCAAGCACAAGGCATGGAATATTGACAGGCTTTTGACAGAATGGAATTTAGCTTATTTCTATTTCATTGTGCTTTGGAGAAACATTTAATATATATATATATATATATATATATATATATATATACAGTCTCAGTTCCCTGGCATTTTGACATAGCACATATTAAAGCATCACGCTAATAGAGGACACTGAAAGCATCAGCGTATCTCCCAGGCAGTGGCATTAACATTCTGTAGATGAACTTAAGAAATACCACTTGTCTTTTTAATCAGTTTATTAGATTGTATGGCATATTCTGTGTAACATGGTACACAAGCCTCAAGGACAAAGGAATTCTTTTTGTGTTAAGATTTTGTAGCCCCTTTCCAAATCAGTTTGCATTCAAAACGATTGTAATACAATAAGGCAGTGCTTCCCTGAAACTGACAATGATGGTTAATTGGCTTCTACTTCACAAACACATTCTATAGTAAATGAGAAGTGCAGAAACCCATTTCAAATCCAAACTATCTAGGTTAGAGTTTAAACCCACTAGTTAATACCCACAAAGCCGTAATTCCACTGTGCCCCCAAGTGAATTGGCTCCATACAAAGAGCCATAGCCTCGATGTCTTATTCTGAGACAATGCAGAAGTATTGGTACAATCTTAGCCAACTTGCATTTGTTGTGAATACTATCAGATTCTCTTATGTATCAAAAGGGATGTATTTTTTTTATTTGACATGTCAACAGCCCCCTCCACCTGTTTCGTCTTTGGTGCATTACAGCTGAGCTATATTGGCAAACTTTTGAAACGCACTTCGATTTGACTATTATTATTCCAAACCGTTATTACACTGCATTTAAATAGTCTACAGTCCTTCCTCTCCGTGACTTTCCCATCTAGTTTGTAATTGGGAAATCTGACTTGTCCACTGTACCAGACAAAAACATTGCTTTATCCTTTGCTGCCATCTGATGGTTAAAATGAACTGTGTCCACAAATAACAAGATATTGGTAATTTGAGATTTACGGGATGTTTTATTGATATTTTCCTTTACAGCAGAAAAAAACAGTTAAAATGTATTTACTATTATTAATTAACCATAATCATCCTTCCAATAGTAAATACATAATGTATTGTTAAAGGTTGGTCAAAACATGTTTAATTTTTAACAGCATGATTGAGAATTCATAGATATGCAGTGATTGTCTTTTTGCACAGTTTCCCCTGTAATCCCTTTTTCAAATTTTGGTTTAAAATCAAATTTCTATAGATAATAAAATGGGGGCAAATACTTTCTAAAAGCACTGTGTGTGTATAGTGTGACCAACAATGCTAACCCTTGTTTTGTTTTTGAGTAATCACAGCAAGCTCAGAGGAAAGAAATTGGAAGCAGTAGTCATTGGTCTTCAGTTCTGGCCTGACGTCTTTCAATGCCCCTGTTTTCTGGGATGTGTCTGTAGGGACAGCTAGGTCTCCTGTTGCAGCCCATGGTCCGCCAGAAGAAACACTCCTTTTGTCTTAGAAAACAGCATTTCAAATGTTACCACATTGCTAGCATGCATTGTAAATCAAACCACAGTAATTGATAAAGCTCACACACCTGGTTTTGTCATTGGGCAAATCAATAGCTTGGTGGGCTGACTTGGCCATGCCCATGCCTGTGGGGATTCTGTCAGGATAGCGCACCACAATCCTAGACCCCATCAACTCATAACCCTTAGGGAGACAACATCCGTTTTGTTAATGTTTGAGTTGTTATGTTTCTGTAGGGCAGTTAAGAGGGGATAAAACCCCACCTAATGTAACCTAATAGGTATGGCCTAACCAACTTGATAAATTACAGTACCTTCAAACCCCCTAACGGGCCCTGAATTTGCCCTAACCATATTAATCTGCCATTTTCATCTCACAAACACTTACATTAAATTTGCGAATAGCTTTTTCACAACTGTCCTGGCTAGTGTAGTTGATGAAGGCACATCGTTTGGCACTCAGCAGGTTGCAAGTATGGAATTCATCAATACTGAAATATAAGAGACACATGGTAAAGTAATTGCATGCTAATTTTCACACAAAACGTGAAACTCAGTTACTGTAGGTTAATCTCTTAAACATCCTCTCACCTGCTAAAAAGGTCAACAATCATGGATTCTGTTACGGTCGGGAATAGATTTCCAATCCAAACAGGGAAAAGTTCACTGTGACAGAAGCATAGAAACAAATGTAGTGTGCGTGGCGAGTTGATACGCATGAGAAAGAAAACCTACGTAATGTAATGGTAGATAAAGATATTACAATGAGCCTAACTTCTAAAACCAGTTTAAGTCTTCGTTAATATAATTCACTAACCAGTCTGCAAAACTGTGTCCATTGCAGTTTTACCATCAATATGGAATATTACAAACCCATTTTCTTTCAAGTCAACTGTTACTTTGTGTAACAAACGAAATCGCTATTATTAATAAGTGGTTAAAAATAATTCCATTGGAAGTCTGTGACTCCCATTGGCTTTTAAAACAATTAAGCACTTATACATTTTGTTTGTTTTTAAAAGCGGTATTGAATACTATATTTTTTGCGTAACAGTTCTGAATAGAACAATCGTAGTCAATTCAATTACCCATGCGTGGGAATGTTCTAGCAGTAGTGGGGCTGAAAGATATTTTGAAATTAAAATCTTATAACTAACCAATCTTAACATGGTACTTACAGTTGAGTTTGACAAGTCTCAGTATTTGGCCTTTGTTTGGTCTGGGTTACATTCTTAGCCAGGGCCTTGGGTTCGCTTTGAACATGAGGTTTTGGTCCGACATGATGCAGATGATTCGTTTTTGCAGTTGCTAAGGGGAAGCAATTCACTGGCGCAGGGCCCATACTGGAATTTGGGTGGTTGCCATTACAGAGTGTGCCTAAAGCAAAGTCAGATCCAACAAGCATCATTCATTCATTTAGCAGCCGACCAGCTAAAAAAAAACGTACAATTTTATTTGCAACCACTGGTTGCGATAGCTCTCTACACCAAAGGGTCAAGAAGTAATCTTCACATTTGATAATGAGATTGTTACTGAGCCAACCAACATGATGATTAAAACCTTAACTCACGCAGGCTAGTCACGCAAAGCATCAAAAAGGTATTCAGTTGATATGAGTCTGCAAAGGCTAATGTACAACAGGAAAAAGGCAACATTTACCAGGTACCCCAGCTACTTTGGATAATGCCTCTAGTGCTTTGTTCACGGTACCATGCATCATTAGTGCATTGGCGCTCTGTTCCTGAGAGAAGCCAAACTCCTGTAACAACAACAGTGGTTCCAAGTTAAACAGTAGCACAACAATGAACAAATAAATCCTAGTCAGAGCAGAATGAAGGCATACTGACAATCCTTGTGCCTAACCACCTAGTTAGTGACGTGGTCATCCAAAAAAGAGAACATTACCACACTTTTCTATTCAATTCATTTGGCTGTTGTTGACATCGTGGTCTCAAATTCCATACCTATTCAGTTAACCAGAGTGCATCCTATGCCAGAACCAACTACTGCAATCTTGAAGCTTATTTGGATTATCATTCCTGCTACATGGTGGTTTTATTAAAGACAAATCATGCATCATGGCTGGAGCTGGGTAAAAATCAGGTAGTTATCTTTTTTGAAAAAACACCATCCACTTCCTGCTATTGCATCAGCTGAACAAACATATTGCTATACCATTCACAACCCCCCCCCACTTTCCTGTTCCATCCTAAAACATTCACAATTGAATGGAAGATGAAAAATGTACATTGTTACTAACCATTAGTTGTATTATCTGCACATTCAACAGTTCCTGGGCACAATCGAAACGTGAGGGGTCCTGCTTCAGAACGTCTAGAAAGGCCTGGACAGCTTCCTCATACCTCTGTGGGGAAAGGACCAAAATCAGCCTTTTCAGAAAATAGACAAAGATTTTTCCACATAGAATACATTTTGTAAATTTAGTGTACCGTAAAACACAATACCTCGTTTTTAATAAACGACATAGTTCTGAGCAGATGTCCATGGTCAGCAGTTATCAATGTATTAGATGCAAACAAATAATAATCAAAAATAATACGTTTAAATTAGCGGTGCCTTTCTAGACATCCAATTACACTAGAAATGACACTACCACACAAGAGTATGCTCTCTTCGTTACTAAATTGGCCGACTGAATCCGTTAAAATTAGAGCTAATTAAGAATTTCCGTTTCCAGTCACACACACACACAAGCACGTTTGTTTGCTGATTCTTTCTCTGATTTATTGTTCTTGTTTTGTCTGTTTTGCTTATTATTCATTCTAAATAATTTATTTAATTAAAGTCAGACTTAACTTCAGCTCGTCTGTTCCAAAGAAGGGGTGTGCGCACCCAACATGAACCAGAGGAAGCAAATTCAATTGTGACCACTGAGTAACATTTAGACAAATTTGAAATGACTCCCAGTGGTCCACTTTAATAACTGACTGATTGTGGCAAATGTTCTAATAACTGGGCTGAGGTGACAAACAGACAGCGCGAAACATCCAGACAGCTCTGATCAGTCCACTGAGTCTACAGTACCAGCCCCAAAACATTTTCTTTTTGGATGTCTTGCTTTTTACCGGTGGGCCTCTAGGGCTGGAAATTGTTTGATAAATCTATGCTTGCCATAGCCTTGGAATTTGCTAAAGAATCGACGGGACGCCAGGGCCGGAAAGGGTTAAAAGAAGTTTGCGCACCATTGCACAATGGTCTGCCTACAAAGTAAATATTCTCTTTCTCTATCTTTCTCTGGCTTTTACACGTCTTTGACACAACCCTTATTTCAACCGCTCAATATCTGAATGCTGAAAAGGGGGCACACTATAATGATTTACAGTATTTCTAGAATATGTTCAAAATGTGTCTAAACTGAATTCCCAATTAGTTGGTTAGTAACTATAAGGAAAATGTGGCTAATTTAACTTTAAAATCCTGAACTATTAAAAACATTTTGAGCATTGACAAATGTGCAAACTACTGTCAAGATACCTTAAATCTTGTCCTTAAAAGGAAAATTATAAAATGGAACGTCCCGTAGTAACACAGTACAGTAGTCTGACTTAATATGCTCTTAAAAATATGTGTTGAGCATATGTTCTGAGCGCATTTTGTTTGTTACACAGTTGAACTATTTACTGTAGCTTACTGTGTAAGACAGTAAATGCTAATAACGTATGAATTGTTATGCATAAGGAAGGAACCTGATTATGGTTCATAGGAGTGGAGGTCATCAACATAGCATAAGATGAGAAAAAGTTTAGTGGAAGTCAAACATATTTTTTTTAACCAGGAAACACAGTTAAGTCAGGCCTAATACCAACATAAGGTAATTCGGCATTTACATAGTTAAACTATTCTGTTATTAAGGATAATAAGTGTGATACAATTTGCAGTAAGTGAGATCACCATTTCTGCTAGAATAGTGGCATTATAAAAGCACAATAGGCCACAAATACAGGGCTTTTTTAGGGCAGACCTCCTAATTGGGTAACTATTCCCTTTGGCCAGATACTACAAACCTATTGAACGTTAGTCCCCCTCCAGCCCAGATTACCCCAAACATAACCAATACCTTTAAGCCTGCCAAAGCCCTGCCTTTCCTGTAAAGACCTTTGACCCATCCAGGACACATGTTAAGAGACAGCACTGCATCAGTTAGGGCTCGCTCATAGTCCTGCATCTTCTCAAAACAAAAGGAGCGGTTGCCAAATAGCCTAAAACAAAAACCTCCCGTTAGAGAGCGTCTAATAGAATGCATAGAATGCAGTATGATTCACTTAAAACATTTGCTAAGTAATGGCAAGTGAGATAAATATTTGGGTGTTCAAGATAAATTCTCACCGATATTCTGTAGGATTGTACTTAATTGCGTCAGTAAAACACCGAACCGCTTCATCAAACTGTCCCACACTTGCATGCTTATTCCCAAGTACTGTAGAGAGAAACCAAAACAAAACGTTTTTTTTTTAGAAAGCCTGTGTTACAGTGTACCTTCAGCTCATTCATAAACAATAATTTAATGACATGAAGCAGTCAACTTGTTTGACAAAGCTCACCTCCGAGCTCTGTACTTATTTTAATATTGTTTTCAGTGGCAGGGTTACCATGCATGGAAAACTTCTGCCAAAAAGAAACAAACTTTTCAGATTAACATTTACAATATGTGTAGGGTTTGCATAATACAGGTTCTATATATTCACACAGTATGTTGGGAAGATGGGCCTAAAACAACATGAAACACAAGACATAAACTTACCTTTGCATGTTTTAATTCGATGTGTCCATCATTTGGCTTGTCTTTGGTTGGTTGGTTTTCTTTGACTGGACTTTTTATTTTTTCCTTCTTCGGCATTTTTTCAAGTTTACGCTTAGCTATTTCAGCTGCTTTACTTACAAAACTACTGGTCAAGTCCAATTCCTTTAGAAGTCAAGAAGAGGATAGGCTAGGATCACATATGAACAAATCAATCACGTCCACAAACAAATTTGATATTATACAAATATTATAAATAAACATTATATACAGTTGCAATCAAAATTATTCAACCTCCATTGCAAATTAGGTTTATTAGCAAAACTTACGAACTGTCAGCTGTTTGCAATAAACAAATCAAACAAGAACAATTGAAATAGCTCAACACAATTAATATAACAAGTGGTTTCTCCACTTTCAACACAAAATGCCACTTTTAATGACTACTACAGTCTCAGAATTATTCAACCCCTTCATGACAAGTGTCTTTAGTACTAAGTAGAGCTCCCTTTTGCTGTTATGACCGGCTGCAAACGTGATGCATAGCCAGACACCAGCTTCTGGTAGCGTTTCTGAGGAATCTTAGCCCATTCTTCATGGGCAACGGCCTTTGGTCCACTAATATTCTTGGGTTTACGTGCTGTAACCGCCTTCTTCAAATCCCACCAAAGATTTTCTATGGGGTTCAAGTCAGGCGACTGTGACGGCCTCTCCAGAATCTTCCAGGACTTCTTCTGAAACCAAGCCTTGGTGGACTTTGAGGTATGCTTGGGATCATTGTCCTGTTGGAAGGACTAATGACGCCCAAGCTTCAGCTTCCTCACAAAAGGCATGATGTTTCTCCAAGGATTTCCTGATACTTGATTGAATCCATCTTGCCCTCCACACATTGCAGGTTTCCAGTGCCAGGAGAAGCAAAGCAGCCCCAGAGCGTCACTGAGCCACCGCCATGCTTCACTGTAGGCAGGGTGTTCTTTTCAGCGTATGCTTCATTCTTCCTCCTCCAGACATTTCACTGATCCATAGGCCCAAAATGGTCCAGTTTTGTTTCATCACTCCACAGAACAGAATCCCAAAATTTCTGTGGCTTGTTTATATGGTTTTGAGCATATTGAAGCCGACTTTTCTTGTGCTTTTGGGTCAGTAGAGGTGTACGTCTTGGAGTTCGGGCATGGAGACCTTCAGCGTTTAGTATGTGCCTTACTGTGCAAACTGAAACCTCAGTACCTGCTGCCACCAAATCTTGCTGCAGGTCTTTTGCGGTCACTCGAGGGTTCTTGACCACCTGCCTCCTCAGGAATCTGGTGGCAGCCGGTGATAGTTTCCTCTTTCTGCCATGTCCAGGTAGTGTAGCAACTGTTCCTTTAACTTTGAACTTGCGAACAATGCTTCCAACTGGTACTCTAGGAACATTCAGTGCCTTTGCAATCTTTTGTATCCTTTTCCTTGTTTGTGCAAGGCAATGATCTCTTCTCTGAACTTTTTGGACAACTCTCTTGACTTTGCCATATTTCTAACATGCAATCCCTTAGACCACACCAAATACCTGGACTGGCTATCTCAAGCACACCTAATGCAAATAATGAAGCCTTGATTAGTAGCATCAGGTGTGCTTGAGACAAATGTGATTTGCACCTGATTTGCAAATGTGTGCTCTTATGAGAGATTCTATTCAGGGGGTTGAATAATTCTGAGACTGCAGTAATCATTAAAAGTGACATTTTGTGATGAAAGTGGAAAAGCCACTTGTTATATTAGTTGTGTTGAGCTATTTCAATTGTTCTTGTTTGATTTGTTTATTGCAGCTGACAGTTTGTAAATGTTGCTAATAAACCTAATTTGCAATGGGGGTTGAATAATTTAGATTATTGCAACTGTATTTGTACAGCTTGTTTGTACAACCTGTCTAAACATAAACGTATACAACCTTTTCATATACCCTTTAATGAAAGAAAGATAAAAATAGGGTATTGTAATGTATTTAAAAACCTAGTTATTTTACATTGTGACAAACTATTTTAATAATTAAATAATAACAAAAATGTATAACCTGTATAAAAATGATTTCTTAACAGGATATGCATTGGACAACCTAGTGTTGAACAGATCTTTGTACCTCAAACTTGCCCGATATGCTTTCTTCATCCGTCCCCTCTTCTTCACTGGAATCCACATTACTGCTATCTGAATTTCTGTATATATCTTGATCTTCTTGTATGACAGCAGTTGTATCTTTAGAATCATTTAAATTTGTATTCTCTGTTTTTGCCTCCATTTCTTTGGGCCGCGACGAGTCGCCTTTAAACTGTCAGAACACAATCAGAACACCTCAATATCATACTGTATTTTTTATATTCTTACAAGCTCACTCAAATGTTTCGGAGCTTACCTCTAGATTCTCAGCAAGGCTGAGATTCTCCTTCTCCATTAGTTTCCTTTCTTTTTGCCTCTGTTTGTTAAAGATGGAGGATGCTTTAAATCAATTTTAATCTAACATCTTTAAAGCTTCACTTACAACGAGGCAAATAGCTGAACTTGGGGTAATGAAGAAACAAATCAAAATTTACCAATTTCTTTAGCCGTTTCTTTTCAGCCTTTTCTTTAATCATACTTTTCGATAACCTGGCAGGTACTTTATTAGGCTACAGAGAGGGGGATGCTTGTAGTTAAAAGAGATATTGTTGGAGGAGATAAACACAAGGCAACATAAATAAAGTTGAATGGAATCTAAATGTTAAATATATGAACCTACAGTCATAAGTGATGGAGGTGGTGGAGGGGTGGGCACTCTTGGAGCTGGTAGAATACGTCGCCGGCCAGTATGGCGGCTAGCGGCTGCTTTTGGCACAGTTGATGAATATGAAGTGGTTACAGGACCTTTAGGAAGTCCACAGAACTGACCTCTGCTGTTAACATAACAACAGTTCTCATACTCGCCTTCCTCTGGGCACCCCAAATCATTCTCTACGTCCACACCTGTTACAAAATCAAAAAGGCATCCATTAGCTACTAAACAGGAGAGCAATTAACTAGAAAATATTAAGAAATAGAAGACACAATAAAACAAAAAATGTTTTGCGTAGCACTGGGATTTTAGAGCAGTTAGGCTGCACATGTACTGTTTAAACATATTTAATCAGAGGTGAGACTGGACTGTCATTTGTATTACTGTGCCCAATCTAGATATTTTTGTGGTCGCTTCAAGATATATTGCATAAAGTGCAAGTTTTGAGGCAGAAAACTGACAAAATAATGGAATACATGTATTAACGGAATTCAGAAAATTCAGTTTTGAAGAAATGTTTCAGTATGTGGGTAATTTTTTACGTAGAAGAGGCTATTTATGCTTTACAATAAAAAGACCAAAGACGTCTTGAAAATAAACCTTTTACAAGTTTCTACAGTACATACACACTTCCTTTCCTTTTCAGAAACATGTACTGACTTGGTAGAAGGTTCTCTTTACAGCACAGCGACCCCCAAAAATGATACATTATAAAACCTTAGCATATCAAGAACAGATAGCTGCGAACTGATTTCATGGACTGCAAATTTGACGCATAAAAAAACAATATCACAAATTTTTATATTCCTTTCAGTATTCATTGTTTCTATTATATATACAGTGCATTCAGAAATATGTGGCTTCCATCTGGCCACTCTGCCATAAAAGCCTGATTAGTGAAATTAGATTAGACTAGATTAGATAGACTTTTTGACCCAAATGTCGTAGTGGGTTCACGACACTGTGGCTTGTATGCCTCTTCAGGTCCATGTCTAACAACTAAACAACCAGGTGTTGGGCAAAGCTGATAATTGGTGGAGGATAAGTGATCTGGGGATGCATCAGTAAGGCTGGAATCAGGCAGATTTGTCTTTGTGAAGGACGCATACATCAAGCCAATGTTTACAAAAAGTACAATGTTGTTCTGGAAGAAACAATGACACTGTTCCCCAACTCTGACGATTGCTTTTTCCAGCAGGACAATGCCCTATGCCACACAGCCAGGTCAAACAAGGTGTGGTTGGAGACCCTGTCATGACCAGCCCAATCTCCAGACCTGAACCCAATTGAACACGTTGGAAACCCTGTCATGACCAGCCCAATCTCCAGACCTGAACCCAATTGAAAACGTCTGTAATGTGATCAAGAGGAAGATGGATGGTCACAAGCCATCAAACAAAGTCGAGCTGCTTGCATTTTCGCTGCAGAAGTGGCATAAAGTCACTCAACAGCAATGGCAGACAACATGCAAACACGACTAAAAGCTTCAATTGAAAATCTGAATTATTCCACCAAATATTGATTTCTGAACTCTCCCCACGAAAGAACATTCCAATTGTGTTTTTTAAAAAGGAATATGAACTTGTTTTAATTGCATGATTGGAGGTCTGAAAACAATGCATATTTTGTTATTTTGACCAGTTTTTGCATTTTCTGCAAATAAATGCTCTAAATTAGAATATATTTGACATTTGTGAGAAATGTTGTCAGTAATTCACAGAAAAAACAAAAATGTTTGTTTTAGTCAAACACAGACCTATTAATAGTAAAACCTGAGAAATGTATAATTTTGTAGTGGTCTCTCAGAGCAGTGAATTTGAGTCTGTTTTCAATAATGTCAAAAAAAGAACAATGAGAACTCATTAAATAGGAGCAATGGTTTTACTATAAAGAAAATTATATTTATAAAAGTAACACCCAAACAAAAAATTACTTTGAAACCATTATATACAGCATTATATGGTGGCGTGGTCATTATTATGAAATGTAACAGACAATACCACTTTAAGTTATTAAAATAATCAGCTTACCGAGTAGTCCTATCTTCACAGTTTTTTGCCCAGGTACGTGTATTTCTAAAACATCCACCACCGCACGCTTAAAAGTAAAATTACAGATTAAATAAACAAAGTTTTCCCGATGTTTAAGATACAGTGGTAGGGAAGCACCTTTGAAGGTTGCCAACGACTTCACACTGGAAGAAGTTGAGCTACAGCAAAGCTACTCTGGGGAGACATCTTGTTTAGTTAACTAAAGCAATTTAGAAAAAGTAGTTTAAACAAAGCCGAACAAGATTTAGGTTGCGTCTCAATACCCATACTACCATAGTAAGCCAGAAACAGATTTAGTATGTCCCAAACATACCATGTCAAATGCTGTATGCCACAAATGCATGCAACAGTACATACTTTGCAAGTGCAGCTGAAGTACCTACTACAAGAAAACAGTAGTATGCGAATTGAGACGCAGCGTCAGTATGTCCATACATACACGTGCAAGTTCATGCAACAGTCTACTTTGCAAGTGTATCTTAAGTACAAGAAAATCGTAGTAGTATGCGATTTGAGACGCGGTCATGGTCTCCCATCCAATGACTAACAATGCTTAGCTTAAACCTACACTATTCCAAACAAATATTAAGATGATGAAAATCTCCAATCGAAACATTGAATGCAAGATGTAACATGGCCTGGGACTGAGCGGAGGGAACCTGGGAAAATTCCAGTACATAAATCTCAGCCAAGCTTTAAAATAAACACTTGTAATTAGCAAATCGAGACAATTCAATTGCGAGAATTATACTTACTACAAGACGGAGATCCTCAGCTGCAACGAAATGAAACAACACTAGTTAAAAAAAATTGTAAGATAACGTTGTATGCGAATATAAATATGGTTACTGCTGCTAACGCTAACTATTCGTTTGGTGACTGAGTTTTTAACCAACTCTGGCTAACGTCAACTTTAAGACAGTAACGTTACTTTAAATCAACGTTACTTACTCGGTTCCGCTTCTCTGAATAATCCTTCCATTATTTGCGCTACTGTTATTTAATACATTTATATTTACCATAACACTATTTATTGTATCTATACTCTAGCTTGTTAGCTACTCATAATGTAAGAGGGCCAGCCCTTAGCTAGCTTGCTATCTGTTGCAGTTCCTACCAAATTGTTTGTATCTTTTATCTACTTCCTGTTCAACAATTTAAGCACAGTACGGGGTGGCGTTCGTTCCCATATGTTCGTTCCAGTCATCGAACTGTTCCAGTAGGTCTAGAATGTAGACAAAACGCTTACTTTCAGAAAGTTGAAAGGTTAAATTACATATTTTATTAACAGATGTGTAACAGATGTGTTTTATTAACGTTGCTAGTTTGTTTACAGCCTGACGCCAAAGCACGGTCAAGCAATCGTTAGACACGCCCCATTTCCTTGAAGGTGATGAATTCTCTAGGATTTCTGGGTGTTGTGGTTCACTGTGAATGGCTGCAAAACTATATTTGAACGCCTAGCGGATACAGGGGCCGATTTTTTGCAATGCGACCTGTCAATTCGGAACCCATGCGATTTTTCCGTCTCTTGCGTTCAGCATGTGACGTCTTTGTTATGTTCTTTTGCGCATGCCGGTCAGTTCGGGACATCCGCGACATGTACGCGCCCTTATAAAATTCTGCCATAACAAAAAAATGGATCTGAGCATAAATCCAAATTGAGCATTCAGGCCTGCGCTGTGACCGTAGCCATCGTTTACTATCTGTGGACTGTGGATCGTGCCAGCGACATGCAGTGACCAAGAGCATTCTGCATGACTTCTTTGCAAAGGTAAGGTAAAAATAATTACACTAAGCAAACAGTAGGAGTTTCCAAAACCAATAACTACCTACCAGTCACTTAAATTAAAAAATAAGAAATTAGGTATAAAACAGTGGTGGTAGTTTGCACATATTAAGGCTTATGGTACAATTTTATGCAAGGGCATAATAATCTTTGTTGTGCAAATACTTGCAGTATGATATTATTTCAAAAAACATTCAGCTGAAATAGGTTATAGACCAGGATATTTGGAAGCAAAAAGTAAAATATTTTTTCACTGAAAAATAAATACCAATTCATTATTTCATTAGTCCCCAAAGTCACTTCCTATGATAGCGTTTGCTTAACTGACAGTTCTGTTCTTATTAGTTGCGTCATCATTAGTAGTGGTAGTAGTCCTAGCTGCTCTTCAACCAAAGAAGAACATTATAAGGACATCTGTTTTCAACACAAGACTTTGCACCTCGCAAGAAATCTTTAAATTAAAAGGTCAGGTCCACCAATAGTCCCAATTTGGAAGGAATCTTTAAATTGTTACCACAGCCAAGGAGTAATAATAGGCCCTAAGACCACCTCCAACTGAAAAAGTGAAGGGAATCTTCGTTCACTGCTCAATGATCCTGCCATGACGTACAGAGAAGGGAATGAGCCTGTGGTACAGGGAGCCCAGAATGATGATGGCCCCCAGCACCATGCTGCAGATGAAACTGAAGGCCCAGCGGGGCCCCATATTGGTGTACACCTGGGACACAAACACAGGCCCTAGGATCCTCGCCCCGCTGCCTGAGGCTGTCAGCCAGCCCATGTACACACCCTAGAAACGAAAAGTACATTGAAAAAGAGTCAATTTGTTGCATTATAGAAAACAACTCAAGAGAGGCGGCGTTAAAAATAGGTCTAGCAGCAACTTAATTAAATAAAACCTTTCCTTTTAAAATATTGCGTGTGAAAGCCCCATTAAACTCGACAATGCCTTGAAAGGTCATGGCATAAGCGTAGCAATGGGCTAGAATCTTACAATCTGTAATAAAATAATATGTTTTGAATGTGCCCTGTTGGATGAAACATGATTTTAGTGTAATCTCACTACGATTGTCATACTGTTGTTACCTGAGGTTTGGGCCCAATCATTTTGGAGTAGAGTGTGTAGGACATGACATTGCAAGCTGGATATCCTGCCCCTATTAGTACGTCAGAGGTGACATACTGTGCCAAGTGTATGGCAGGGATGTACTGGCACCAGGTCTGCTCAGCTGGACAGCCAGTGGGCTCAAAGGAATGATTGGAGGCCGGAGTAGGCTCAAAGGAATGGTTGGAGGCCGGTGTCGATGCAAAGGTCTCAGTGATAATCGAGTTGTTCTTAAGATCTTTGTGGTCAAGAGATAAGCAAATGAACGCATGAATGAAGTGCTTGATCATGTACAATAGTTAGGGATTAAAACGACTACCATAGTTGTGAGACAGTAGTTTATTAAGCCAAGTGTTATTTCACGGCAAATAGCTAAATCCCTCAAGGAAACAACAGATTGCCTTCAAATTGAAAAGGCCTTGACCTGTTTAAGAACCTGAGTGAGCAAACGTTCTCTAACATTGGGACTTGCATCTTATTATGCAATATGACAAATACAATCATCAAATCAAACAGCCGTACCTGCCCACTGGATTACAGGGTAGTGGTTTCCCCAAGGGAGCAAAATGAAGAAGCCACAGAATATAATCGCTAAGCCTGCCAGGAGCACAGGACGATCCCCAATACTGAAAGTAAATCGTATATATTCTAATAAATCCAAAAATAAAGTTCTAATTTTGTTAAAATAAAATGTACAGGTCATATGTAGTAAACATGTTGACTTGCCTTTGAGAGACTCTTTTAACAATTATAAACACCAATATGGATTCAAATCCTATGCAGGAGATTATAATGCCGTTGTACAGAACTGCATCCTTCCTGGTCCAAGAAAACATGTCCATGGACAGAGGTGTGGATATCCTGCAGGCATTAAAGAAAAAACAGACACTCAACAAACATTTGGCCAAAAAGGAATTCATTGTAATAGTTGTAAGAAAACATAAATAAAATGCTTAGTTTTGTAAATGTTTTGTACGGTTTTTGAACATGATGTAATTTTGAACTTAAGAAGATAGGTAAGAACATACGTTTCAAAGACTGCAAAGATGAACATGATGATAAAGAACAAGATGTTGGAAATCAGAATGGCGATGTTATCAATGGTCTCCACTGTGTCCAGGCTGACATCCATTCGTTCTATGGAGAGGACAGAAGACAATAAAGACTTGGACTAACGTATCAACTAATGTCTGCAAAGGTTTTCAGATCTATCTATGCCCCTAAATGGGTAGATATGGCCACCTCAACAAAAAGGAAGACCTATGTGAGCACTGTCCAGATCGACAATTGAACAATTGCATCTAACAAATACCACCCAGAAAAGATAGTGTCAAAGGTAAAACACTGCATACCTTCTGAAACATAATTGATAGCTTGGATGCGTCTTCCATGGTCATCCACTCGGTGTTCCCTGTGAGGACAGGAATTTCAGTCAAGTTATCTTATGTAAAGAAAATGTAAACACATGGCCTACCTTGAACGTTCTAGCATAACTATCTTGACTGAAGCAACGTAAAACTAGAAAAGTGATTTGTCTATGGTTCAAGTTATGGCTCAACCTTACCTCAAAACCAAGAAAACAAGAAGAATGTTGATGACCCCAAAGAAAGCAGCCAGTAGAGCTGGGGCAGTGTACATGTTAAATTGCAGGTCAATGATATCCACACTAAAACCCTTCTCACCTATAAATGACAAGCCTGCCTGCAGAGCTGAAACAACAAATGACACAGAACATCTTTACATTTCATATATCAATTTCCCCATTTGTGGCGATTGGCCAATTAGTATCTGGTTTGGTTTTCGAAATGTATCTTTTGGTGTTGTTCTATCTAATATGTGTATACAATACTTACGCTGTTTATATTTTATGATTTACCATATCGTGTTGTTGTTTGTTCTTTCAGAACAATGTGTTTCTGGTTATACTAATTATTGTGCCAAAAGTAAAAATCCAATCACGTTATTCAGTCAAATCCTAGCCCTAACCCTAACTCCATGTGCTGGCTATATTTATTAAAAAGGCTGAAAGAAAATAGTACCTGGGCCAAGAATGAAGCCCAGAGCCTGACAGGCACTCATATTAGCCATGGCACTTGTCCTCTCTTTCAAGGATGTGGCTCCGGCAACATAGGACCTTACCACTGCTACATTACCTGTCAATCAGAGAAAATAAACACACATTATTAGATGCAGAACCAAGTACAGCCATAAAGAATAGAAATGCATGAGCATTAAACCAATTAATAGTTCACAGCATGACATAGAAGCATTCAAAGTGATTAAAGAACACAGCTACCTGCACCAAATCCTACAAAGGCCCGAGCCATGAGCATGTGGAACTTGTTCTCAGTACTGGGCATGTAGACGTAAGAGTAGTAGATGTTGGCTGCAACGTTGATAAAGATGGAACAGACCAAGGGTTCCCTACTGGGCCTGTAATTGGACCATAGACCAAAAAGGGGGGATGCCAACATCTGGCCCAAGCTGTAGGCCGCCACTACCCAGCCCAGGAAACTGGCATTGGCGCTCATGTCGATCTATTGACAGGAAGACCAAGTTAAGACGTGTGTTATTCCTTTCTATGGCTAACAGTATGAAGTGATTTTCGCAAACAGGAAAAGTCAGTTTGTTTCAGTTTCTAATACATCATAGGATTGTAGGTGATGGGCTGCTGGCCTTAAATAATATTTACTGTAACTTTCGTCAGTCAGTCATCATATTTAAATCAGAAGTTTTCAGCAAGAGAAATTTGCATTGAATCCAACTAAATGTATTCTTTCATCATAAACTCAAAACAGCCCTCTTACCTTTTGCAGATAGGGCCACAAAGATGTAATAACAATTGTGAATCCTGCAATGGGATAACACAATATTAAAAGTGTTATTGAAATAATACTGTTATAGGTAAGGAAGTAAAAATCAGGAACTCATTCTAATTGGTATATCTCAGTCATATAAATGAGAAATGAGAGAGAGAGGGGGGGGGGGTTCTAACAGTTCTCCACAAGACAATCGCATAATTTGTCAATCAATCAAGCACAATATTAGAAACTAATACAAAAAATAATAACAAAATGTCATCAGTTTACAGTCTTTTAACACACACTAATAGCTGAGTTGACATTGCTTGATGTCCAAAGAAAAGGTTAATTACTCCCAACTCGTTGGAAGAAATATCAATTAGCTGAAGAAACGCTTCAACTAAATTCCATTCCTACGGGATTTTGACAAACTAGACTAAGTTGACTGTTAAATAGAACATGCTGTGGTGCAGTCTTTTTCATATTAGCCTGTTAAGAAACGTCTAGAGTCAACCAAGAGGCTATTCCAAAGTAGGCCTTCAATAGGTAGTTAATGTTAAGTAGTTAAGTGTGTTTTAAGATCAGGGCTCTCATTTATGAAACTGTGCGTAGGATTCACATCAAAAGGTCGCCTACTGAATACATGAAATACATGAATACATGAAGTGAGTATTCCGATTTATAACGTATGCGTTCCTCAGTTTCACCCTACTGCTCATTGATCCAGTTTATGTGCATACACATGGGTTATAATTTATGTACAGGTGAACACATTCTCCCGTCAAGTTTGTTTTTATAGATCACACATTTTGCGTGGGAAGTGGCGAATGCTTCTTTCAGGCCCCATTTTGTGCATACGCAAGTGTTCTAAATGAGACACCAGGACTGTCTGACTATAAAATTTGTCTCCCAGGGCAAAATAAAAGTTGGAGGTATCCAAGCCGAGCAGAATGGCACACTTGAATTAAACAATGAAGATTTCCTCACCAACACTGCTGAGAAACATAGTGAAGTACATGACTCGAATGGACCTCCACCGGTTTTTGTACTGAGGATCTTGGGAGTCATCGCTGTAGAAAAACACAGGCCAAACAATATGACAAACTAAATTGACAGCTGGTGATAAAGAGCCCACACAGAAGTAGCTATTTATAAAGTAAACTACAATAATAATCTCGCAACTAGCCCAACACAGAGTTGTGGTGAGCCCTGGCTGCTTGCAAACAAAACAGAATGTGGCTGTTCATGTTTAACTGACCTGGCAGGTCTTTAGTTTGAACACATTGTTTTCATACCGCTTAACATGTTTAAGCGGTATGAAAACAATGTGTTCAAACTAAAGACCTGCCTTGTAAATGCTTTCACTCACACAAATACACTCATATTGTTAAAAGTGACTTAGCGTTACAAACAGTTAGGGAACTATTAACCTACCTGCTTGTATCATCTTTGAGCAATGGAGTGTTCTCCTCGGAGTCTAGAAGTTGAGACATTACTAAACTAAAGTCAAGATGCAGAGGGTAAGATTTAATACTGCCAAGTAACCGTATGACACGGCCTGCTATCCAAGCATTTTCGGATGTTTACTTATCACATGTTCCATTGTTGCTGTACTAGCTGTTTGTAGCTAACAGAGTAATGTCAAGCTGGCTAGTAAACCAACATGTATCCTCCCCTACTCTCTCACGTATTTACAATAAGTCATTACAATTTAAACGTTTGCATAGTTATGCAACAGAACAGTAAACGTCATGTGATAATATTACAATCAGGATTGAAAGCTATACAACTTCAACCAGAAGCTGACTTCTTCAATTGACAATCACATAAACATCGAACTGTCGTGTAGCTCTGAACTCTGAAACCGCAAATGAAGTACTAGCGCCCCCGTGAGTACAGGAGGCGCTTGGTAAAAGTGAAAGTAAAAGTGATAAGAGCGTGCTGCAGGGCTCGGATTTCGTGGAGAGTTAGAAAATTTGGAATTCGACGAACACTAATTTTACGATTATTTACTTACTGTTAATTTGCGATTTGTATTACTTTTCATTTATTTATTTTCCTGCTTATAACCCAGTATATTCGTAGAAATATTGCTTTGTTTGAGATTGCCCGTTATTTGATACACAATTACTGGCTAGAAGAAATGAAATTGAGTATGTTGTTTTCTTATTCGGGGACAATGTGGTATGATTGCCCGTTTTTATGATTATAAACTAGTCTAGGCCCATGTAAACCGTAGTCCTAGCCGATCTTACTCAAAGTTTATGTGTGAAAGTCAATAGTCCACTAACGCAATGCAGGCATATGATTAACTATAAATTTGGCTAATTGATAATATATTTTGGTCTGCAGGTTTGTGTGTTTTGCTGCCTTTGTTAGTTGCCTGCTGCACGCCTCACTTTGCCGTTGGCGGTAAGTTTACTAAAAAGATAGCATGGATTGCGCCTTATTTTCTGGTCGTATACTGTAGTTGCTTTGTTAAAAAATATCGTGCGTGTACAAGGGATGCAGTGTGGTATACTTCTATATAATAGTCTTCTACTTGATATACTAATTAATTGTTTGTACTCCAAAGTTGTTTGTAGTTGGTTTGTTGTTCTGTTTTGTATCCTGATGTTTAATGTAGCACTTTCTGAGCTCTTTTTTAGGTGATTAGGTCCTTAGTTATACCTTCTATTTTTGTAGGCACTATTTTCTGTAAGTCGCTTTGGATAAAAGCCTCTGCTAAATGAATGTAATGTAATGTATACGCTTCTGTCTGACCCTTGGCGCTGAATATAGTTATATGATTAAGCAACTGAAATACATTCAAATGACTATTGCTTAATTGTAGCCGGATTGATAAAATTCCAATTTATTTCCCTGTTTATGAAGAACTAGTTGTTGTGGGACCAGCGTCTCCGGTAACTGTGCGGCTGGGTGATGAAGCCACATTACCATGTTGGCTCAGCCCATCGATGAATGCAGAGGACTTGGAGGTCAGATGGTATTTAGAAAATCAATTTGATAACCCAATCCTTCTTTACCGTGGGAGAGAAGAGTCCCTACGCACCGATTTTGTAGGCCGCACTTCATTTGGTCTAAGGAATCCCACTTCTACTGGGCTGGTGGGTGGGGATGTGACTATTAAGCTGTCTAATGTCACGCTTAAAGATGAAAGAGAATATCAATGCTATGTCACCAGTGATAAGAGCTATGACCATGCCAACATCCGTCTCAATGTGACTGGTGAGTGTAACAGCCACTGCAATGACCAGGTTATGACAACAAAAATGTTTCTGCAATTTATCATCTTCATTGCTTTCACTCTCTTCCGTTTTGGTCTTATCAAGTCTCACCTCATCTCTGTTTCTCTTCTGTAGTGATGGGCAGCTCTCCTCTGATCTCTGTTCTGTGGAAAGAGGATGGCAAAGTGATTGTGAGTTGCGAGTCATCTGGTTGGCATCCCAGACCCATGCTTCGGTGGTCTGACGAAAGGCAGACTCTAGCTCATCAGAGTCTGGTCTACACGACTCAACCTGATGGGTTGGTGACTGTCCACAGCTGGCTCCTCGCTACCTCCTCCAAGATATCCTGTTCTATATCCCTAACAGAAGAAAGGGAGGAGAGAGAGGGATGGGTAAAGGTTGAAGCTCCACCAGGTAAATGTGAACATCATTTGGTCGGAGTGTCTGCATAGTTGAATACTTTTTAATCCAATGATTGTTTCTTAAATGGACTGGGTCAGAATTTAAAACCCAGGGTCTTTGATTCAAAACCCCAATGACACAACTGCTCTAATATTATGAAATATTATTGGGAACCATTTGCATGTGTTTTGAATCGTTCTCAATATTAGGTAAATTACTGAAGCACAAATCTTACCCTAATGCATTTACTGTTAGTTTGTGTTAGATTGTAATGAATGATTCCACTACTGTATGTGAGTTTGAACAGCACACTAACAATACTGTTGTCAAGTGTGGGTTAAAAAATCCTAACCTTTATTTAAGCAAATAATTGTGACTATTTTTTTATTCATTTTTATTCAGAGAAACCTTCTGGATTATGGAAACCAGCTTTCCTTGCATTACTAGTCATTTGTACCTTGACTATCATTGGTGTTTTCTTATATTTAAGAAAGAAAGGTAAAATTAATTCCAGTTCTTGAATTTGATAGTTTGACTTAATTCATAAAGGCTCATTCATAAACTGTAACTAACTAGCTAATGCAGTGTGTTTTGTATCTGGAATAGGGAATCAAAAAGAAGAATCAGAAAATATGTTGAGAAAGGGTAAGTACTTACTTAAAGCTACTACCACTTAACCTACCTAAAGCAACTGCAGGGAACTTTTAGGTGATCCCATTAGTTTCCTGGAGTCACAGTTGTTTGTTGACCACTTAGCTTAATTGGCAAGTGTTTTTTAACTTTCTCCATCAACTCAACACTCTTCAAGGGTAACTCTTGTTTTATCCAATTCTCACAGCACATTATTTGTACTTCAAATAAAAAGGAGTTCAAGTGTGCATGCCTGTGACAAGTAAACTTGCATAAAGATAAATATCAACTCGGGTGCCATGAATTTATCTTAGTTAATTCCTTTTATACTACCAAAGAAGGCAAAGGGACTCTCTTTCTCTCTTTTAGGGATGCATCTGCCTGCTAAAAGCAATATGTAGTCTTGTTTTGCAAACACGCTTCCAGTGTGCCATAAAGCAAGGATTACATTTTCACCAAAATGACGTTGTTAAAATAAAGAATTTAGAAAACTCACTTCAATGGCAAGCAATCATTCTCCTTTAGCCTCCTATAGACATGTATAATACTAATCCATAAAACTAATGTTTTATATCTGCTTTGAGTGTTTTGAAAATGGTGAAAAAACGTAGCTGGTTGGCACTGTTCTTTAGAACAGATGTTTTTGTGGCAAAGGACATTTATTCTGGTTTAACCCTGATGAATCTCAGTTTCCTATTTTGTCATGATTGAGTAAGGTTTACATTTTGTATTCCATGCATAGTACTATGAGGGGTGGAATCAGCTGTAATAATATATTTTTAAGAATGCTGATGAAAGAACAGTAATCAATCAAAGTCATAACAGTTGAAATGAATGAAGCAGTTTTAATATTTAAGCAACTCTAAAAACTGGTTGATTAAGGAAAAAAAGTGAGATTATTAATTAAACATTACAAGAATTGATTAAACAAGGCCCAGAAAGGTACAATATATATAACAAATTAATTACAAAATTGCCCTATTAGCAATATTAGGATATAATTGCCACTCCAGAAACAGTAGAACGCCCTAAAGGTAATTTATTTCTGCTATTTCTCGTACCTGTTTTATTCAATGCAACAGAAAGAGTAGCCATATGATTGTTACACACTAAAAGTCTGTTGGTTGTGGCTGGTAAAGGGTAGTCAATTTATTGAATTCCAATAATCATTATATATTTTTAAATCCTGATTCATTTTTGTATTTCCATTGGCCATGTACGTATAGTGGGGCAACTGATGTAAACTTTGACTGTACTAACAGGGTTAACCCATATATCATCTTGTTCACTTGTATCTCTTACAGATGAAATAACACATGTCACTCTAGAGGAAGCTAAACAGTATGGAGGTAATCTTTTATAAATATCACTGAGACCTATTGATAGATGTTGTTTTTATCTGAATCCTATTTCTAATTGTGTTTTTTTTTTCTTTTCACAGCGAGTGTTCAAGTGAATGATGAAAATCATGCTTATCTCAAGATTAAAAATGGTAAAATGATTAGAGACCGTGATGATGTCCCGTATCCAAATGAAAAAAATGTCCCTTTAGTAACCTCTGTACTTGGGACACCAGGCATCTCCTCTGGTTGTGCCTACTGGGAGGTACAGTTAGGGAATGAAAAGGTGGGTCTCAAAAAGTCCTGGTGGGTTGGAGTGGCTACTAAGCCCCTAACTGAAGGCTCTCCCACTCCCTCCAATGGATTATTTTTCCTGTCCTCTGACGATCACGACAGATTCCAAGTTAACACAGCACCTGGCCTTTTGCTTTCTGTCACAACCAGACCTGAAATACTTGGGGTGTTTTGCAAGTATGATGATGGACAGGTCTCCTTCTATAATGTGAAGGAGAAAATGCATATTGTCACTTTGGCCACTAAGTTTGCTGGAGCAGTTTTTCCTCTTTTTAACCCGGGTAAGGGAGACAAAGCTCCATTAGTTATATTAGATGTAACCACTACAGTCGTGCCTGTGTCTGAGAATGAGCCTTTCTTGCCATAGAACCTCAGTTAAGCAAAAGGCATTTAATTTAAGAATGTGAAATCAACAGTTTGAGAACGTGACCGATTGCCTATGTAAATTATAACAGCTCCTGAAAATAGTGTACTTTTCCTTGTTATGAATTAAGTGGGTTGGGCTTGTCACAGAACAGTCAGAAGCTGGTTAGGTCTTACTCCCAATTATTGCACTTGAGATTAAAGTTTCATTAGTTTTCAGCAATGTTTCAGTGTCCTAATGGTCCTTTCTTCAGAAGGGCTTAGTGCAAACATTGCTATAGTGCCCTTAATTTAGTTTTTTAACCCACAACCTTCCAATAACATCCTACCTGGTTACAGGGTGAGATGTGAAGCATAATGTAATATGAAGAATGTCACTGGGTTTAATTCATGTTGCTATATTGATAAAAAAATATGAATGTAAATATAGTTGACCAGTTTAAAGACTATAAAAATATGTGAATTTATAAAGTTAAATTGATTTGGATAATCCTTGAATACAGAAACGGAGGGATACAATTGTATACCTGATTAATCAAGCAAAACATTTTTATGTGTACTCCAAATTAAATAATATTTTATTGCAGAGGGAAACATTTAAAAAGTACATGTGTTAATAAGGTTCAACAGCTAAACTTAGTTGAGTAAAGGCAGTAATATGTATCTTTAGAATAAAATAGATGTTAATGGTTTTGGTTAATCCTAAAAAATGATTATATATGGTTACAGTAAATAATGTTCTTTTGTAGGACAAATCTAGTTTTTCTTTCCTGCATTATATTATGATTTCAGCTCTTCTACATGACTGCTTTAAAATCATTTGAGTTTTATAATAATTTATTATACGTTGTGAAATTAATTTATCATAAGTTTGTAGTTATTTGTCATAAGATTTGTGGTTTTTGATCATAAACCTTGTAACTGTTTGAGTCACGGGAGGGCTATCTTTTATAAGCTTTGCTTTCTGCCCTCCCGCTTCAACTAACTTTGTTCAGTTTCCTTATGATCCTTTCTTCAGAAGGGCTTAGTGTGAACATTTTGCTATAGTGCCCTTAATTTAGTTTTTTAACCCACAACCTTCCAGTAACATCCTACCTGGTTAGATGCAGTAAGATGTGAAACATAATGTAATATTAAGAATGTCACTGGGTTTAATTCATGTTACTATATTGATTAAAAAAAATTCATGTAAATATGGTTGACCAGTTTAAAGACTGAAAATATGTGAATTTATAATGTTAAATTGATTTGGATAATCCTTGAAAATAGAAATGAAGGGATATAATTGTTTACCTGATTAATCAAGCAAAAATGTTTTATGTATACTCATAATTAAAGAATGTTATTGCAGATGGAAACATTCAAAAATTACACGTGTTAATAAAGATTGACAGCTAAACAAGTTTATAACACTTTTACTCTGTATGGAAGTTCCACTTAAGTAATATTGTAATTGTAAAAGTTTTTTTAGCTTTTTTTGTAACCTTGATGTACAGTCTTTTCATGTCAGGTTAGGAAAACACACTAAATGTTGTACACTTTAATACATACAATTATTTACAATATGTATATCTTAACACTAACACCAACTGTATAACCATCATTATATGTCAACATTTGCATTGTTGATTAGTTAAGAATAAACATTGTAACTAAGACAGTTGTAAGTCGAATAAACAATCCGATATGATTGCCAAATTCAAGTATGCTTGTTTCATTGTAGTTTGACTACAATTGTGGTACATTGGTAAGTGAGAACCACTTCACAGGTGCATCATGATCCAATACTTTCGGAAACTAATTTGAATCCAGGCGGCTGTAAGATCCATCCATCCATCCATTAGCTGTACCACTTATCCTTTGCAGGGTTGCGGGGGAGGCTGGAGCCTATCCCAGCTGAAACAGGGCGAGAGGCAGGGTACACCCTGGACAGGTCGCCAGTCAATCACAGGGCTGACACATAGGGACAAGACAACCTGTAAGATCCATCCATCAATATTAAACATAGAAACTTCACAGTTCATAAGTGTCCCACTATACAGAACATTAGGCTATTTCTACAGGGATTTGAAAGGTCAGATTTGTCGCTTATTTCCGCCATCTCTATATAGTACCTACAGCACAGCGTTCATGTTTGGTCTTCAGCCTTAAGTGGATCATGTAGTACTAGACTATCATCTAGTAATAGACTAATTTCTTCATCTCCCATCAGTTCCATATAGATTGTGTTTTGTCACTCAAGGCATTTCTCATGGGGAATCATGAAGAAACACCATTCTTCAGATCAACTTCAACGCAAAATCTTCCCCAAGCTAAAATTACCTGGCATCTCAGGTCAGTCAGTTATATTACACTAATCCCACATAACCAGGTGTGACAGGACTTCGACTGATAGCGCCTAGGTTCCAGACACTGCCTCCATGCATTAAAAAGCAATAGGTCAGTTCAGAGATAAAACAACAAGCTGCACATTTTCATCACCAACATAGAGCTTCTCCACAACATGGTGATTCTGATGATGTATACAATATGGTATATGTCTATGTTCCCCGACATCTCTGATTGGTTAGATGTTGGCCCTCTAGGAGACGGCGGCCCCAGCACTCTCCCTTCTGCCCTGCTTTTTGAGCAGCTGGATGCGGTTGTGGCAGTAGAACTTGATAGCCCGCCAGTCGCGCTGGTTGCTGACTAGCAGAGGGCAGAGCTGCAGGCAACGCTCACAGTCCGCCTTGGCCGGAACCCGCAGCTCCACGATGTTCCTCTTCAGGTGGGTCTCCACAGCAACCCGCTCAGCTTCTGACCATGGACGCTTCAGCACACCACGCTTCCCTGAGCATAAGGATATACAACACTATTAATGAATACGCAAAAACACAGTCCTTAAGTAGATAAAAAAAAACATAAGGAGTACAGAATAAGCCCGAACACGTTTCCAGAACACACGGGTACATCCACAGAGCCGTCACAGGACTGCTAAATCTGGCTAGATACCTGATTTGGGCTGGACACATCTCCTCTTATGTGCACCAGGAAGCAATGGGTTAACAGACGAGGGAGGAGGCCCTCTTTTCTTTCGAGGAGGTCGTCCTGGACCCTTCTTCTTCACCACCTCCACCTTATCCTTAGCTTCCTTTTCTACTTCTGGCTCAGAGTCGTCTGACAGGGAGTCTGCAGAATTGCCTGACATGACTAATAGACAGGCCCCAGAAGAAAAATACAAGTTATTTCATAATCACACTTTTTTACATGATCCACTAATACCTTCCACATTTACAAAGATTAAAAAAAAGTTTTGTCCTGGGCACATATGGGTTGGTACCTAACAGTGTCAAAGGGGGTATAGAAACACGATGCACTGTGAAAATACTGTATGAATAGTTGCCACAAGTCTCCTCTCACCGTCAAGCTCCAGACAGATGTGCTGCAGACTCATTCCTCGGAACAACACTCCTTCCTTCTCCCCGTAAAGCACCACCCTGCCCACACGGCCCATCAGCGCAGGGTCCCGGCCAATGGTGGAGCAGTTCTGGGTCACATGGTACTCGCGTTGCAGGAAGTCCTCCAGGCGCTTGGCAGCGGCGCCTCTCGGTGGACCTTGACCTTCTCCTTCCTCCAGCAGGAGCAGCTGGGTGAGGATGGCCACCTGCCGCCGAACCCGCGTCTGGGTCAGCGCCCCAGGGTTCTTGGCGCCGCTAGCACGCGCCAGGTTGCGCAGCAAGTCGGTGCCACGGAGTGGCGTGGCCGGCGAGTGGTAGGGGCGGGAAAAGACGTAAGGACTCTGGGGGTCCACGCCCACATTGGGGCTGGTCTGCAGCAGGAGCTCCAGGCAGGATTCGCAGTGCGGGGGGAGGATGAGTGGTTGGACACGGCCACGCTTCCCCAGCACACCGGCCCGTGGGAGGTGGCAGAGGACCTGCCGTTCAAACGGGGAAAGGAAGGCTTCCATCCCCGAGGGTGTGTTGTGGGCCTGGGAGTAGGTTCTATTGCGGTAGTCCTGGATGGTGAGCTTGGCCATCTCACATTCGCGGTGGCGGTTGTAAAGGATGAGCAAGGAAAGGCTGGAGTGGCAGAGGAGACGCCAAGCCTCAGCTGAGTTTGGGGATCGAGTAAGAGAGAGGAAGGAGGAGTGCTGCTGACGGCGGAGGTAGAGCACCAGGCAGGACAGGGAGGAGAGAAGCGGGGGCATGTGGTGTCTTTGAGAACTAAAAGCAAAAAAACAAAAACAAAGAGAAAACTGAAGTGTGACTTAACTACAACGCCGTAGTCGTACAATTTGCCCAAGTCATATATTTTGGAATTGGGGAGCGATAAAAATCGGAATAAATGGGAATAGAATATAAAAATAAGACACTAAATAGACAAGAGATCTGCATGGATCCATAAAATGTGACATTTGGCAAATACATTTTCAGGGAAATGTATGCAATATTAATTGAGTATCGCGGCAGTGCTACCAAACAGGTGTGAATGTGTTCATATTACCCATATGCATTTTAGAGATGTAACAGTATGAAAATTTCACATCACAATTATAGTGACCAAAACTATCACGGTCATCAGTATTATCGCGGTATTGTGAAAATGTTCAAAAAGTACTGATACACACTGAAATCATTTTTATGTTGAAAGACATGACTAAAACCAGCAGCAACGTGCACTTTCTGTTTGCGTACGTATGGAACAGCACTGATTGAATGTCTGTTCTCTCCTTCGTAAAGAAATAAGGTGCTGCTGGCCTAACATCCTGTATGTATACATGCATCTTTGTTCACTTGAGATTGAAATGTAAAAATGTCAGCATATTTACTTAGTCCAGTTTAAGCAGCAGGAAATAACTAATGTATTATTATTGTTATTTGTTTTGTTTTTGTTTGTAGATTTGAAGTGTTGCCCCCTTTTGCAGCGATTTTCTTTCCGCTTGTTCTGCAGACAGGGTTACGATCTTCAGTCAAGGTTCCATCAGCAATTTATTAAAACCAACATATGCCCACATTTTTTATCTCAATGTGTTTCTCTTGGTTAAATTAAAGTTGAATAAAAACAGCTGTATATGTACGTTGCTATGCCAGGCAGAAACAGTGACTGGGGCTAAAAGCTTCGTATGCTTCCTATGCAAACTTTAGCAAGCAACCGTAAATCCCATCATGTTGATGCAGTATATCTGCCCTGCGCTTTGCACCATGGTGTTTGTGCCCTACCTCTCAGCAAACGTAGCGCAAATGTCTTATCATGTGAAGGCCTTTAGAAGGCTGGAAAAACTCTGGAGCGTTGTCACTGCCTTATGCCATGTTTTCATTGAAGCAAAACAGATCCACGTTGCATGCTGCGCCTGCACGTCTGTGTCTGGCTAACTTTGGTTGATGCTCTACGTAAGTTATTCAAACCGGGGTTATCAACTCGCGACGGGAGTAGAATCATAATTCAAATTGAAACGGTAATACTTACCGGCTGGAGTTTTTAATCATGGTTTAACCATTACATGTCTAATACATATGAACCAATTCTTACCTCGTCGCCTCTCCATTCTTCACTTCGGGCAGCCCTTCTTCACCACTCAACTCCAGCTCCTCTTCAGGCTCCACATTTGGCTCGGGGGTTGGCGGAGGCTCCAGCTCCTCTTTTCTGAGCGTGCACTCCTCTGCTTTCAACAGCTGTTCCTCCTCTCTCTTCATCCTGCGGCCCCTCCGCGGGGTGGGCGGCGGTGACGGACTCTTTACCATCGGTGCAGCAGGGACTGCGCCACGCTTTGACGTTGGCACTGATAGACTAGGGCCCTTCTTGGAGGTGGCTGACTGAGCCGAGTTTGGAGGAGACAGGGAGAGCGAGAAGGAGACAGCCCCTGTGCTGGCACGAGTGGCGGGCGAGTCTCGCTCCCTGGAGAAGAGCGGAGGTGGGACAGGTGTGGCAGAGGAGGAGGAGGGCTGGGGGGCAGCGAAGGAATGAGTGGCCGAAGAGGAGGCTGACTGGTGTGCCGAATTGGAAGAGGAGTGTGTGCGGAGGTGGGCGAGCTCCATCGCCGACCTGACCTCGGGATGGTTGGCGTGATGCTTCTCCAGGTGACGCGCCAGCGAGCGGTAGTGGCGGCCGCAGTAGGGGCAGTGCTGCCGTCTACTTACTGTGGCCGCACTGGAGCTGCCGATGTTGATGTTGATGTTGTTGTTGATGTTGGTGGTAGGTGGAGCCAGGGCAGAGTTTGGGGGCTGGGACTGGGGCCGAGTAGGGGCTGATGCCGCTGCCGTGGTCGGACGGGAGAAGGATGAACAGGGGCGCCCCGGACCTCGAGGATTGGGGGTATTCTTTTTCTTAGTGGTAACTGTGGCAGCGATCTTGCGTTTCTTGCGCCGGCGGAGCAAACGTCCCCTCATCTCCTCCATTTCCTCCTCGTCGTCGTCGTCATCATCTTCCTCCTCGTCCTCCTCTCGGTCAGAGTCGCTGGGCTCAGAGTGGGTCAGCGGGGAGGAGGAGGGGGACAGAGACCAGGAAGGGGTGAGGTAGTCAGACACAGAGAGGGACAGTGGGTGGGGGCCCGCCTCTTCTTCCTGAGAAGCAGATGATTCCAAGCATGTAAAAAATGGTTTCATCCTAGTCAAGAATGGATCCGTTACTCAACATGTCTTTAACAGCAGCTCAATTAGGCAAGTCAGGTGTAACATCAAACCAGTTTTAAATCAGACAATTGCAAGCAAGAGTGCAATTCTCACTCTCACCATTGCGTTCTCTCCCCAGTCAGTCAGGCTGTAGTCCACCGTGATCTCTTCCCCTTTGGCGATGTCCCTGATCGCTATGACCACTAGACGCACCTGGCTACCACAGTGCACCTCCCGGATCCGACAGTTAGGTGGCGGGTGGAAGAGCACAGGCCGGACACCGCTGGCACCCTCCTCACCTAGTTCCGACACGCTGTGAGCCAAAAACAACAATATTGACTTGCTGGACTATTGCAAGACTTTAACAACCACCGATAAAATAGCTAATATTAACTGTGAAATGACGCCGATCTTTACTCTTGGTCATGATGTGCCTGACAAAGGTTGATTAGCACTCCAATATCTTTACATCATCTATACAGCCTGCTTTGGTCTTAGAATTAGAAGACAGCTATGACAGCATATGACATGGAGGGCTGATCACCATATTTGGGAGGGGTCAGCCAGGTAGTAGGGGCTGCCAGGTTGAGGCAGTCTGTCCTCTGCTCCCTCCGGGTATTGGCCATCACCTGGAACAGAACACGCCACATATCATGAAACACAACTTCATGCAATGCAATAAATGCTTGCATGTCTTACAGGAGTAAGGGCAGCGAATAAGTCAAAATGCTTTACCAACATACAGCCAATCCGATACGTTTGTTGGAACGTGTAATAAACAGTATGGAACAGTGTATACCCTCACCAGGACTGTAGCTGTGCTCTGACATGCTTTCCTCCTCCTCATCCTCAGTCACATAAGCCCGGTCGCACACCTTAACAGGCGTACCCTTCCTCTTCCTCCCACACACCCGCCTACAGAAGTACACCAGGGATCAAATGAACTATTCAGAGAACTGTTAACAACAAATACTGCACAGTGTTATGCAGCCTTCTCATTATGATGTAGTGTGGACAATAAAATACTATTCTACTGAGTGCAAGAATAGGATCAATATGGAATGTGTACTGTGCATCATATTAATTACTTAATGTATCACGTTATGACTGACATGAGATTGAGGGGCAGTTACATTTTAGGGAAACTGAGAAACTACAAGCAGTGCTGCGGAAAACCACCATTTTAAGCTTAGCCTAAACTTGATAAGCATGTATTAACTGTAATTGAAATGTAAAGCTTCTCCCACCTTCCCTTTCGGTAGGGTAATTGATGATCGTTTTTGAACGAGATAAGACGCATATCGGATGCATACACTTTAACAGCCTACCCTCCAACGTTGCCTGGCTACAACGTACACGTTTTATACATCTCTGTAATATGAAGTGGGAAACTCTCATTAAATATTAGTATTACAGTGAAGAATGCTTCGATTTCACAATCAAAGCCAACTAACGTTAGTCAGCAGAACCACCATAACATTTGAGGCATGGGACCTGCCATTTACCGATTCTGAAATACAATAATATGAATCTTGTCTAGCGTAATACCGATTGCGATAGGTTGCATTGGAATATTTTTTTTTTTTTGCTCGAGTATTAGTACTAGCCCATAAAATAATTATGCTTGAAAGGCTAGCAGCCTAGGCTAACGCTAGCCAAATAACTTGAATTAGACAGAAAGGAAAAGCTTCTGAATAATTCAAGTGAACGTTCATAGAAATAGGGCAAGACAGGTTTTGCAACCTTGCAGAAACGGGAAACGGCATCCCGAATATACAAGCACTCATGACATTGTAATTTGTCTCACCAGAATCATGCACGCGGATGGAAGCTATACCTAAACAAACATGCAGGCTCATTACTGCGTGCATGCGTCCCTAACAATTTCGAAAGAACACCGCAAACACATCACACAGATCTGTGCGGCATTACAAACAATTTTTCTAACCCCCGAGGCGGTGGTGGTTTGCTCCCATCTCCGTCGCTGTCGAGGGTCGGTGGTTCCCGGTAGTCAAAAGGCGACCGTACGTTCTCCGCCATTAGAACTGCTTCCCTACCTATCGCGCCCTGGTAGATTACAGTGTGCGCATGTGCATGAATTCTTGGATTTTACTTAGGCTGTAATAAAATGGAGTATGTTTAATTGTAAAATACAAGACAATTATCAACCTGAACAAAAAATGCAAACTTAACGTTAGGTAATATATTTGGATTGAAACAGGCATATCGTTGAATCTAGCTAACCGTCAGACCGTGAAGATAACTTCTGGAATTCTTAATTCACATTTTTTTTCTATCTATTTGCAAGTGCTTTTCAATTGATGTGTCACAGGCACAAAACAGGTATGTATACCACTTTTAATATAATTCAGTAAAACGGTTCAATACATAACCAGTTGGTCTTCACGATGCTAATGTAATTGTTGACATAATTTGGAAGCCACAGATTACAAAACTAACATACAAAATAACATCAGTACCATTAGAATGAGGGTTAGGCACAAATACAATTATTTAATTAGTGTATGCATTGTTAGACATTTAGTGGAAATAGTGTTGCAGGGTATGTCAAAGATGTGGTTATAAACACATTCAGTGCTACTGTGCAAAATTAGATTGTGAGGTACAATGTGTTAAAAATAACTTAGCAGCATTTTTAAGTATCTATAATACAATAACTACAACTATTTGAAAAGCAAAAAGAACAAAAAAGATGCAAAACAATTATCATAGTTCATTTTTCCTTGAAATCACAATAACAGCACAACAATGTCAAAGTATGACATGCAAAATACAGTTTAATTCACTTGGAATTACTTTGGTTAATAAATGATCGATGCAGTGCATGACAAGGTGCACTGTGCCAATATGGCTACAAATACAGCTGCAATTTAGTCACAGTTTCAGTCATAGTTTTTGGCTACATTATAGCAGTTAGTGTGATTTGTTAGTGACAGCAGGATTTTTTTTTTTTAAGTTCAAATATTTCAATTTAGCCCCTTCACATTTTTGCTTAAAAGCTTTGTCACCACTTCTTTAAACTTAAATAATAATACAAATAAATAGGATACATACACACTGTAGCATAATATGCAATGTAACAAAAATACAGGCTAGCAAAGCTTCAAAACAATGACAAATGGTCTGCACAAACTCGTCTTTGTCAAAAAAGACTAATCATTCGCACTCACTGGGGAAATGCCAACGTCTGACAAAGGCTGTCTGGTGGACTTTGTTAAAAGGCTTTAGTAGTGATTTTAGTGCCTAATGATTTTACAGCATTTAAAGATTAGCATACTCTCTATACCACCATTGTTGTCAATGAATATGTTTAATATTGCAGCTATAGGAGTTTAAATGTATAATAGAAGTTGATAGAATTTCTGAATTCTAGTCTTCTTGCACCCCTTCACTCTCAGTATGTAAGAAGTTAAGGGTTTGTGAAGCCGTGTCAGCCCAATGTATCAGCTCCAGTAGAACTCGATAGGTCCAGATTTTTGCTCCAAAAGACCCTACAGCACCATCAACTTCCTACAACAGAGGAAACACAATTTGGGGGTACTAAGTAATCATCAAAGACTGTATATACCAAAAAGAAGGAAAATTCAAAAGAGCATCAGTAAGCAACACCTGCAGCAGATATGAATACAGTAGTAGCAATGCGTAATGCCCTATTTTGTTACTTCTGCGCAAAAGTTAATTCAGTGACTAGGACTTTAATGTCCAACAGCATTTTACTCCACCTCATTGCATTGATGGTCAGGGGTAATCTCCACCGTGGCATCCCCATTCTCCAATAGAACCCTGGTGCTGTGGAGCAAATGTTCCAGCCGGACCCGAACGTTGTTCCTCATCATCTCATATTCGCCCTCCAATGCACCCATTTCCTCCTCCTCTTTGACGATGAGACAGTGGAGCAGACCCAGGCACTGACGCAAGGCCGAATGCAGCAGCTGCACCTGCTCCTCGGAGCTGGTCTCCAAGGGCAGGGAGAGTGTGACTATATGTCCCCCCGCTGGGGTATGGTTTGATAAGAATCTCTCTCGCTCCCTCTGAGGAAAGGAGAGGAGTTGAGTATCGGTATAATAAAATAATTAAAGACTGGCATTGAAACACCATTTCATCTATGTTTCAACACTTACGCTAATTAAATTCATAGTAAATGCATAATCCATCTTCTACAGCATAGAGTAAATAGTATAAAGAATAAAATATTACATCTGTTTCAGAATAAGAGTATTTTCTTTACAATTACATATTCAATGTATTGGAATGCCCATGGTATCAAGAATGCTCAGATGTCTACAAGATCACATTAATCGACTGATCGATTGATTGATTGATTGATTGATTGATTGATTAATTGATTAAAATGGGTTAACCAAACAAGACACAGATGCAAAGTCTGTAAACATCCAATACACTTTATCCATTAGAATTGCTGCCCTGGGAAATGGAGGTTGACTTAATTATGTATTGAGAGCATTCCATCTTCAAGAGAGAAGTTGCAGTCACAATGCAAAATTTATGCAGAGGATGGAATCTGGCCAACATGACATAGGCCTATTGGGGAAATAAAACTAAGTTGTATTATTTACACAGTGTGAATGAGAGTACTATATCTAAAAGGTTGGAATTTATTCCATGACTAAAACAAACTTGGAGGAGTTTATAAATATATGAAGTATAAGTCATATCTAATTACTATATTAGTAATGTGTTCAATTATTACTACATTATACTATAAATTATAAGTTTGACATTCTGAAAAAATATATTTCCATCCATAGGCTACATGAACGGAAATTAGTTTACTGCTGCTTTATGTCTTAAAAGGAGTTTTTTTGCACGGCTTGTCAAAACAGTTAATTGTAACACAAATTGTGAACTAAATGGTCATATACAATAAGAAACAATAAATTACCACTCACATACAGCGCCAGAAGATCAATGCATTCATGATGCAGTAACTGGGCCAACTTCACAGCTCTGCCAGTTTTTGACCGGCCAGCGGCTGGCATGTATAGTTCGTCCACCGATATCTCCTGCTGCTCGGCCATTTGTGATCGAGGCTAGGTGATTTACGATTAGTTTTACGGAATGTAGGTAAAACCAGACGCAATGATTTCACTTGGCTTTAGCCCCAACTGTACAGATACAGATATATATCTCAAAGTATTATGCCGCTAACATAACACGTTAATCATGTGTACTCACTGGCTGCACAAGCATTCCCTTTTTGTCATCAGTGAAACATATTCATGCAGCGAATGGAGATTGGGAATTTAATCCGTTCCACAAGCAACAGCTAGGGTTGGTTTAAGGAGACGCACAAGGTTTTGTTTTTTTTGCCAAAACGTCACCGCCTAGAAACGCCCATTCTTAAAACGAAATTAACTTAAAGGAATAGTTCCATTTTTGGGGGGAAATATGTTCCTACTTACCCAAGGCAGACGAGATGATCGACATCATTCCTATGGTTGTACATCCAATCATTTGTTATATGTAAGTAAATTGCCTAGATTAGCAACAGTGGCTGTAAGACAGTTGTACCGGCCGGCATGGAAGAAAGAAACATATCTTATTTCCCAAAAAGTTTAACTATCCCTTTAATTCCAATACAAGCGCACCACCATATATCTGGTTTGACTGGAGATGTTGGTTAGATTTACAAATATACATAGGCTACAATACCCTAAACATTTTAGAGTTAGGTTTTGTCCTTCAAAAATACAGAAAAAATCATGTAGGCCTATTTTAACTCGGCTGATTTGTTAATCATTAAATAAACACTGAAATCATAAAGAAATTACCAGACACATTGCCCTTGAAAGCAATGTAAAGGTGTTGGCAGAAAGCCCTAAAAAATGCAAAATATAAATATTAATGAAAATAATATTTGCTGCCCCAAATTGCTTTTTGATTAATTTAGTTTCAGCTTATTTTACAACAGTGGCCTTAGCCTAATCAAGTGCTCTGAAAACATGAGCAGAACTAAGCTCCAACCAGGCCTGCCCGCAGGAATGGCAAAGCCCCTGAAAATGTCCGGTGAATGGGCCCTCCCTAAATCTCCTGTACTAATTTTCTCAGCATGTGAGTCACAGTTTTTTTGTCTGAATGGTTGCATAAAAAATAGACGACTCAGACCCCCCCCCCCCCCCCCCCCCCCCCCCCCCCCCCCCCCCCCCCCCCCCCCCCCCCCCCCCCCCCCCATTGAAAGAATCCAATTCAGTCTGTGAGGCAAGGGATGACGTCTGCTGTAGGGTTGAAAGGATTCCGGTTCCTTGATCCTCTAGGCTGGTTTAGGGTGGAGTGGCTGTGGGGAGGGGACTCCAACAGGAGTCTCTGAGACTGTGGAAGGGCTAGTGATGGGGCCCCACAATTCTGGCAACACCCCTGCATTCGAGCCCATTGGCAGCAAAACAGCCCCAAAGCCCCAATGATCCATACCATACTTGATGTTAGGTATGACGTGCTTTTCCTTGTATGCATCCCTCTTTTGACGCCGAACATGCAGATGAAAAAAGAAAAAAAAAAAGTTATTTTAGTCTCGTCTGACCATAGCACCCTGTTCCAGTCCTAGTTTCAATGATGTTTGGCAAACTTCTGACACTTCAATTTGGTGGTTTCTCTATGTAAGGGTTTTCTTCGTGCAACCCTTCTAAAGAGCTTCTTAGTACAGAGGCGTCTTGGAAGGTTGGTTGATTTTGAGACTCTGTGGCCCCAAGACTCAACCAAAGTCTGCAGTTCTTCAACCGTGTTGCTTGGATTCTTCTTTACCTCGATCGACGTCTTCGATTCGATTCGTTTGATTTTGAACGAATATTTAAAATGACTTGGGAGTAAGGAGTATGCTGCGTTTCAATAGCCGTTCAACATGCCCTCGTTGACTTCCCCTCGGCACTTGCCCTCTAGGGAATCCCCGCCGCCATCTTAAGTGTCGTTCCATTCGTCTGAAAATCTGAAGTGAACTTGGTGAGATCGACCCTCAGAGGGCTGAGGGAGCAAGTGAACAACGATGGTCACTCCAGTTGTATATCACCCACAATGCATTGCTGTTATGCATTTGGTGCAAGAAAATACTCAGTGGTTATGTGGCAGTAATGCACGTAAAACGCCAGTTGCTCACCACCGAAGGAAAATATTAATAAATAGAGGAAGGTATCATAAATCCCTTGCAATAATAGTTAGGATAATCATGATACATATCACAAACAAAAAAATTTATTACGTTTTATTTATTAGAAACTGACTCAGATGATTGCACTAGCGTCATTTAAACGAGTGTGCCGCTATTGCTGATGATTTGTAAAAAGCAGTATAGCGCCAAGCCTACAACTGACAGTCGATCAATGACAGTTTGGGCTGAAAGTGTACAAGGGCAGGTTCGTTCCCCTGACCACTTTCCCTCTGTTGTCCAAGCAGCCTTCCCACCACGTTTGCTGTTACGTCATACCAAGGGCTGAGGGTAAGTGAATGAGGGGAAGTGGATCTACAATTGAAACGCAGCTCAAGTCTCAGAGAGTGATTTGTTCATTTTGGTCATGCATGCGCAACAACAGTAGTGTTCGAGTCATTCATTCATTTTGTTTAGCATAAGTCTTAAAATGAGCAGTTCACCCCATAGATATGTATACTGTATACTGTATACTGTTTACTATATCTATGGTTCACCCCTCGACTGGGTCTTCGGGTCTGAGTCGTTCGTTCATTTGTCACGTGACTGCCACTAGGCTCTGCATAGAAAAGAGAAATGTTTAGTTTGCCATGATTATGTACTTATGATTCCCCCCATAGTTATGATTCACTCACTATGATAATTAAGTCACCGAAAAGCTGTTGAAATTTACTCCTTTACTGAAACGGGATGTACCCTCTCATAGAGGATTATATGAGTAATGAAGTTTGGTGTACATTTTAAAGGGCCCATAATGTAAACAATCAAAACATTTTGTGTGCTACCTTGATGTCTATGAAGCACATTAAAAAGTATTTGAACCCAAAAATTATATTATATTTTAAAATAATTATTCTAAGGTGGCTCTTTCTTCTGGGAGTTTGCATGTTCTCCCCGTGTTCGCGTGGGTTTCCTCCGGGTAACAGTCCAAAAACATGCAGGTAATTGGTGACTCTAAATATGTGAATGTGAGTGTGAGTTGTTGTCTGTCCCTCTATGTCGGCCCTGTGATAGACTGGCGACCTGTCCAGGGTGTACCCCGCCTCTCGCCCTGTGTCCGCTGGGATAGGCTCCAACCCCCCCGTGACCCTGTACAGGATAAGCGGTAAAGTTAATGGATGGGATGGATGGGGGCTCTTTCTTCCCTTCCAACTCACATGCCGTTTTCAGTGGTGAACGCGAGTTTACGCCCATTGCTCATTAACATTCATCAGCTGAGTTATGTTATTGGCAAGCAATAGTAATATTTCGCTGTTGTCATGGCTGCGGCCGAAGTAGTTGAGTCCGTGATTGGCCAATTAGATTGACTTGGATTTTCTACCTCACAAATCGCTGCAATTCAGAACATCTTGTAAAACTGGGTAGATGTGTTGTCAGAGGTGAACTGGAGAATATGCACAAGGCAGAGATTTATCTTTTTCATGTTATTGGTACAACCCCTCTGAGCGATGAAATAATGCTAGGCAAAGAAATATTCCAAATCTTACATTAGGGTCCCTTTAAAATGTTTCAACACTTGGAGTCAGCATTACGGGGCCCAAGTTTTCATATGGACTTTAGGGTTACATTGTATGAGTAATATCCCAACTATCTGAGCGTTCCATGTTTCAAGCCAGCAGGTGGAAGTAGGTATAGGGTATTAATACAAGCCTAAGTCATGAAGATAGGTTTACATATTAAGACTAATCTTTTGACTGTCTGAGCGTTCCATGTTTCAAGCCAGCAGTTGGAGGTGTGTGTAGGGTGTTACTTCTTTTCAATATCTGGCTCTGCTGAGAGCGGATATAGAGGGGGGTGGCTTTGAGACGTCATTGATCACCGTTAAGCCTTCTGGAGGTGTCATGGGCTCAAATTAACTAAACATCCGGGATGGAGGGTGCCCACTTGAAAACCCCAATGACATGTCCGCTCTCAAACCAAATCCATTCTAAAATTTGTTTTTTTAAATGCTCATCTTGGAATATGGCATAATGGATACTGAAAGATGCTTAGTATCCATTATGCCATATTCCAAGATGACCACTTAAAAAAAAAAATCGTATCCTGTGTAATTTTGAAATAGCGAAAACATCACAATATTGATATAACTTTAAGATGTATTAATTTATTATCAGGTTGTCTTTGCTAACGTTTTTGCACACATCAATAATGCGCTGTTTACACACTACACACTATACTAAATAAAATATGTTAACTATGTAAACTTTTTAATTCTGATATAGTGAAATCTGTCTCTAATTGATTATTTTAAAATGACCGCTGATGTGAACAAAATAGATGCCCTAATTGACTTGCCAAAAGAAATGTATGGCAAAATAAAATGTGTGGAGTTGTGAAAAACTGAGTTTTAATATATTTAGCCTAGGTGTATGTAACCCTTTGGCCTCAACTGTATCATAGATGATATAATGAATCACCTATGGTGTGATACTATCATTATTGAGGACAACTTATCGTGATAGTATCGTATCGTGAGTTACTCTGCGATTCCCACCCCTATGTTCATTTATGTGTATTCAGCTCTCACTATAATTACATAAAAAAATCACCAATTTAAATCACTAAAATAATCTGAATGCTATCATAAATATTTCAGATAACACCTTTTAAATGCAAGAATGTTACCCCACTCTCCCCTACAATACCCTAAAGTACGCTAGAGGGTACACAAAAGTCAATATAATAACAACGATTGTAATATTTCAGTAGAGCAACATAGCCCAAAATGATGGCATGCAACTCTAGATGTCAGAGCTGAGTAGTACTGTAACACAGAAATAAACTATAACACTAAATAACGCAGAAAGCTGTAGTTTGGTCATGTGATGTTTAAATAAATGTTCTGTCTTTATCAACATCTTATCTGACAAAACGTCTACCTTAAAACAGTTTGTTTTACGTGTATGACATTTTTACTTTTTAACTCAGTTAAGTTTGCTGTTATGCTTTACTAAGTGAATGCCAGAAGTGGTTCATGCCAAGCCTGTAAAACGCTTTGGGTGCTTTGGGCAAGAAAATATTTTTGTGGATGGATCAATATACAACTTTAACTTGGCTTTCCTTCAAACCTAATAGTGCAATTAGTTCAATAGTGAAATTCTGTAGGCGGTGAAAATGTTTTCTGACCAAAACTAATCCTAAATCCAATGTGCTGGATAAAAGATCCATGACAACAAGAGTTGTGTGGCTGTTAAAACCTTAAAAAGTGTCCCTATTTACACAATAAACAATCAAAATGATGTGTACCGGGATGACAAGGCACTGTACTATCCTAAATTAAGTGCCAAGATTACTTAGAAATAATCTCTCATATGCCAAGTTTATTGAAATACATTAAAAGAAAGCAACTCATTGTTAAATATATTATGTTTATTTATTGTAGGCTACAATAATACAGATTAACGTTTATTGGCATGATCATTATAATAAAACCACAATTTTAAAAAGAGTATTTAAATGTATAAATAGACAGCAGAAGTTAAGTACATTTAAATATGATGATTAATTTACCATTATGAAATTTGTTAAACAGTCATTAAATAAATATTCTAAAGAGATAGATATATTTCTTTAGGATATTGCATTGTTAATAGGAAAATAAATTACATGATAGACTTCTGTGCTAAAACGCATTGCAGAATTTTTGAGTATTTAATTAATTAATTAACTAGAATGTGTAACTACTTTATGTATACATTCTTTAGTACTAAAAATAAATGATTTTTTGGTTTGTTGGTGATGTTATCCTGTTAATAAGGCCAAACCCATGACATCTCTTAGCAGCTGACATCTCGACTGGGACTATTGATGGCTTGACAGGAGCCATGACACAACCACTGGAATCAAAGCAGCGAAGAAGCTGAACTTATTGCTTACTCCACTTGAATTTACATCTGGATAAGATAAAAGAAACATGCAAAATATTAGAAATATATAAGGATTATGCCTCTTAAAATACTTCATGAATGGTTTGAACGCAACAGAAGTCTGCTTAAGGTGTATATGGTGATAAAATTGCCTTTTGCTGTGTTGCTATCTACAGACACTCATTTTGTGATTTCAACATAATGGCAGTGGTTTTCCCTATTTCAGGAGCTTGCAATATGTTATAATTTTTTCACAAGGATTGGACAATGAGAACGCCATTGTCTCTAAACACCCCAACTTGCTCTTTAGAGCCAGGGAAAGCATTTTCTGAAAATTACAGAAGAATGGTGCACTGACTGAGAGGGCCAGTCTGCAGTGAGCACGTAAATGATTAACAGAGGACTGTCTTTGAGAGAGAGAGACAGTTTGATTGGCTAAAATCATTCAGGCATGTTGGGATCATCACAACAATCCCATAGCTTGGATTGTTCCCAAACCATTAAAAATTATAACTGCTGCCATGGGTTATCAATTAAAAACAAAATAAACAACATAAAATATCAATTGTTATGCAAGCTTTAATTAAGTTGAAGAGGTTCTAATTGCATTAGATTCCATTGGTTTCGATATTGGATACCACTAATGGTTGCTTGTTGATTAAATAAAAACTTTTGTCATGACAAAATTCTGGGAAACAATCTCATGATCAAGACCAAACAACTTTTTATGTTGAAATCAACTACAATGGATGTAAATGTGTAATATTTCACAGTACTGGTGGAGGCAGCTGCCACTTGTGCAGTGGTGGGAGCATCTGTGTTGGAGGATACTGCAGTTGATGGTGAAGTCAGTGGAGAGACAGTTGTGGGTGCCATGCTTGTTGAAGTGGATGTAACATTGGTCATGTTTGGAGCTCCTGTGATAACATTTTAACATTATAAAACCAGCGGCAGCTGGTGAAAAATAGTCTAGGTGTTGCTGTGCCATATTCAGTCAGCTTCACCAGTACAATTTAACATTAACTGCAGGATACCAATGTTCTGTGAAATAGTAAGTATTATTTAAATGCTAATATTAAAAATGTGAGGCATTCTTACACAATAAAGTCTTATGCTAAAGTCAACTATGTACAAAAACAAATGTGGTCAGGGGAACTTTGTGTGTGTCTGGCATCTTATTTGTAAAGGAATTTGGCCATTCTGTCCTTCTGAGTGGCAAACCTCTCAATTACTTAATTATTAAAAGTCAAGGATTTTTTATCATGTTTGGAGCTCCTGTGATAACATTTTAACATGTTAATAACATAATAAGGAACTTTGTTCAAATATTTTTCAAACATGTCCTCCCAAATTGCACATCTTGTACTATATATTTCGATACAATCTGTAGTCTTTTCACGTTTTTAATCAAATTCATAAAATGTGAAAACTTACTTAAAACTACGAGTGAGTTGATGTCAACCGAGATGCTAGCATTGGCTAGAGCATTTGGTGCAGCATTCTTAAAAGTGTTCACAATGTCTGCTTCCTCTGGAAGTGGTTGAGTGGGGGTTTCATTGAACAATAACTCCAAATCTGCATCCGTGTTACCAGCACGCAAGGATCGAGATACAGATCTGAAAAAGGACACATTTTATAGTTGTTAGTCAAGTATACAATATATCCTCTCCTTGTAACATTATTTAAACTTTTACTGAAAGACAATTTAAATTAAACAGTTCCTTTATCCAATGTAATATTTCTGCTTAAATACTGCAGGGACAGCAGGCAAATCATAAAGCAATAGGAGAAAATGTGTTTCTACCTGAAGGCCAAAACAATGGTCTTGACGAAAAGGGCCCCATATTTTTGTCGGAACACAAGATTTAACTGAGAAAATAAAATAAGATTATAGTGAGATCCTATGGTATGCGTAAGTTATGGATCTATAAATGCAGAACGAAGTGTCTGAAATGTGACAAACTTTTAAAGACAAACATACAACAGGATACAAAGTTTAGACTTACAGCATTAGTGATAGCTTCTGCAAGTTGCAAAAATTCAATGCTTGTTGAGTTGCCAAAAGCAGGAATGAAAGCTTTTTGTATGGTAAATTCAAGGGTATAAACAGTCCCAGGTGTTATAGTTGTGGGTTTTGGTGTGTTCTTTGTGGTATCAGACGATTTAGTTGTGGAGCTACCAGTCAATGTTGTTGTGGTGGTACCAATAGGGATGGTTGTGGTGGTGCCAGTGGATGCAGTTGTGGAGATATCTGTAGATTTGGTTATGCTGGTACCAGAAGGTGAAGTTGGGGAGGTGTCTATAGGTAAAATAGCTGTTCCAGTTGTCAAAGCAGCACTAGTGGTTGATACAACTGTGGTGTCAGCTGTTGGTGATTGTGGTGATGTTGATATTTCATTGGTGGGAACGCCTGTAAAAAAACAAGACATAACATTGTATTGTGATTGCCAATACATATTTTATTACTTCAACATACAGTTAGGCCCAAAAATATTTGGACAGTGACACAACCTTCATGATTTGGGTTCTGCATGCCACCACATTGGATTTGAAATGAAACAACTACAACGGAATTGAAGTGCAGACTTTAAGGTTTAATTCAAGGGGTTGAACAAAATATATGATTAAACATGTAGGAATTGTAGCTATTTTTATACAAACGCTCCTCATTTCAGGGGCTCAAAAGTAATTGGACAAATAAACATAACCCCAAGTAAAATGTTACTTTTCAATATTTTGTTGAGAATCCTTTGCAGGCAATGACTGCCTGAAGTCTGGAACCCATGGACATCACCAAACGCTGGGTTTCCTCCTTTGTGATGCTTTGCCAGGCCTTTACTGCAGCGGTCTTCAGTTGTTGCTTGTTTGTGGGTCTTTCTGCCTCACGTTTTGTCTTGAGCAAGTGAAATGCATGCTCGATTGGGTTGAGATCTGGTGATTGACTCGGCCATTGCAGAATATTCCACTTCTTTGCTTTAAAAAACTCCTGGGTTGCTTTTGCAGTATGTTTTGGGTCATTGTCCATCTGTACTGTGAAGCGCTGTCCAATCAACTTTGCTGCATTTGGCTGAATCTGAGCAGAAAGTATATCCCTATACACTTCAGAATTCATCCGGCTGCTTCTGTCTTTTGTCACATCATCAATAAACACAAGTGACCCAGTGCCATTGGAAGCCATGCATGCCCATGCCATCACACTGCCTCCACCATGTTTTACAGAAGATGTGGTGTGCTTTGGATCATGAGCTGTTCCAATTCTCCTCCAAACTTTCTTCTTCCCATCATTCTGGTACAGGTTGATCTTAGTCTCATCTGTCCAAAGAATGCTGTTCCAGAACTGGGTTGGCTTCTTCAGGTGTTTTTTGGCAAAGTCAATTCTGGCCTTTCTATTTTTGAGGCTGATTAATGGTTTGCACCTTGTGGTGAATCCTTTGTATTTACTCTCATGAAGTCTTCTCTTTATGGTAGACTTAGATACTGATACACCTACTTCCTGGAGAGTGTTCTTCACTTGAGTGGATGTTGTGAAGAGGTTTTTCTTCACCATGGAAAGGATTCTGCGATCATCCACCACTGTTGTCTTCCGTGGACGTCCAGGCCTTTTTGAGTTCCCAAGCTCCCAGTGCACTCTTTTTTTCTCAGAATGTACCAAACTGTTGATTTGGCCACTCCTAACATTTCTGCTATCTCTCTGATGGATTTCTTCTTTTTTTTCAGCCTCAGGATGGTCTGTTTCGCCTCCATTGAGAGCTCCTTTGACCGCATGTTGTGTGTTCACAGCAACAGCTTCCAAATGCAAACGCCACACCTGGAATCAACTCCAGACCTTTTAACTGCTTAATTGATGACAGGTTAATGAGGGAAGAGCCCATGCAGCGTTGTAAAAAAATTTTGCAGCCTTCTGAGTCAATTGTCCAATTACTTTTGGTCCCTTGAAAAAGAGGCGGCTACGTATTAAAGAGCTATAATTCCTAAACCCTTTCTCCAATTTGGATGTGAATACTCTCAAATTACAGCTGAGAGTCTGCACTTCAAGCCCATATTGATTATATAATTGCTAAAATAACAAAACTTGTGTCACTGTCCAAATATTTTTGGCCTAACTGTATATTTATGGTTGTGTGTTTTATATACCACAGTAATAAAACTCACTGAAAATTAATTAATGTTGTCAAATTGATGTTTTTAAATGGAAGACAATTGCAGATTTGGTTTCAAAATCTATTAACCTGAAAGTAACAAATTATGTGCCAAAGTACTAGTTTAAAGAATCAGTTGCTGTTGCTATGGAAGTTGTTAGATTTGGTGTACCTTTGGTGGTATCAGTCAATGTTGTTGTGGTGGTACCAATAGGGATGGTTGTGGTGGTGCCAGTGGATGCAGTTGTGGAGATATCTGTAGATTTGGTTATGCTGGTGCCAGAAGGTGACGTTGGGGAGGTGACTGCAGGTAAAATAGCTGTTCCAGTTGTCAAAGCTACCCTAGTGGTTGATAAACCAGTGGTGTCAGCTGTTGGTGATTGTGGTGATGTTGATATTTCATTGGTGGGAACGCCTGTGAAAACAAGACATAACAATGTATTATGTTTGCCAATACATATTTTATTACTTCAACATATATTTATGGTTGTGTGTTTTATATACCATAGTAGTACAACTAACAGAAAATTAACTAATGTTGTCAAATTGATCTTGTCAAATGGAAGATAATGGCAGATTTGGTTTTAAAATCTATTAACCTGAAAGTAACAAATAAAGTGCCAAAGTACTAGTTTAAATAACCAGTTGCTGTTGCCATGGAAGTTGTTGGATTTGGTGTACCTTTGGTGGTATCAGTCAATGTTGTTGTGGTGGTACCAATAGGAACAGTTGTGGTGGTGCCAGTGGATGCAGTTGTGGAGATATCTGTAGATTTGGTTATGCTGGTACTAGAAGGGGAAGTTGGGGAGGTGACTGCAGGTAAAATAGCTGTTCCAGTTGTCAAAGCTGTACTAGTGGTTGATACACCTGTGGTGTCAGCTGTTGGTGATTGTGGTGATGTTGATATTTCAATCATGGGGAAAAAATAAGCGACATATTTAAACAATATATTATGATTGTCAATACATATTTTATTACTTCAACATGTATTTATGGTTGTGTGTTTTATATACCACAGTAATAAAACTCTTAATTAATGTTGTCAAAAAAACAAGATTTGGTTTAAAAATCATACTATTACTAGTTTAAATAACCAGTTGCTGTTGCCATGGAAGTTGTTGGATTTGGTGTACCTTTGGTGGTATCAGTCAATGTTGTTGTGGTGGTACCAATAGGGATTTTATTACTTCAGTTGTGGAGATATCATATATGTATTGTCAAAGTCTAGACGTTGATACACCTGTGGTGTCAGCTGTTTATGTTGATATTTCATTGGTGGGAACACAGTAACAATGTATTGTGATTGCAAGTAATATACAGAGTACAATAACAGAAATTAACTAATGTTGTCAAATGGATCTTGTCAAATGGAATACAATGGCAGATTTGGTTTCAAAATCTATTAACCTGAAAGTAACAAATAAAGTGCCGAAGTACTAGTTTAAAGAATCAGTTGCTGTTGCTATGGAAGTTCTTAGATTTGGTGTACCTTTGGTGGTATCAGTCAATGTTGTTGTGGTGGTACCAATAGGGATGGTTGTGGTGGTGCCAGTGGATGCAGTTGTGGAGATATCTGTAGATTTGGTTATGCTGGTGCCAGAAGATGAAGTTGGGGAGGTGTCTATAGGTAAAATAGCTGTTCCAGTTGTCAAAGCTGTACTAGTGGTTGATACACCTGTGGTGTCAGCTGTTGGCGATTGTGGTGATGTTGATATTTCAATGGGGGGACCACCTGGGGAAAAAATAAGCGACATATTTAAACAATATATTATGATTGCCAATACATATTTTATTACTTCAACGTATATTTATGGTTGTGTGTTTTATATACCACAGTAATAAAACTCACTGAAAATTTATTAATGTTGTCAAATTGATGTTGTCAAATGGAAGACAATAGCAGATTTTGTTTAAAAATCTATTAACCTGAAAGTAACAAATAAAGTGCCAAAGTACTAGTTTAAATAACCAGTTGCTGTTGCTATGGAAGTTCTTAGATTTGGTGTACCTTTGGTGGTATCAGTCAATGTTGTTGTGGTGGTACCAATAGGTATAGTTGTGGTGGTGCCAGTGGATGCAGTTGTGGAGATATCTGTAGATTTGGTTATGCTGGTACCAGAAGGTGAAGTTGGGGAGGTGACTGCAGGTAAAATAGCTGTTCCAGTTGTCAAAGCTGCACTAGTGGTTGATACACCTGTGGTGTCAGCTGTTGGCGATTGTGGTGATGTTGATATTTCATTGGTGGGAACGCCTGTGAAAACAAGACATAACAATGTATTATGATTGCCAATGCAGAGTTTATTGCGTCAACATATAATTGGTGCTGTGTGTTTTATATACCTTGGTAATACATCTCACAGAAAATTAAAGGAACATTTAAGATAACCACGCATGCCCAACCATTCCAAATGTAACGGACGCGCACTCCACACTCACAACGCCCCACACCCGAAAACTGAAACCCGCTTTGGAAAATGTTGAAAGGCTTTCCGAGGAACAAATTCCAGACTCACCAGTGAAACTAGTTGTTCCGATAGTTGTCAGCTGTGCGCTCTGACTGTCGTTGTAAGCGGGCAGATAGGGCTGTTCAATGGTGACTTCCAAAAGCACCACCGCAGTGGGGGCAGACGTTGTGGTTCCTGCTGCAGTTGGTGTTGTATCTGGTGCGCCTGAGAATTTAAAAGAGTGTGAAAGCGTTGCATCGACTCGAGGTTTTCTCATTTGAGCTTGTCGGCGTGGTGACAAGTGACGTGCCGCAGCGCTACGTGAAAAACGGATGACTTACTCAGAACCAAGATGGAGTTGGGGTCGATAGCCAGGTCGTGGGTGGAGTTGGGATGGGTCAGAGCCGTTATCAGGGTCTCCACAACATCGCTCGTCTTTGGGATTGGTTCAGTTGAGGTCTCATTGAACACCAGCTCAAATTCTGCTCTCGTGTATGTCACGCCGGACACACTGTCGCCAGGTCTGCATAAAGGGGAAAAAAGTCGAGGTTAACGTTCAGACGTAGAAACTGGAAGCGAAACAAATGTGTGCCCTGTCTCTGACAGTACAAACCCCTCGCTTAAGAAATGTTGGTTTTCAAGAAAAATACCCAAGGGTGCACTTTCTGTCTCGGGGAGGATTCCGTTTGTTAAAGATTGATAGAAGAGTTCCTTACCTGACTGAGACAAAGATGGTCTCAATGAACAAGAGCCCGTATGCTTCCCGGTAGATGACATTGCACTGTAATGAACAAGTTCAAGAAATGAGACGCACTTTCAATGAGGGCCTTTTCAATTGTGGTGGAAAAAAATGAAAAGGCTGTTCCTAGAGTCCCACGGAAACACGCATGCCCAACCATTCCAAATGTAACGGACGCGCACTCCACACTCACAACGCCCCACACCCGAAAACTGAAACCCGCTTTGGAAAATGTTGAAAGGCTTTCCGAGGAACAAATTCCAGACTCACCAGTGAAACTAGTTGTTCCGATAGTTGCGTCAGCTGTGCGCTCTGTCTGTCGTTGTAAGCGGGCAGATAGGGCTGTTCAATGGTGACTTCCAAAAGCACCACCGCAGTGGGGGCAGTCGTTGTGGTTCCTGCTGCAGTTGGTGTTGTATCTGGTGCGCCTGAGAATTTAAAAGAGTGTGAAAGCGTTGCATCGACTCGAGGTTTTCTCATTTGAGCTTGTCGGCGTGGTGACAAGTGACGTGCCGCAGCGCTACGTGAAAAACGGATGACTTACTCAGAACCAAGATGGAGTTGGGGTCGATAGCCAGGTCGTGGGTGGAGTTGGGATGGGTCAGAGCCGTTATCAGGGTCTCCACAACATCGCTCGTCTTTGGGATTGGTTCAGTTGAGGTCTCATTGAACACCAGCTCAAATTCTGCTCTCGTGTATGTCACGCCGGACACACTGTCGCCAGGTCTGCATAAAGGGGAAAAAAGTCGAGGTTAACGTTCAGACGTAGAAACTGGAAGCGAAACAAATGTGTGCCCTGTCTCTGACAGTACAAACCCCTCGCTTAAGAAATGTTGGTTTTCAAGAAAAATACCCAAGGGTGCACTTTCTGTCTCGGGGAGGATTCCGTTTGTTAAAGATTGATAGAAGAGTTCCTTACCTGACTGAGACAAAGATGGTCTCAATGAACAAGAGCCCGTATGCTTCCCGGTAGATGACATTGCACTGTAATGAACAAGTTCAAGAAATGAGACGCACTTTCAATGAGGGCCTTTTCAATTGTGGTGGAAAAAAATGAAAAGGCTGTTCCTAGAGTCCCACGGAAACACGCATGCCCAACCATTCCAAATGTAACGGACGCGCACTCCACACTCACAACGCCCCACACCCAAAAACTGAAACCCGCTTTGGAAAATGTTGAAAGGCTTTCCGAGGAACAAATTCCAGACTCACCAGTGAAACTAGTTGTTCCGATAGTTGCGTCAGCTGTGCGCTCTGTCTGTCGTTGTAAGCGGGCAGATAGGGCTGTTCAATGGTGACTTCCAAAAGCACCACCGCAGTGGGGGCAGTCGTTGTGGTTCCTGCTGCAGTTGGTGTTGTATCTGGTGCGCCTGAGAATTTAAAAGAGTGTGAAAGCGTTGCATCGACTCGAGGTTTTCTCATTTGAGCTTGTCGGCGTGGTGACAAGTGACGTGCCGCAGCGCTACGTGAAAAACGGATGACTTACTCAGAACCAAGATGGAGTTGGGGTCGATAGCCAGGTCGTGGGTGGAGTTGGGATGGGTCAGAGCCGTTATCAGGGTCTCCACAACATCGCTCGTCTTTGGGATTGGTTCAGTTGAGGTCTCATTGAACACCAGCTCAAATTCTGCTCTCGTGTATGTCACGCCGGACACACTGTCGCCAGGTCTGCATGAAGGGGAAAAAAGTCGAGGTTAACGTTCAGACGTAGAAACTGGAAGCGAAACAAATGTGTGCCCTGTCTCTGACAGTACAAACCCCTCGCTTAAGAAATGTTGGTTTTCAAGAAAAATACCCAAGGGTGCACTTTCTGTCTCGGGGAGGATTCCGTTTGTTAAAGATTGATAGAAGAGTTCCTTACCTGACTGAGACAAAGATGGTCTCAATGAACAAGAGCCCGTATGCTTCCCGGTAGATGACATTGCACTGTAATGAACAAGTTCAAGAAATGAGACGCACTTTCAATGAGGGCCTTTTCAATTGTGGTGGAAAAAAATGAAAAGGCTGTTCCTAGAGTCCCACGGAAACACGCATGCCCAACCATTCCAAATGTAACGGACGCGCACTCCACACTCACAACGCCCCACACCCAAAAATTGAAACCCGCTTTGGAAAATGTTGAAAGGCTTTCCGAGGAACAAATTCCAGACTCACCAGTGAAACTAGTTGTTCCGATAGTTGCGTCAGCTGTGCGCTCTGTCTGTCGTTGTAAGCGGGCAGATAGGGCTGTTCAATGGTGACTTCCAAAAGCACCACCGCAGTGGGGGCAGTCGTTGTGGTTCCTGCTGCAGTTGGTGTTGTATCTGGTGCGCCTGAGAATTTAAAAGAGTGTGAAAGCGTTGCATCGACTCGAGGTTTTCTCATTTGAGCTTGTCGGCGTGGTGACAAGTGACGTGCCGCAGCGCTACGTGAAAAACGGATGACTTACTCAGAACCAAGATGGAGTTGGGGTCGATAGCCAGGTCGTGGGTGGAGTTGGGATGGGTCAGAGCCGTTATCAGGGTCTCCACAACATCGCTCGTCTTTGGGATTGGTTCAGTTGAGGTCTCATTGAACACCAGCTCAAATTCTGCTCTCGTGTATGTCACGCCGGACACACTGTCGCCAGGTCTGCATGAAGGGGAAAAAAGTCGAGGTTAACGTTCAGACGTAGAAACTGGAAGCGAAACAAATGTGTGCCCTGTCTCTGACAGTACAAACCCCTCGCTTAAGAAATGTTGGTTTTCAAGAAAAATACCCAAGGGTGCACTTTCTGTCTCGGGGAGGATTCCGTTTGTTAAAGATTGATAGAAGAGTTCCTTACCTGACTGAGACAAAGATGGTCTCAATGAACAAGAGCCCGTATGCTTCCCGGTAGATGACATTGCACTGTAATGAACAAGTTCAAGAAATGAGACGCACTTTCAATGAGGGCCTTTTCAATTGTGGTGGAAAAAAATGAAAAGGCTGTTCCTAGAGTCCCACGGAAACACGCATGCCCAACCATTCCAAATGTAACGGACGCGCACTCCACACTCACAACGCCCCACACCCGAAAACTGAAACCCGCTTTGGAAAATGTTGAAAGGCTTTCCGAGGAACAAATTCCAGACTCACCAGTGAAACTAGTTGTTCCGATAGTTGCGTCAGCTGTGCGCTCTGTCTGTCGTTGTAAGCGGGCAGATAGGGCTGTTCAATGGTGACTTCCAAAAGCACCACCGCAGTGGGGGCAGTCGTTGTGGTTCCTGCTGCAGTTGGTGTTGTATCTGGTGCGCCTGAGAATTTAAAAGAGTGTGAAAGCGTTGCATCGACTCGAGGTTTTCTCATTTGAGCTTGTCGGCGTGGTGACAAGTGACGTGCCGCAGCGCTACGTGAAAAACGGATGACTTACTCAGAACCAAGATGGAGTTGGGGTCGATAGCCAGGTCGTGGGTGGAGTTGGGATGGGTCAGAGCCGTTATCAGGGTCTCCACAACATCGCTCGTCTTTGGGATTGGTTCAGTTGAGGTCTCATTGAACACCAGCTCAAATTCTGCTCTCGTGTATGTCACGCCGGACACACTGTCGCCAGGTCTGCATAACGGGGAAAAAAGTCGAGGTTAACGTTCAGACGTAGAAACTGGAAGCGAAACAAATGTGTGCCCTGTCTCTGACAGTACAAACCCCTCGCTTAAGAAATGTTGGTTTTCAAGAAAAATACCCAAGGGTGCACTTTCTGTCTCGGGGAGGATTCCGTTTGTTAAAGATTGATAGAAGAGTTCCTTACCTGACTGAGACAAAGATGGTCTCAATGAACAAGAGCCCGTATGCTTCCCGGTAGATGACATTGCACTGTAATGAACAAGTTCAAGAAATGAGACGCACTTTCAATGAGGGCCTTTTCAATTGTGGTGGAAAAAAATGAAAAGGCTGTTCCTAGAGTCCCACGGAAACACGCATGCCCAACCATTCCAAATGTAACGGACGCGCACTCCACACTCACAACGCCCCACACCCGAAAACTGAAACCCGCTTTGGAAAATGTTGAAAGGCTTTCCGAGGAACAAATTCCAGACTCACCAGTGAAACTAGTTGTTCCGATAGTTGCGTCAGCTGTGCGCTCTGTCTGTCGTTGTAAGCGGGCAGATAGGGCTGTTCAATGGTGACTTCCAAAAGCACCACCGCAGTGGGGGCAGTCGTTGTGGTTCCTGCTGCAGTTGGTGTTGTATCTGGTGCGCCTGAGAATTTAAAAGAGTGTGAAAGCGTTGCATCGACTCGAGGTTTTCTCATTTGAGCTTGTCGGCGTGGTGACAAGTGACGTGCCGCAGCGCTACGTGAAAAACGGATGACTTACTCAGAACCAAGATGGAGTTGGGGTCGATAGCCAGGTCGTGGGTGGAGTTGGGATGGGTCAGAGCCGTTATCAGGGTCTCCACAACATCGCTCGTCTTTGGGATTGGTTCAGTTGAGGTCTCATTGAACACCAGCTCAAATTCTGCTCTCGTGTATGTCACGCCGGACACACTGTCGCCAGGTCTGCATAAAGGGGAAAAAAGTCGAGGTTAACGTTCAGACGTAGAAACTGGAAGCGAAACAAATGTGTGCCCTGTCTCTGACAGTACAAACCCCTCGCTTAAGAAATGTTGGTTTTCAAGAAAAATACCCAAGGGTGCACTTTCTGTCTCGGGGAGGATTCCGTTTGTTAAAGATTGATAGAAGAGTTCCTTACCTGACTGAGACAAAGATGGTCTCAATGAACAAGAGCCCGTATGCTTCCCGGTAGATGACATTGCACTGTAATGAACAAGTTCAAGAAATGAGACGCACTTTCAATGAGGGCCTTTTCAATTGTGGTGGAAAAAAATGAAAAGGCTGTTCCTAGAGTCCCACGGAAACACGCATGCCCAACCATTCCAAATGTAACGGACGCGCACTCCACACTCACAACGCCCCACACCCAAAAACTGAAACCCGCTTTGGAAAATGTTGAAAGGCTTTCCGAGGAACAAATTCCAGACTCACCAGTGAAACTAGTTGTTCCGATAGTTGCGTCAGCTGTGCGCTCTGTCTGTCGTTGTAAGCGGGCAGATAGGGCTGTTCAATGGTGACTTCCAAAAGCACCACCGCAGTGGGGGCAGTCGTTGTGGTTCCTGCTGCAGTTGGTGTTGTATCTGGTGCGCCTGAGAATTTAAAAGAGTGTGAAAGCGTTGCATCGACTCGAGGTTTTCTCATTTGAGCTTGTCGGCGTGGTGACAAGTGACGTGCCGCAGCGCTACGTGAAAAACGGATGACTTACTCAGAACCAAGATGGAGTTGGGGTCGATAGCCAGGTCGTGGGTGGAGTTGGGATGGGTCAGAGCCGTTATCAGGGTCTCCACAACATCGCTCGTCTTTGGGATTGGTTCAGTTGAGGTCTCATTGAACACCAGCTCAAATTCTGCTCTCGTGTATGTCACGCCGGACACACTGTCGCCAGGTCTGCATGAAGGGGAAAAAAGTCGAGGTTAACGTTCAGACGTAGAAACTGGAAGCGAAACAAATGTGTGCCCTGTCTCTGACAGTACAAACCCCTCGCTTAAGAAATGTTGGTTTTCAAGAAAAATACCCAAGGGTGCACTTTCTGTCTCGGGGAGGATTCCGTTTGTTAAAGATTGATAGAAGAGTTCCTTACCTGACTGAGACAAAGATGGTCTCAATGAACAAGAGCCCGTATGCTTCCCGGTAGATGACATTGCACTGTAATGAACAAGTTCAAGAAATGAGACGCACTTTCAATGAGGGCCTTTTCAATTGTGGTGGAAAAAAATGAAAAGGCTGTTCCTAGAGTCCCACGGAAACACGCATGCCCAACCATTCCAAATGTAACGGACGCGCACTCCACACTCACAACGCCCCACACCCAAAAACTGAAACCCGCTTTGGAAAATGTTGAAAGGCTTTCCGAGGAACAAATTCCAGACTCACCAGTGAAACTAGTTGTTCCGATAGTTGCGTCAGCTGTGCGCTCTGACTGTCGTTGTAAGCGGGCAGATAGGGCTGTTCAATGGTGACTTCCAAAAGCACCACCGCAGTGGGGGCAGTCGTTGTGGTTCCTGCTGCAGTTGGTGTTGTATCTGGTGCGCCTGAGAATTTAAAAGAGTGTGAAAGCGTTGCATCGACTCGAGGTTTTCTCATTTGAGCTTGTCGGCGTGGTGACAAGTGACGTGCCGCAGCGCTACGTGAAAAACGGATGACTTACTCAGAACCAAGATGGAGTTGGGGTCGATAGCCAGGTCGTGGGTGGAGTTGGGATGGGTCAGAGCCGTTATCAGGGTCTCCACAACATCGCTCGTCTTTGGGATTGGTTCAGTTGAGGTCTCATTGAACACCAGCTCAAATTCTGCTCTCGTGTATGTCACGCCGGACACACTGTCGCCAGGTCTGCATGAAGGGGAAAAAAGTCGAGGTTAACGTTCAGACGTAGAAACTGGAAGCGAAACAAATGTGTGCCCTGTCTCTGACAGTACAAACCCCTCGCTTAAGAAATGTTGGTTTTCAAGAAAAATACCCAAGGGTGCACTTTCTGTCTCGGGGAGGATTCCGTTTGTTAAAGATTGATAGAAGAGTTCCTTACCTGACTGAGACAAAGATGGTCTCAATGAACAAGAGCCCGTATGCTTCCCGGTAGATGACATTGCACTGTAATGAACAAGTTCAAGAAATGAGACGCACTTTCAATGAGGGCCTTTTCAATTGTGGTGGAAAAAAATGAAAAGGCTGTTCCTAGAGTCCCACGGAAACACGCATGCCCAACCATTCCAAATGTAACGGACGCGCACTCCACACTCACAACGCCCCACACCCAAAAACTGAAACCCGCTTTGGAAAATGTTGAAAGGCTTTCCGAGGAACAAATTCCAGACTCACCAGTGAAACTAGTTGTTCCGATAGTTGCGTCAGCTGTGCGCTCTGTCTGTCGTTGTAAGCGGGCAGATAGGGCTGTTCAATGGTGACTTCCAAAAGCACCACCGCAGTGGGGGCAGTCGTTGTGGTTCCTGCTGCAGTTGGTGTTGTATCTGGTGCGCCTGAGAATTTAAAAGAGTGTGAAAGCGTTGCATCGACTCGAGGTTTTCTCATTTGAGCTTGTCGGCGTGGTGACAAGTGACGTGCCGCAGCGCTACGTGAAAAACGGATGACTTACTCAGAACCAAGATGGAGTTGGGGTCGATAGCCAGGTCGTGGGTGGAGTTGGGATGGGTCAGAGCCGTTATCAGGGTCTCCACAACATCGCTCGTCTTTGGGATTGGTTCAGTTGAGGTCTCATTGAACACCAGCTCAAATTCTGCTCTCGTGTATGTCACGCCGGACACACTGTCGCCAGGTCTGCATAAAGGGGAAAAAAGTCGAGGTTAACGTTCAGACGTAGAAACTGGAAGCGAAACAAATGTGTGCCCTGTCTCTGACAGTACAAACCCCTCGCTTAAGAAATGTTGGTTTTCAAGAAAAATACCCAAGGGTGCACTTTCTGTCTCGGGGAGGATTCCGTTTGTTAAAGATTGATAGAAGAGTTCCTTACCTGACTGAGACAAAGATGGTCTCAATGAACAAGAGCCCGTATGCTTCCCGGTAGATGACATTGCACTGTAATGAACAAGTTCAAGAAATGAGACGCACTTTCAATGAGGGCCTTTTCAATTGTGGTGGAAAAAAATGAAAAGGCTGTTCCTAGAGTCCCACGGAAACACGCATGCCCAACCATTCCAAATGTAACGGACGCGCACTCCACACTCACAACGCCCCACACCCAAAAACTGAAACCCGCTTTGGAAAATGTTGAAAGGCTTTCCGAGGAACAAATTCCAGACTCACCAGTGAAACTAGTTGTTCCGATAGTTGCGTCAGCTGTGCGCTCTGTCTGTCGTTGTAAGCGGGCAGATAGGGCTGTTCAATGGTGACTTCCAAAAGCACCACCGCAGTGGGGGCAGTCGTTGTGGTTCCTGCTGCAGTTGGTGTTGTATCTGGTGCGCCTGAGAATTTAAAAGAGTGTGAAAGCGTTGCATCGACTCGAGGTTTTCTCATTTGAGCTTGTCGGCGTGGTGACAAGTGACGTGCCGCAGCGCTACGTGAAAAACGGATGACTTACTCAGAACCAAGATGGAGTTGGGGTCGATAGCCAGGTCGTGGGTGGAGTTGGGATGGGTCAGAGCCGTTATCAGGGTCTCCACAACATCGCTCGTCTTTGGGATTGGTTCAGTTGAGGTCTCATTGAACACCAGCTCAAATTCTGCTCTCGTGTATGTCACGCCGGACACACTGTCGCCAGGTCTGCATAAAGGGGAAAAAAGTCGAGGTTAACGTTCAGACGTAGAAACTGGAAGCGAAACAAATGTGTGCCCTGTCTCTGACAGTACAAACCCCTCGCTTAAGAAATGTTGGTTTTCAAGAAAAATACCCAAGGGTGCACTTTCTGTCTCGGGGAGGATTCCGTTTGTTAAAGATTGATAGAAGAGTTCCTTACCTGACTGAGACAAAGATGGTCTCAATGAACAAGAGCCCGTATGCTTCCCGGTAGATGACATTGCACTGTAATGAACAAGTTCAAGAAATGAGACGCACTTTCAATGAGGGCCTTTTCAATTGTGGTGGAAAAAAATGAAAAGGCTGTTCCTAGAGTCCCACGGAAACACGCATGCCCAACCATTCCAAATGTAACGGACGCGCACTCCACACTCACAACGCCCCACACCCAAAAACTGAAACCCGCTTTGGAAAATGTTGAAAGGCTTTCCGAGGAACAAATTCCAGACTCACCAGTGAAACTAGTTGTTCCGATAGTTGCGTCAGCTGTGCGCTCTGTCTGTCGTTGTAAGCGGGCAGATAGGGCTGTTCAATGGTGACTTCCAAAAGCACCACCGCAGTGGGGGCAGTCGTTGTGGTTCCTGCTGCAGTTGGTGTTGTATCTGGTGCGCCTGAGAATTTAAAAGAGTGTGAAAGCGTTGCATCGACTCGAGGTTTTCTCATTTGAGCTTGTCGGCGTGGTGACAAGTGACGTGCCGCAGCGCTACGTGAAAAACGGATGACTTACTCAGAACCAAGATGGAGTTGGGGTCGATAGCCAGGTCGTGGGTGGAGTTGGGATGGGTCAGAGCCGTTATCAGGGTCTCCACAACATCGCTCGTCTTTGGGATTGGTTCAGTTGAGGTCTCATTGAACACCAGCTCAAATTCTGCTCTCGTGTATGTCACGCCGGACACACTGTCGCCAGGTCTGCATAAAGGGGAAAAAAGTCGAGGTTAACGTTCAGACGTAGAAACTGGAAGCGAAACAAATGTGTGCCCTGTCTCTGACAGTACAAACCCCTCGCTTAAGAAATGTTGGTTTTCAAGAAAAATACCCAAGGGTGCACTTTCTGTCTCGGGGAGGATTCCGTTTGTTAAAGATTGATAGAAGAGTTCCTTACCTGACTGAGACAAAGATGGTCTCAATGAACAAGAGCCCGTATGCTTCCCGGTAGATGACATTGCACTGTAATGAACAAGTTCAAGAAATGAGACGCACTTTCAATGAGGGCCTTTTCAATTGTGGTGGAAAAAAATGAAAAGGCTGTTCCTAGAGTCCCACGGAAACACGCATGCCCAACCATTCCAAATGTAACGGACGCGCACTCCACACTCACAACGCCCCACACCCAAAAACTGAAACCCGCTTTGGAAAATGTTGAAAGGCTTTCCGAGGAACAAATTCCAGACTCACCAGTGAAACTAGTTGTTCCGATAGTTGCGTCAGCTGTGCGCTCTGTCTGTCGTTGTAAGCGGGCAGATAGGGCTGTTCAATGGTGACTTCCAAAAGCACCACCGCAGTGGGGGCAGTCGTTGTGGTTCCTGCTGCAGTTGGTGTTGTATCTGGTGCGCCTGAGAATTTAAAAGAGTGTGAAAGCGTTGCATCGACTCGAGGTTTTCTCATTTGAGCTTGTCGGCGTGGTGACAAGTGACGTGCCGCAGCGCTACGTGAAAAACGGATGACTTACTCAGAACCAAGATGGAGTTGGGGTCGATAGCCAGGTCGTGGGTGGAGTTGGGATGGGTCAGAGCCGTTATCAGGGTCTCCACAACATCGCTCGTCTTTGGGATTGGTTCAGTTGAGGTCTCATTGAACACCAGCTCAAATTCTGCTCTCGTGTATGTCACGCCGGACACACTGTCGCCAGGTCTGCATAAAGGGGAAAAAAGTCGAGGTTAACGTTCAGACGTAGAAACTGGAAGCGAAACAAATGTGTGCCCTGTCTCTGACAGTACAAACCCCTCGCTTAAGAAATGTTGGTTTTCAAGAAAAATACCCAAGGGTGCACTTTCTGTCTCGGGGAGGATTCCGTTTGTTAAAGATTGATAGAAGAGTTCCTTACCTGACTGAGACAAAGATGGTCTCAATGAACAAGAGCCCGTATGCTTCCCGGTAGATGACATTGCACTGTAATGAACAAGTTCAAGAAATGAGACGCACTTTCAATGAGGGCCTTTTCAATTGTGGTGGAAAAAAATGAAAAGGCTGTTCCTAGAGTCCCACGGAAACACGCATGCCCAACCATTCCAAATGTAACGGACGCGCACTCCACACTCACAACGCCCCACACCCAAAAACTGAAACCCGCTTTGGAAAATGTTGAAAGGCTTTCCGAGGAACAAATTCCAGACTCACCAGTGAAACTAGTTGTTCCGATAGTTGCGTCAGCTGTGCGCTCTGTCTGTCGTTGTAAGCGGGCAGATAGGGCTGTTCAATGGTGACTTCCAAAAGCACCACCGCAGTGGGGGCAGTCGTTGTGGTTCCTGCTGCAGTTGGTGTTGTATCTGGTGCGCCTGAGAATTTAAAAGAGTGTGAAAGCGTTGCATCGACTCGAGGTTTTCTCATTTGAGCTTGTCGGCGTGGTGACAAGTGACGTGCCGCAGCGCTACGTGAAAAACGGATGACTTACTCAGAACCAAGATGGAGTTGGGGTCGATAGCCAGGTCGTGGGTGGAGTTGGGATGGGTCAGAGCCGTTATCAGGGTCTCCACAACATCGCTCGTCTTTGGGATTGGTTCAGTTGAGGTCTCATTGAACACCAGCTCAAATTCTGCTCTCGTGTATGTCACGCCGGACACACTGTCGCCAGGTCTGCATGAAGGGGAAAAAAGTCGAGGTTAACGTTCAGACGTAGAAACTGGAAGCGAAACAAATGTGTGCCCTGTCTCTGACAGTACAAACCCCTCGCTTAAGAAATGTTGGTTTTCAAGAAAAATACCCAAGGGTGCACTTTCTGTCTCGGGGAGGATTCCGTTTGTTAAAGATTGATAGAAGAGTTCCTTACCTGACTGAGACAAAGATGGTCTCAATGAACAAGAGCCCGTATGCTTCCCGGTAGATGACATTGCACTGTAATGAACAAGTTCAAGAAATGAGACGCACTTTCAATGAGGGCCTTTTCAATTGTGGTGGAAAAAAATGAAAAGGCTGTTCCTAGAGTCCCACGGAAACACGCATGCCCAACCATTCCAAATGTAACGGACGCGCACTCCACACTCACAACGCCCCACACCCAAAAACTGAAACCCGCTTTGGAAAATGTTGAAAGGCTTTCCGAGGAACAAATTCCAGACTCACCAGTGAAACTAGTTGTTCCGATAGTTGCGTCAGCTGTGCGCTCTGTCTGTCGTTGTAAGCGGGCAGATAGGGCTGTTCAATGGTGACTTCCAAAAGCACCACCGCAGTGGGGGCAGTCGTTGTGGTTCCTGCTGCAGTTGGTGTTGTATCTGGTGCGCCTGAGAATTTAAAAGAGTGTGAAAGCGTTGCATCGACTCGAGGTTTTCTCATTTGAGCTTGTCGGCGTGGTGACAAGTGACGTGCCGCAGCGCTACGTGAAAAACGGATGACTTACTCAGAACCAAGATGGAGTTGGGGTCGATAGCCAGGTCGTGGGTGGAGTTGGGATGGGTCAGAGCCGTTATCAGGGTCTCCACAACATCGCTCGTCTTTGGGATTGGTTCAGTTGAGGTCTCATTGAACACCAGCTCAAATTCTGCTCTCGTGTATGTCACGCCGGACACACTGTCGCCAGGTCTGCATGAAGGGGAAAAAAGTCGAGGTTAACGTTCAGACGTAGAAACTGGAAGCGAAACAAATGTGTGCCCTGTCTCTGACAGTACAAACCCCTCGCTTAAGAAATGTTGGTTTTCAAGAAAAATACCCAAGGGTGCACTTTCTGTCTCGGGGAGGATTCCGTTTGTTAAAGATTGATAGAAGAGTTCCTTACCTGACTGAGACAAAGATGGTCTCAATGAACAAGAGAGCCCGTATGCTTCCCGGTAGATGACATTGCACTGTAATGAACAAGTTCAAGAAATGAGACGCACTTTCAATGAGGGCCTTTTCAATTGTGGTGGAAAAAAATGAAAAGGCTGTTCCTAGAGTCCCACGGAAACATGCATGCCCAACCATTCCAAATGTAACGGACGCGCAATCCACACTCACAACGCCCCACACCCAAAAACTGAAACCCGCTTTGGAAAATGTTGAAAGGCTTTCCGAGGAACAAATTCCAGACTCACCAGTGAAACTAGTTGTTCCGATAGTTGCGTCAGCTGTGCGCTCTGTCTGTCGTTGTAAGCGGGCAGATAGGGCTGTTCAATGGTGACTTCCAAAAGCACCACCGCAGTGGGGGCAGTCGTTGTGGTTCCTGCTGCAGTTGGTGTTGTATCTGGTGCGCCTGAGAATTTAAAAGAGTGTGAAAGCGTTTCATCGACTCGAGGTTTTCTCATTTGAGCTTGTCGGCGTGGTGACAAGTGACGTGCCGCAGCGCTACGTGAAAAACGGATGACTTACTCAGAACCAAGATGGAGTTGGGGTCGATAGCCAGGTCGTGGGTGGAGTTGGGATGGGTCAGAGCCGTTATCAGGGTCTCCACAACATCGCTCGTCTTTGGGATTGGTTCAGTTGAGGTCTCATTGAACACCAGCTCAAATTCTGCTCTCGTGTATGTCACGCCGGACACACTGTCGCCAGGTCTGCACAAAGGGGAAAAAAGTCAAGGTTAACGTTCAGACGTAGAAACTGAAAGCGAAACAAATGTGTGCCCTGTCTCTGACAGTACAAACCCCTCGCTTAAGAAATGTTGGTTTTCAAGAAAAATACCCAAGGGTGCACTTTCTGTCTCGGGGAGGATTCCGTTTGTTAAAGATTGATAGAAGAGTTCCTTACCTGACTGAGACAAAGATGGTCTCAATGAACAAGAGAACAGGGCACTGGTCTGCAAAAGGACATTATGAACAGAGGTTTATACTTGGTTTTACAAATGTATTTTGATGTTATTACTATTTTCTATCATATACTACATAGTTGTCACAATCCATACATTGATAAGGCTCTTTAGAAATAGATAGATCTGTCTCAATCAAGCTTGTCTCATAAAGTTTACTCACCTGAATGCAAGAAGACGTGTCTCACCAAAAACCAAGCCATATTTTTCTTGGTAGATTGCATCAAACTGTAAGAATTAATTAAACTTTTTTTTTGTTGCATTTTTTGCTTCAAATATTTAACATACATAACATATATTTCCAAAATAATGAGTTTAGATTAACAACTCTTCAGTGTAAAAAATTTGATTCCTTTTTCATCCCACAACCGTAAATACTTTAAAGTTTTTAGTACCGTTTTCTCTACGAAGTCTCTCAGTTTTTTTAATTCGGTGCTTTGAGAATCATAATAGGCAGGTAGAAACATTTGTAGGATGGTGATTTCCAAAGCAATAACTGGATGGAATGCAGTTGTGTTGTTGACATTAGCCATTGTTGTTGATCCGGCCGTTGCATTTTCAATGGGTCCGTTGGTATTTGACCCGGCACTTGTGGCAGTTATGGATCCTGTAACATCAATGGCCCCTATTTTGTTAAAAAACAAAAATCTCATTTTATGTGAAAATATCAGTGAGTGTAAAGTTGAACAAATTTGACTATAGTTAATGATTTCCTCCTTTTTATTTCTTACTATTATGACTACTTTGAATTTCATAAATAGAGGGATAGTTCAATTCAGCTGTATTACACATCAGGTCGTTTTTTAGCACAACCACAAGGTGGCACAATCAAGTAAATGTAAAAGTAAGAGTGTGTGGAGATCACACTTTCTTTTAAATAAATAAATCGTTATTATGGCCTTGCAAACCAGAAAGATACATTTTATACATCGTAATTATTAATTTAAATTGCAACATTTTTTAAAGCACAACTCACCCATAATAAGGAGAAATATTCGTAAGACTTGCCCAAAACTCATCTTGTGTTCGTGCATCTAGAAAAAAACATAGAGGCTTACAATTATTTAAGATTTAGAGAATATATATATATATATATATATATATATATATATATATATATATATATATTGCAAGTAATAATTATTAAATTAATATATTTTATAAAATAAATTGATTTACACAAAATGGTTTAAAAATCATTTAATATATGTGGATTCAGTATAATACATTCATTATATGTTTATATGTGTGTGTGTGTGTGTGTGTGTGTGTGTGTGTGTGTGTGTGTGTGTGTGTGTGTGTGTGTGTGTGTGTGTGTGTGTGCGTGTGTGTGTGTGTTTGTGCATGTATTTAATAGTATTCAGTTTATGGCATGCTAAGAACCCAGTAAATAAATCCAAATAAACCATTATTTGAGTCTCAAGATAAAGTTACTAACTTGTGGATAATATAAATGATTTATCACATACACAAAACATTCACCAAAAATTCTATTATGAAATGAATGCACCTACCCAAAGTATTTCTGTGTTTGATTTAATAAATGAAAAACATCTGCTATAGTCTTAATTGCCTTGATACGTGTATTAATTTGGAGGTGACTGGTAATGTCCTTCTTCAATCCTTGGAGTTCCAGTTTGTAATCACTTTCTACCCTTTATAAGTTAACGATGTGACATGACATAACTCTGATGCTGTGTTGTCATGTGGTGACAACCCTACACACCCTGGCAATTTACTCAAAAACCCAGCCCACACAGGTTCATTTAATTAAAAAAAAGAGTCCAGAACTACGCTTAATCCCTGTACGGGAAACCGAGCCAAAATGTTTCTGCATCCTCATTAGTCTTGGCTAGATCCTATCCTGCTGAATAGCCTGTGGTAAATTGATTGAAAATAAGACTAAGATTGACTGTCAATAGTAGATCTCATATTTCTATTTTATAAACTAGAGAACTTGTTGAAGTTAACACTTACTGTTATAAAAATAACAGTTTGTTTTAAACATGTATTTTTTACTGAGATATTGAAAGTAGGCCCAGTATGTACCATTATAGCACATTCCTTGAGTTTCAAGAAATGATTGGGTGTTCTTCTATACACTTTAGATACACTTTAGGTCAAACATTTTCAGACTATCCAGAGGCAAAAAAAACAAAAACTTTTGATATGTTCCAAAAGTCTGATAGTATTTACATTGAGAAGGTACCAAGGGGGTTGTGTTTGAGAAAATAAGCGTGTACATTGAATTAGTCTGCTTAAATAACTGAAGAAAACAAAGTTGGATCTATTTGAATGCGTTTCCATGTTTAGCACCTGGTTGATGGGTGTAACTTTTCAGTTTTCTTCAAGGTAATGTGAAAAACATTCTTCAGATTCTAAATTGACAAGGCAAGGAGAGACAATGATGATCAACTTGTCCTACAACTAGCTATTCTAGCTATGTATAAAAATAAATAACGTTAGTCTCAAAAAATTGTGTCAGTCAAAAGTCAAAAGGTTAACCAATTACAGTGCCACACATTATACATAGGCTTGGTCTACAGATGGTTTGATGCACCAGAAAAATTAAATTTAAGTGTTGTACAATATTAAAGGAATGTTGAAAGAATAAAAATATATGACAATAACATACAAATATCAAGAGTAGATTTGCGGAACAATTATTTAATTTGTTGTCAATATTGGTCAACCTCCGTACTTATCAATAGGATGCTTAGCCTACAAAGTATGTTTGTCATTTTAAACATGCAAAGCTACTTTAACTACATTTTGTTAGGGTACTGTATAATGATCAGCTTCTAATATAGTTCAAAACGTGGAAACCACAAAAAAACACTAATGTACGTCAACAATTACTCAATTTTTCACTATAAAACACTGTAAAACACTATAGCAAACTTTCTAACGTGACAAACAATGATCTCAACAAGAAAACCTATTATGTATAGATATTCAATGTCAAACGTTTTTAGTTGCTCATGAAAAATTATTTTATATGGTTTTGATTGTACGGTATTTACTGACATTGCAAAACCTATTATGTATAGATATTCAATGTCAAACGTTTTTAGTTGCTCATGAAAAATTATTTTATATGGTTTTGATTGTACGGTATTTACTGACATTGCTTTAGATTCACATAACAATGTGCCGCAGATCATGGGTGTGCACAGAATGGGTGTAGTTGATAAATGCCATTGGGATGTCACATAATCTCCCTCCCTTCAGGCGTTGCTGAGTAGCTTGTGTCGGTATCTGTAAGGTCTGTATTGAACCTTTATTTTAAAACGACATCCAAAATGCCCTCACCTTGTTGCATTTCACACACTAAATGTCCTCCCCTATTACAAAGTTCCAATACACAAAGAATAATAGGGTTCAATAAATCAACAAGGAATTACAACTACTAACCATAACTGTAAAAAAAAAACTACCAGACGGCGCTCGTTTTTTATTAATAAAATAAAAATAATGCTGTTTAGAGTTATTTTTGGAAGGTGAATTACATATAGTGGCTAGCTAACATTGGGTGTGAGTTGCAATGGACAACCACCTTGTTGTGTACAAAAAAATCAATAAATAATTTTTTTATTACCCACCAAATTAACAGATTTAGATGTATGGGTCAGAATAAACAATTAATTAATAAATTTTTTTAAGTTTTTTACAAATACAGTATGTGAACTTGTTGCCACACTTCTAGGAATTCTAGGCTTTCCATAAGATATTGGAGTTATTATGTGGGGATTTTTGCCCATTCAGCCAAAAGAGCATTTGTGAGGACAGTGTAAGTGATTGATTTATTGCTTTGTTGTTGCATTAACAATTAATAGGTGTGTGTGTCTTGTATTTGCAGTGTGTCAGAAGTTGATTTAAATGACAGGAACGGTATGCAGATACTGGACAATAAATAACATAGATGTGTTGTTGCTCTGGTAGATGTCTCTTTCCTTGGGGTCAAGGGAGCAAGAGGAAGAAGGGGAGGGGAAGAGACCCCGGTGCCATGCACAATAGGTTGGTAGGGTCACGCTTAGGGTGTGGGCTTCTAGTATAAGACTAAGATAGGACTTAGAGTCATTGTCATTCTCTCCAGATCACCCTTGCTGTCTGTATTGAATCGCCCTCCAGTACTGAAGTAATACAATCTGTACAAGATCATTGGACCTCTGTGTCAGAGTCTCGTGCTTTCTCCTTACCCCTCCAAAACGGACCACAACAACAGGCACTCACGTTGGACGTGAAGGCCTGGCTTGCAATTGGCGTTCTATTTTGTCCCAAAGGTGTTCATAGAGGTTGAGGTCAAGGCTCTGTGCAGGTCAGTCAAGTTCCTCCTCACCAAACTCGTCAAACTCGATTACCAAGGTATGTGTCACAAAGCTGCATCTTTGTGGAAGGTCATGGGTCCCCCATCAGGACATTGTATCAAAACACACATCAATAAGCAATGAGTCCAGATCTAAATCCCATGAAAATCCATTGGAGAGATCTGAAAATGACAGCTGGAAGAAGGCACCTTTCAAATCTGAGAGAACCGGAAAAGTTTACAAATCAAGAGTGTGCCAAACTGGCAGTAGAAAGGTGTAGGAATCTCATGGAGGTCTATTGAAAAAGCTTGACAGAAGTTAAGGCTGTGCTACTGAATAATACATATTTGGTGTCAATAACTTTGTGAGCTCCATTTCTGTTTTTATGATTTCAAATGATATTTTAAGTTATGAATCAATAATCTAAGTTAGAGCACTGTTAACAGTACAATTCAGAATTGTTTTTCTTAACTTTTTTCAATACATTTGGCCACAACAATTGGTGTTGCTGGTGTAGAAATCAGTGACTTTCTGGGCAGAGGTTATGAAACATTTTGAAAGTAATCAGGGAAGTATGCACTATTGAGTGCCTAGCATGTGACTAAATATCCATGAATGTATCATTACTTTTTAACAACTTGATGTTTACAAAAGTTTTTTTCATGATTTAGTAATACTGAATAAATCATATAAACTTTCATATAAACTCCTTTTATCTGTTTGATCAACAGCATCCAAGTGAAACACTGTGGTTAGGTCTGTTGAAGTTGGTCTGTCAAGCTCGGAGATTGGATATCTGACGGATATTCGATGTTTGACTAACTATACCACGTTACATTACTGCACTTCCGAATGTATGTGGCCCTGCGAAAAACATGCAATTGCAAATTTTGCCCAACAAACCTTCCTTGCTGAATGCATTCACCTGATTGTACTTTGTCAGACAATAGTATCCAGTTGACCTAATGAGAAACAACTCAAATAAGAGGCTTACATTTGTAGCTGTGGTTCTATGGATACTCCAACTATTTCTCGTCCAGACAGTTTTTACATGAATTTGGGCTGTTATTGTATCATTTTGTTTTTCTGTTAAGTGGAAAGCCTATGCATTGCCAACAGTTATGCCCAATAGGTTTCCAGTCAAACAGCCAGTATTGCAGCTAAAGGGGAAGATTTTTATACTCAAAACCAGGCCAAATAGGAATAATATATTGATGAGTTGAGACCGTTGATACATGGAAATCCAATTGAGAGACTCAACAAAGGGCTGACATTTAGTAAAAACGACCAGTTTTACATAGGTGGGCACAGAATATCCCCTTTTGGAATGCTATTGCATATGCTTTAGCAAAGGTTGTAGTCTGAAGTTAACTGTAAAGCAAATAGAATCCTGTACATCGTCATGCCCAATTCAGCGCAACCAGCCTACCCTATGTGTATCCAGCTTTGAATGTAGCTATCCAGGCATTCTTGGCCAACATACAAATATGGGCTCCATGTGAAATTTGCCCTGGCTTTGTGGGTATAAAGTGGGCATGGGCTCTATACAAACATTTCATGTGGATCCCACTAAGGTTAACCAACTAGGCCACACACACAGGCACACCCATGTGGGTAAACTGCAGGCACTGGATGAGTTACACGGCAGTTTAGCGGGGATCAATCACACAACAAATGTGGAGAGTGAATTTGGGAGTTAAAAATCCAGTGTTACAACAAAAAGTGTGAAAGTGTTACAATTCTGGAGTTTACATGCAGAACTGTACACCAAAATAAGTTCAGAAGCCACTTTGCAACTGCTAGTGTACAGTTTTGGTGTTGTTTTAGCCGAGTGTAGGGTTGGCGGTTCGATCCACAGCTCCTGTCCATGTGTCAAAGTGTCCTTGAGAAAGACACCAAACCCTGAGGTGCTCCTGGTGTAGAGGCAAGCGCCTTGCATGGAAGCTCTGCCACCATCGGTGTAAATGGGTGAATGAGAGGCAACATTGTAAAGCGCTTTGTTCCATTCCAGTTGAAAAGTGCTATATACATGCAGTCCATTTACACAAGTGTTGCACACAATCGTTCTACAAACTGCTCCAGATGCCTTCATTCTTCATTCATGCCTCAAGAAACGTTGTCCATTGTTTAAGGTGCCCAGCGAGCTTCGTGATTTTATTAAATGTCTCTGTTTTGTTATGATGTTTTTTTGACATTAGGTTAATCCAATGTTAATGCTTTCTGCTTTCGTGTACCTGCATTGTCAAAGACGGTAGACTTGATCTGAACTGTCTAGTGATATGTTGGCTGTATGAGCCGGCTCTTAAATGAACGATAGGAGCCGGCTCCCATCTGAGAGCCGTTCTTTTTTTTCCTTCTATAAATTCAAGATGATCCGAAACTAGCAGTAGCACGCATTACATAAATAATTTCCAGGCAAGGCTTTTATTTTATTTAACACACATTCCATTGACAATTTTGTGAAATGTTGTCTGATTTCTAATTATATTAATAAATTGGTGCAGCAATTATTTAATTAGTGCATCTCCATGACTTGTGAAGGTGATGTTAGGGAGACTGTGCATTGTGGCAACATCAGTCCTATCAGAACAAACCCTCTCAAAAAGAGGGCAGATAATAACAGAGAAGAAACAGGATCAGCTCCTCTAAGTTCAGTCTACCACTACTTGAGTTAATAAAATTCACCATTTTATTTTAAAACAACAAAACATTTTATGAAAATCTAGTTGTTCTGACAAGAAAAAAACACTCTCTGTGTTTAAGAATGAGTTGATGCAACTTAAGATTTAACGGTAGCTAGGTAACTTTTCCTCTTAAGTTAAGTTGACTATGCAAAAGTATATTTTTTAAATCAATTCAACTTAGCATTTTTTAAAATGGAGAAAGATCCAAGACAAATGTACGTTTATTGCAACTTCATGGAGAATGTATGGGAGGCAAAAGTAACCAAAAAATGGAAATTAACTCGTCATACAACAAAATATGAAAAACTTCATAATGTTCATTGGTAGAGAAATCCCGTCGTAAAACAAGAAAGTGACTAGATGTCATTTGTTAGGTAGGTCATCTGAAGAAATTTCACCCCATGTTTCCTGAGGCATGCAATCTTCGTGCAAACATTTCTTACACAATGTTTGACATGAAGGCATCAAGCACTCCTCCAACATATTTTCATTTTCACAAATGTGATTCAAACACTTCAAATTTAGATGTTTTTTTATGGACCGACGAATCCATCTTCCAGTGTCTTGTGTTCTTTCGCCCATCTTTGCGGGATCTTGCGGGATCTTGACGACGTGCCACAATGTGATCAAATAAATTATGACCAAATAAAAAATGTTATTATGATTATTATTATGATTATGATCATTATTATTATTATTATATAAAAATGGCCTTGCTAATACGCCTAAAAATAAATGAATAAATGTATCGCCTATGTCCACATATTTTACAAAAGACCTGGCTTCTGTAACAATAACAACAGGCTATTCTTAAAACCTTTTTTGAAAAAACACGGGCTACAAATTGCCCTATTCACACGCTCTCACGCCTCATATTTCTCACGCATTCACACATTTTCTTTTGTGACGCGTGTTGCGACCCCAAGTAACACCGGTCTGCCTGTCTCTCATGATCAGGGGCGTGCCAGGAATTTGGGGCCCCCTGAAAAAATATCTCATCAGGCCACACCAACTGCGCAATTGCTGTCAGAGGCGCTGTGCCGTTCTTGTCAATAATAACTAATAATTAATGCTGATGCATAATGAATAATGTTGGATTAGGCCAACGATTGTTATGTGCTATTTGGGATAAAAATATTTCTAACATAAAACTAATGTGCCTTTAAAATAATTAATTTTAGGGTCAGTCTTTTGAAATTAAATCTCAATGTATCATTTGTAATCCAGACAAATCTGAGGAATTTCATCACTTTTGCAAGCCACTATATATATGGCTTTACATTTATATATAAATATATAAAATAATAATAATTATTATTATTTGGCTTTTCAATAATCAATTGCCTCAATCTAAGTGTAATGTTTAATGTTGCTTTGCGGTGGAATTCCCCTGTAAATACTGGTTTGTTCTTTGTAGAAGTATTGTAGCGTCCCAGAGAGGGTGGGGCATTCCCAGCATGCACCACGGGTGCATTTGGCATAGACTTTGTTCACTGTTGTTTACCTTGTTTTACCTGCCTGGTCTATCTACCTGCCTGTGTTGTTTTGACAGTTATAATAACTTATGTTGGACAATCATACATGCATGTCTGTCCTGTATGCCTAAAGCTGCATGAGTTAACTAAATTGTTGCGGATGACACTGAAAACTCTTTTTGTGGTCTATCTACGTGAACCAGTTGTGGGCCACACATACCACGCGGAATGGCGACAATGAATCAAACACAGCCAGAGCTCCACATTATAACTACCACATCTCGGGCATGGCATGGGCCACATGTGGGCCTGTACAAAGCCAGAGCTCCACCTTATAAGGGCTGCATCTCAGGCATGGCATGGCCCAGATATAATTCACCCTTAATAAGGTGGAGTTCTGGCTGTGTTCAGGAAGCTGGAATCAGGTTGATTCATCACCGTCATTCCATGTGGTACGTGGGCCAACAATAACTGGAAGTGTGGCCCACAACTGGGCCAGATGCCATTTGCTGGGTGGTTGGAACCCACTCATGAACCATTTGGGCAAACATGTGGATGCTGCGTGGAACTCACAGCTAAACCCATTTGGGATTCATAAAACAGCCATTTGAGCTCAACATGCATATTGGCTGGGACTACAGAATTCTGGTTACCTGCATATGTTGTAACCTTTACTGTTTAAAATACCAATACTTGAGAACTTGCAATGGTAAATAGAATTTTAGACTGTAACTTTAATTCAAAAATACTGTGCTTGAATATAAGCTGGTTACAGTAAGCTTTTAAAGATTAATTTAAAATGGAAGCATTTACTTTTGTGATGCAATGTTCTCTATAATTAAATGTTGAATGTACTTTTTATAATTAGGTTTCACATAACTTGGTTTTCACTAGCTTTAACATGGTCAGCGCCTTGCAGCAAAACTAAGTAACTAAATAAAGTTTACATTGCATTTTACAAGTTCTGGGTAGCAGTTAAAAACTAGAATATACAAAATTGTACTGGTGAACTTAAGATAACCACAGCGGTTTACTTTACATTAAACGTTTTTAATACAGTATATTTTACATATTTATTGAAGATCCCATTTTAGAGAAAGCAAGTTAATAAACGGCACAGGTTTCTAAATGTGCTTACATAAGAGAAAATCTTTGATCTCTTTGGCTGTGTAGCTTTACTGCTATACATTTCTACAATACGTGTAGGCCTACCAATTAACTCAGCGTTAGGCCTATTTAAAATACAATTAAAAAAATCTGATTGAAAGCACCATAGTTACAACTGAATGAATCTAGGTGCACCTAGCAAACCCACCACATAATCTTTCTCGAAATCTTATTCGAATTTTGATGCATATTTAAATATTTATCCAGTGCCAGTTTATTTAAGATCCCATCCATAACTGGATGATGACAAATTGTAACACAAAAAATCCCCCAGCATACCGCGGTAAAGATAACATTACACAGGTTATTAGGTTATTATTAGGTTTCACAAATCTAAGAACACATCTCAATTAACCTCTAGTATGTGTGGATAAATTAACAAATCTAGCTGTTGTTAGAGTTGTCCAGCTAGACATAGAATACCTAGAATAGAATAGAATAGAATGGAATACAATTTCACAAATCAAGGTAAGTCAAACGCAATTAGCCTACTTTGAAACATTTATGCCATAGGAATAAAAAGTGATTAAATTCGCTGAATTTGAATATCAAGCGAATATCAAACGTAATGCTATTTTTACAGCGGTCCCAGCTGCAATTTCAGCTCTGATGTGACAAAAATCATTTAGCGATTCTGAACAACGACTTCGGGACTTCAATACCCAGCATTCCCATTATTATAGCCGGAAAAGGAAAACACATGGATTTGTACAGTGTTTATTATTTTGTTAAGTAATGTACGGTCTAGAGAGCTCCATTGCATTTGTAAACGATGTAGTGTTGTATGTTGGCCTACTTAATCCTTAACATTGGTTTGTGTTTCTGTATAAGTGATAGTTACCAAATCTGTCGCATTTTCGGTACGTTTACCATCTGTGGTGCAGTGACTGATAAGGAAAGTGGGGCAAGAGAGCAGATGGCTCACCCAAACCGTTTGACCGGGAGGCTTATTGTTGGAACAATATTAATACAACAGATATCAGTTATTTAAGAAGTGTCTTGGTTTTGCATTTATGTCAGTACCTCTGTATGCATGTGGTGTTTGATAATATTGTACATTTTTGCATTAACTACTACTATTGCATTGTATGTAACCTGATTAGTGCGTCAATTAGCGCCGGTATAGTCTCTCCGCGTTTGTTGTTTTGGTTAAAAAAATGGTCGACAATCGCTACGCCACTGCTTTAGTTATCAGCTGCGTTTTAAGTATACTGGCCACGGTGTACCTGTCTATAGCGGTTGGGACCCAACATTGGTATCAATACACCAGCCCCGTGGTGCGCGGGGAGGGCAACATTTCAGACTTGCACTCTTTGCACGATGAGTTTATGGATGGGGAATTTGATGAGAAAACCTCCAGCGATACGCTTTTTCGTCTAAATGGTACTTTAGGTCTATGGTGGCGATGCGTACTGGTGCCAGCCAATACACATTGGTACAAGGAGCCCGGTAAGCAAATGCTCTCTTCCGTTTTTTTTTTAAAGTTTGGTTACATGTGTCTAGTCTCGGTAGCTAGTGATACCATTACTACTGTTTTAAAATCACTTCCCTAATTTTACAGATTCCAGGATGGTAATGGAATGTGTGAGCTTCTCATTGCCGCAGCAATTTACTCCGAAGTACAAAGAGCCTGGAAATCACAACAGTGGAGAGGACATGGTCCGCACTTGTAAGATCAGACAAATTACCATCCGATAGATAATTGGTTGGTTCTAGCCTTTTAACAGGCTGCGGGAGTTGGGGGCGGTTTGTCACATACCACTATAGTTTTTATAGCTATGTAATATTACTTAGTGTGAAATACTTTTATGGGTCTCTCTATTTAAGTCTAGACATGAAATAAATAATCTTAAACTGAACCCACATTTGTACTGACCAAACAGGCTGACCTGTTGTTGGCCCACTAAGGGCAAATTACAATTATTCTGACATTTCACATTCTTAAAATAAGTGACCCTGACTGATCTAAGACAGGAAATGTTTGCTGTGAAAAACTGAGTTTAAAATGTAATCGGCTGAGGTGTATGCACACGTCTTAATTCAACTGTAGCCTGCATATACTGTATTTTGAATCAAACAGATTATATAGCAAGATAATATTTTTTAAATTGTATATAAATAACAAATAAATTCACACTGAAAAAAATTACTTGTATAATTTACTTGATAAAATCCTCGTAACAATTTGCACCAGTACTTAAGTAATAACAAGTACATCTCACTAGCCAGATACAAGTAAAATGTAGGTACCAAGTGATCAAAACAACGTCAATACCTTATCTGAAAACTTTGGAACAATCAAGCAAGACTTTGGCCACTTCTACTCTTCCCCATAAAATACTGTATTTCTTAAAGTAGCGAATCAAATACTTGACAGTTGCCACTGTTTCACAGTGTACAGTGCATCCGGAAAGTATTCATACACCTTCACTTTTTCCACATTTTATTATGTTAGCCTAATTTCAAAATGTATTAAATAAAAATATTTTCTCAACATTCTACACACAATACCGCATAATGACAAGGTGAAAAAAGTTAAGAATTTTTTGCAAATGTATTAAAAAAATAAAATATCAAATGTACATAAGTATTCACACCCTTTACTCAATACTTTGTTGAAGCACCTTTTGGCAGCAATTACAGTCTTGAGTATGATGCTACAAGCTTGGCACACATTTTGGGGCAGTTTCTCCAATTTTTCTTTGCGGATCGTCTCAAGCTCCATCAGGTTGGATGGGGAGCGTCGGTGCACAGCCATTTTCAGATCTCTCCAAAGATGTTCAATCGGGTTCAAGTCTGGGCTCTGGCTGGGTCACTCAAGGACATTCACAGACTTGTCCCGAAGCCACTCCTTTGTTATCTTGGGTGTGTGCTTAGGGTCGTTGTCCTGTTGGAAGGTGAACCTTCGCCCCAGTCTGAGGTCCAGAGCGCTCTGGAGCAGGTTTTAATCAAGGATCTCTCTGTGCGTTGCTGCATTCATCTTTCCCTTGAGCCTGACTAGTCTCAGTTCCTGCCGCTGAAAAACACCCCCACAGCATGATGCTGCCACCACCATGCTTCACTGTAGGGATGGTATTGGCCAGGTGATGAGCAGTGCCTGGTTTCCTCCAGACATGACGCTTGGCATTCAGGCCAAAGAGTTCAATCTTGGTTTCATCAGACCAGAAAATTTTGTTTCTCATGGTCTGAGAGTCCTTTAGGTGCCTTTTGGCAAACTCCATGCGGGCTGTCATGTGCCTTTTACTGAGGAGTGGCTTCCGTCTGGCCACTCTACCATAAAGGCCTGATTGGTGGAGTGCTGCAGAGATGGTTGTCCTTCTGGAAGGTTCTCCCATCTCCACAGAGGAACACTGGAGCTCTGTCAGAGTGACCATCGGGTTCTTGGTCAACTCCCTGACCAAGGCCCTTCTCCCTCAATTGCTCAGTTTGGCCGGGCGGCCAGCTCTAGGAAGAGTCCTGGTGGTTCCAAACTTTTTCCATTTGCTAATGATGGAGACCACTGTGCTCGTTGGGACCTTCAATGCTGCAGAAATGTTTTTGTACCCTTCCCCAGATCTGTGCCTCGATACAATCCTGTCTCGGCAGTCTACAGACAATTCCTTGAACTTCATAACTTGGTTTGTGCTCTGACATGCACTGTCAACTGTGGGACCTTATATAAACAGGTGTGTGCCTTTCCGAATCATGTCCAATCAATTGAATTTACCACAGGTGGACTCCAATCAAGTTGTAGAAACATCTCAAGGATGATCCGTGGAAACGGGATGCACCTGAGCTCAATTTTGAGTGTCACAGCAAAGGGTGTGAATACTTATGTACATGTGATATTTAATTTTTTATACATTCGCAAAACATTCTAAAAAACTTTTTTCACTTTGTCATTATGCAGTATTGTATGTAGAATGTTGGGAATTTTTTTTTATTTAATCCATTTTGGAATTAGGCTGCAACATAACATATTTTGAACAACAATAATAAAACATTTTTTATGAACATTTTGTTCATTCAAAAATCCACCCAGGAAGATAGACATTGTATAGCTTTTTGTAACAAAAGAGTCTGTTGTTTAGTGTGAAATGTTTTTGATGTTTTAAAATGTACCTTTCTATTGCTATTCTTGTAGATGTGCTAGATGACGCCAGCGTGTGGTATATTTAATCATATAAAAACCCCACTGTGGTGCATTACAGCACACTGCACCTTTTATGCTCAAACAGAATTGGTCACTTTGCTAATGCTCCCTATATCCACATGTACATTTATATAATTAAGAATGTTTTGTACTCTTTTCTCTGTTTTCGGGTTGGTGTGAATGTGTTGCACTTTTTGTGTAGACCTGTGGAGGTTTCAGTTCTTGCTCCCACTGGTGTCTCTGGGTTTGGTGGTCCTGGCAGGCCTGATAGGGTTCTGTGCCTGCCTCTGCCGAAGCCTCACCCCTACTCTGGGCATAGGAATGCTCCACCTCCTAGCCGGTAAGACACTTCTAAATCTTACACTTTCCCAGTATAAGAGTATTTCTATATACTGCTCATCAGAGATTTGGAGAAGATCATTTTTAGAAATAACATTTTCAGAATCAGAATCAGAATCAGCTTTATTGGCCAGGTATGCTTACATACTAGGAATTTGACTCCGGTGTTTATCTCACTCTCAATATACATACATGCAGTAGACAAACAATGTGCAGGGATAAAGTGCAAAGAGAAATAAGAAATAAATATAACTATGATAAAAACTATAATAAAACTATGGTAATGTACAGAATGATATGTATGATACCAAATATACAGAGTGTGCAAATATACAATGTGCAGCTTGTATAACTTAGTACAGTACAGTGAACGTTGTGTCCCAGGGTTATTGCACATGAGTGATCCAGGTACTGTGATACTGGTCTCAACTATTCATCATGGTGATGGCCTGTGGAAAGAAGCTATTCTTGTGTCTGGTGGTTCTGGAGTACACTGTTCTATAGCGTCTGCCAGTGGGGAAGAGTTGGAACAGTCTGTGACCAGGGTGTGATGGATCTGCAGTGATGCTTCCTGCCCGTTTCCTGACTCTGGAGATGTAGAAGTCCTGGATGGAGGGCAGGTTAGCACCGGTGATTCTCTCTGCAGTCCTCACTGTCCGTTTAAGTCTGTTCTTGTCCTGTGTGGTGGCCGATCCAAACCACACAGTGATGGAGGTGCAGAGAACAGACTGGATGATGGCAGTGTAGAACTGGACCAGCAGCTCCTGAGGGAGGTCAAATTTCCGGAGCTGGCGCAGGAAGTACATCCTCTGCTGGGCCTTCTTGACGATCATGTTGATGTTGGCCGTCCACTTCAGGTCATGGGAGATTGTGGTTCCCAGAAACCTGAAGGTTTCCACTGCAGACACCGTGCTGTTCTGAATGGTGATGGGGAGCAGTGTTGTCTGGCTCCTCCTGAAGTCCACTGTCATCTCCACAGTTTTGAGCGTGTTCAGCTCGAGGTTGTTCTGACCACACCAGAGGGCGAGCTGTTCAACCTCTCGTCTGTATGCAGACTCATCACCGTCCTGGATGAGGCCGATGACGGTAGTGTCGTCTGCAAGTTTCAAGAGTTGAACAGACGGGTCTCCTGAGATGCAGTCGTTAGTGTAAAGGGAGAAAAGCAGTGGGGAGAGCACACACCCCTGTGGGGCTCCAGTGCTGATTGTCCGGGTACTGGATGTGATGCTCCCCAGCCTCACCTGCTGCGTCCTATCTGTTAGGAAGTTTGTAATCCACTGACAGGTGGGAGCTGGTACAGTGAGCTGGGTGAGTTTGCTGTGGAGGATGTCTGGGATGATGGTGTTGAACGCCGAGCTGAAGTCCACGAACAGGATCCTTGCATAAGTCCCTGGAGAGTCAAGGTGTTATAGGATGTGGTGCAGCCCCATGTTGACTGCATCATCCACTGACCTGTTTGCCCGGTAGGCAAACTGCAGGGGGTCCAGCAGGGGGCCCGTGATGTCCTTCAGGTGGGCCAACACCAGTCTTTCAAAGGACTTCATGACTACAGATGTCAGGGCGATGGGCCGGTAGTCATTTAGTCCTATAATGGACGTTTTTTTGGGGACTGGAATGATCGTGGAGCGTTTGAAGCAAGAGGGGACTTCACACAGCTCCAGTGATCTGTTGAAGATCTGAGTGAAGATGGGGGCCAGCTGATCAGCGCAGACTTTCAAACAGGAGGGTGAGACGCCATCTGGGCCTGGTGCCTTCCTGATCTTCTGTCTGTGAAAGAGCCTGCTCACAACCTCTTCATTGGTCTTGAGTGCAGGTGGGGGATCAGACAGGAGGGGGGAGAGGGTAGCAAGTGGAGTGGGGTGTTGTTCGTTGTCCGAGCAGGTGAGGGGTGTGACTGTGGGGTTATCAAATCTACAATAGAACACATTCAGGTCGTCAGCCAGTTGATGGTTCTCTACATTGTTGGGGGATGGTCTCCTGTAGTTGGTGATGTCCTTCAGGCCTCTCCACACTGACGCCGGGTCGTTGGCTGAAAACCTGTTTTTCAGCTTCTCAGTGTAGCTCCTCTTTGCTACTCTGATCTCCCTGGTCAGTGTGTTTCTGGCCTGGTTGTACAGAATCCTGTCCCCACTTCTGTAGGCCTCCTCCTTGGCCTGGCGAAGCTGCCTGAGTTTTGATGTGAACCAGGGTTTATTGTTGTTGTATGTGCAGAAAGCTTTTGTTGGTACACACATTTCCTCACAAAAGCTGATGTAGGATGTAGGATTTTTTTAGGAGTTATACTACTAAGCATTTGTGTCTTATTCTTGTGTTTCTATGAGTCACCTGTCAAATGATTTGTACAATTAAAATGATCTACATGTACTTTAAATTCTGTTTTGTAGAATCTAGAGTGTCTTTCCGCAGCAGACAAAAAGTCCAAAAAGTACATTTTTATGTCCGCTAATTATAGAAATGTACAACGTCCACTATGTCACAACCGATTTTGATGGCACTTGATTTGAGCATTTTTTCAAAATTGTATCTTTATTTAACCAGGTGGGACAGCTGAGAACGAATTATCTTTTACAGTGACGACCTGGCCAAGTGGCAGGCACATGTCAATATACAAAATACTTACACAGTATGTGGCGGTCCGGTTACTCTTAAAAGCTATTGTGGCTGCGATTCTAATAGCTTGTAGAGTAAAACCAAAATCAGTCATAAAAATATTCAAAACCCAGTACTTACCAACTGCTGAGAATAAAGGTTGTATACATGATTTAGATTAGTTGAAATGCTAAACCACTTAAACAATCCTCTCAGAGATGCTGTAGCTCGTAACATCCTAGTGTAGGCTGAGACAAATATGTAGGATGTTGATTATTGCATTAAAAAAGGACTAAACATATTTATAATCCTATCTCAAAGTATCAATCCTATGACTTAATAGAAATTGCTTTATATTAATAATTCACAAAACTGACATTTTGGGAAAAATTTGAAGAAAAGGGTAATATTCAAACAAGACTAGTTTGATTAAAGCAATAGAGCAGATAATAGGCTTGAAACTGAAAATGGCTATCCAAGCACTTGTTGATCAGTTTACGATAGCAAGCAATGTTAAGTGTTATAGTGCAACAAAGTATTGTTGTGTTTCAGTAGAACTTTTTACATGATTTTTCTATTGTTTGTCAATAACTATTGTATGTTTAATTTCGTCATTCACATGCAAAAAAAAGACATTGACATGATTTTTAGCATGTGTGTCGCAGCATTAATTCACAGGGTAACACACGATTAGTTTGGAAGGGCAGTCAGGCAAATGCTTACTGGTCTTAAAAAGAGGGCAGGATGCATGTAGCCGGTGTTCTGAAATTCTGAGCCTCCCCCTCAGGATGGGCTTCCCGGTAGCACATATTATCATATACAACTGAAAAATTGAGCCTCCCCTCCAAATGCGTTACCTCAATTGAATAGTATGAGGTAGCCCATTTTGACTGGGAGAAATGACTGCTCATAATGCGCTACCCTGTGTTTTGAAGTAAATGCACACCTTTTTAACCCATTGGAGCCCTGATAGCCCATTTTGACAGGGAGAAATGACTGCTCATAATGCGCTACCCTGTGGTACCCAGCTCTTCGAATTCTGACAGCAGCACAAATTGTAGGGGCGTGTTTTGTGACTTCTTCATACGTCAGAACATTCGCTATGAGCATGCGCCGTTTGCGAAGGTAGCCCATTTGGAGGGGAGGCTCAGGATTTCATAACACCGGCTGTTCACCATCGTGTTACCGACAGGGTAACACACGATTTGTTTGGAAGGGCAGTCAGGCAACTGCTTACTGGGCTTTAAAAGAAGACAGGATGTATGTAGCCGGCTGTTCACCATGAGCCCCTTTATTAGGTCCCTTGTCTGTGTCCTACAGGGCTATGTACACTGGCCACTGTCTGCTGCTACTTGGCTGGGATGGACCTCCTGCACAGGGTGTCCGTGTTGCCTGACAAGGTGGACGGCTCGCTGGGCTGGTCTCTCTATCTGGCACTCATCTCCTCACCTCTTCATATGATGGCTGCCGCGCTGCTGGTGTGGGCAGCACGCAGCCACAGCCAGAACTACTACCGCATGACCGCCTACAGGGTGGCTTAGATTGGACAGTTCTCGTGCCCCTTTTATTTCACCAATCCGACATTATTTAAGACCCAATTTAGTTTGTATATACTATTTTAAGTTATTTGCTTCGTGCTATTCTATTTGTACTATATGCACAGACTTATACATTGTATCTATGGTTTTGTCCAAATAAGTGTATCTATAAAATGCTTACTTTTCTATAAAGTAGTTTGTCATGCGATGTACAATTCTAGCAAAAGCTATTATGATCTGCACTAACTTGTACAGTAAGAGCACATTAAACATTTTGCTATTTTACCTTTACATCATAAAGATTTAAAGGTAATATTTAGTTTCTTTATTTTTCTTACTAGGATCCTAATCCAAAGTCAGTTTTGGGTTTATTCCTCTTAATTTCATATTTTCTAACTGATTTGGACTGAGTCAGAGGAATCTGTCATATCTAGAAAGAGAGAGAGAGATTTGCCATAAATTGTAGATGGCCTTGTTCTTGTAAGTTTAGATGTTTTAATATGAAGATCTGGCTCCTCTCAATGACATCACTCATCCCAAATAACCCCTATAGATACTGCTCAAGTAAAAGTATTTTCACAGATGTTTTTTGTCTACTTCAACCAGTATCATTTTAATGTTTTGATGTTTTATTTTTGTTTGTTGACTATGTAAATACATTATGTTCACTTTTCAAAACACTTTCAAGTGTTACATTTCAAAGGTTTTGTTTGTTTTGTTTTGTCATTATTATGTTTTTACTGTTTTATTTAACTATTGCTTTGCCATGTAATTACCTTTATGTTCATTTCAGTAATTTATTTATACCATTAAGAGAATAAAGAAACATTTGAATTACGGTTGACGCTATATTCTGTTAAGCATTTAAACATGCATGTATTTTTCTACAATTTAACAACAGTTTACTATTATCAGAATAATTATTTTAGCACACATCACATGCAGTGCACTAAACATTTATTTATATTTTCTTATAACTGAAAAATCCATATCAAACCTTATATGCCCATCAAGAATAAAAGCCCTACTGATATTGGGCTGCAATTGGTCTTCTGTATACTGTAGGTCCTTGTTCACCATAGGAACAGCACCTGTATTGCCTTTAACGCCTTAGTCAAAACAATGTTTATGATTGAGAGCTGGGGTCACATTCTGACAAAGCCTTCGAAGAATTATACAGAATGTTAAGGAGTGGTCAACATGTAGCCGCATAAATATGCAAAAGACCTTTAACTCTCCTTGCTTTTAATGTAACATAAATGTGTGGCATATTTTATGGATGTACTTAGTTACATTTGTGAAGCTTGTATATTCATTAGTGAGCTTGTGTAAAAACATTGTGTGCTTAGAAAGGTGTGATGTATGTGTGCAGTTAAAGCTCTGCTCTTGTAAATATTTCAATAAAGGACTTCTTTTTAATTGAGTCAACATTTATGGCAGTCAATTCCATTACCCATGTAATAATGGTTGTCACTTACACTTTCAGAAAAGCACACTAAGCTCCAACAATTTTTTTTTCTTATTAGTCATTTTTAAAGTATCCTTTCATCATTCCCATACATTCTCTCTGCACTTGGACAGTTGGAATTGTAATACACCTTTGTCTCGCAAGGGAAAGTGCAATGCTCTTTTCATAGTAGCCACATTCATTGACAAAGAATGGGTAGAGGGGCTCGGTTCCTTTATACTTGAGGGTTTCTCCTGAGAAGGTAAGGAACAGGGGCTCATTTGGGTGGAGGAGGCAGAAGTCCTGATCCTGGGAGAAAACCAAGGCAAGATGAGGAAGAGAATAGTATGTGTCACAGTATTGATTTAAAGATGTGAAAAATAACATATCCCCACAACACATGTCCAGTGTGAGTAATTGTTCGACAAGTATAACGGTTAAATATACAGACTGCATGCCTGGAGTTGTGGATGAACAGCTGCAGTGATGTTGTTGGTCTCACAATCTCTTGGGTAGTCAATATTCCTCACCATGGTGTACATGTCCACTGACCCTCCCTCGAACGTAGTACCTAAGGAACACACAGCATTTTGTTAAGAACAGACTGCAGTTGGTACAAACAAGCCACTGTGGTGAATCTTATACATTCTTATTCCCTGAAAAATAAATAAAAAATAAATAATAACAACAATCATCTCAGGTCAATGCCATATCTACCTCTATAATAACTCAACCGAGGTTAAGGGTACTGTTGGAGGCCGTCTACATTTACCTGAATTAAAGAGCTGAATCCAGTCTAACACGTGTTGGACACTTTGGTGCATTGCTACAAAGATGTTGGATCTGACAACCCCATGAGCTTGCGGTCCAATTTCAATTGCTGAATAACAATAACAAATACATATTGTTTTTAAAATACCATAATACAGCATTCTGCGACTATTGTCATCATTTTCAGAAACGTTAAAAAAGTGTTCTGTCAATATATATTGGCTATCTGCTATAGAGTATCATTACATGTAATTATCTACTCACCAAAGCCATGTTTGCCCACTGAGTCAAGGGAATATGCTTCTTTTGGTGGAATGTCAAAATGAATGTACCTAACAGGTATGTCTGGCATCTGCCTCTGAAAATAAATAGAAGTTAAATAGTAATTTTAGTCCATTAATATTCCTGATACACCAAGGCTCATTTGTATACAATATTTATAGTGGCAAACTGTGAGGGCCTTCAAGGTCTGTGTACCTAAGTTTCAATTGATTTTCCTTTACTGTTCAGCAAGATAATTCAGCATTTCAGGTCATTGTACGTTCCTGCATTCTAAATGCCTGTTGAACTTCACATAAGGATCGTAAGTTGTGTTAGTGATTTTCCTTTTTTAATGTCTTTAACTTGGTATCACTAAAGAGGCTCAGCTGAGTCGCAAATGCCCAGTAGTGATGTGCGAACGATTCGTTCAATTTGAATAAATATTTTGGGTGAACAAACTGAACTCATTCACTTCATGAAACGATCCGGTAATTTTTCAGTTCAGTTGAGTTCTCCCAGTAAGTCGCGATATTTGTTGGCCTACTGCTTCGTACTTCAAGACTGAGAGATTAACTTGTGAACGAGGGAACAGTGCACGTTCAGAGATTTGTTCACTCACTGAACGTACTGGCTGAGACACTAGGGCTGTCTCAATATACCCATACTACCATACATATAGTAAGCCACAAATATATTAAGTATGTCTCAAAAATACCATATCAAATGTAGTATGCCAAAACATTTATGCAACAGTACATACTTTGCAAGTGCATCTGAAGTACCTACTACAAGAAAAAAGTAACATTTACCCCTTATTAAATTAACGGTTTGAACTTTCTGATATCCTTTTTGGTAAAATGACATCACCAAAGCATTTCTGATAGCATGATCCCAAAAGAGGCAAGTGTCTCCAACCATCTTTCTTAATATTTTGTTATCTTATATTCAGATGGAACTTGTCAAGGTTAATGTTTCAACTCTGTTGCTGGAAAAGTCATAGTAAACTATCTTATAGACAAAAAATGATTTTGATAGTGCAAAGAACAACACTATCTCATATGGATTATGCCATGTGGTGCCATCCTATTTGCTAGCTAAGGAACCTATTGGTCATTCTTGCTAAAAACCTTCAACCCTGTATATAGGGTTGAATCCCAGGCACACTTAGTAAATAGGCTGACTTATTTCCGAGGTTTTCGATGTAGGCTATGAGCCATGGTGCGTGCATTTATTATTTTGTGTTGGATGAAAAATTCAACCAGTCAGATCATTTTATACTGGAGTCTCTTGGGAGAAAAGGTCCTGCCCCACAGTATTCTACATCTTTCATCAAATACTCCAACCATGAAATTAAACGAGAGCGTTCTGTTATTCTAAAAGGTTTCAAGGGTTACACACGTTTTTAAAACCTTTCTCAGACTGCTTTTATCAAATCCTCCGACCATGAAATTGAACGAGAGCGTTCTGTTATTCTAAAGGGTTTCAAGGGTTACACACGTTTTTAAAACCTTTCTCAGACTGCTTTTATCAAATACTCCAACCATGAAACTGAACGAGAGCATTCTGCCATTCTAAAGGGTTTCAAGGGTTACACACGTTTTTAAAACCTTTCTCCGACTGCTTTCATCAAATACTCCGACCATGAAATTGAACGAGAGCGTTCTGCTATTCTAAAGGGTTTCAAGGGTTACACACGATTTTAAAACCTTTCTCAGACTGCTTTCATCAAATACTCCGACCATGAAATTGAACGAGCGTTCTGTTATTCTAAAGGGTTTCAAGGGTTACACATGTTTTTAAAACCTTTCTCAGACCGCTTTTTGTTTCCCCAGAGATTTTCCTACACTCCGGTATCTTCATGGCCAACAACTTAGACCAAATGTTCTCTTGCCTTAAGGTATCTGAAGATGTGCAGGCAGATCCAATCGCAATCCGAATAAGCAATGAAGCACAGGCCCATGTTAGCAGTGGTGTTGTGGAGGTCACATACTAGGTCCACTGCCTCTTCACTCCCTTTAGGACCCAGAAGAGAATTTAGCTCCTGGGACCTCACTATCTCGTAGGGGGTCTCGTCTGATACAGGGCCACTGGTCAACAGAGTGAGATATCATCCTCATAAACAACATCACATGGTCAACACAAACAAAGTTGACAATAGAATAAACATAACCAAAACACCATCTTTCATTTCCGAAATAACTGGCATCGAGGCGCTGCCGTCACATCATCAGTACCACAGCCACACATGTCAACATCTTCTCCCATACTGTAAACATTTTTGTTTGAACCTACTTCAGGGTGGCATGAGTGAAACAGCGGTTTAGGTCGGTCTCTGTGTATCTCCGACACTGTTGGACAGCTCGTGGGTTGGCCATCACGGTCACCACTGACACAAGACCCTCTTCCTCCACCCTCTTCTTCCTCTTCAGTCGCTCCCTCACCATGTACACCCCCGACAACTCGTTGCCATGGGTACCACCACATACCGCAACTCTTGACACTGCTGGCAAAAAAACAACCCCTTCCTCCATACGATTGGACATAATCTAGGAACAAATTCATAAATCATCATTATTTAAGTACTTGAATGAGAATGTTACTGCAAAAAAGTTACCTGCTGTTGTGCTACATATTGACCAAGTCTAAGGGGTTGAATGGCAGTTTTACTTCAGCATATTTGGAGTATAAGGCCCTTAATACACGGCATTTTATTTGGGCAACAAAAAGAACAATCATCATTTGCAAGGCTGTTTTCTGATTAACTGATTTGAGTATCCTATGTGCTCACATTCATTTTGTTAATTGCCTATCCACCTCTTTGGCAGCAATGTTGTCTATTTAGGTTGTCCCAAAGAGTGCCTTGTGCAATCATGGTACACCTTTAGTATGTAGCGCCACCAGCCTACGGTTTTACTAGTTCTGTGACAACCTGGGATCATGTTCCTATTGACGTTGGAGAGAATATTTGTTTTAAAATTGTGCTGGCTGATCAAGCAGATAAGAGTTACAGTTAAAAATGCTTTTCATAACCATTCAGTTTTAAACCTGTTTGACAAGTGTCACATAGTCCAACCAGTTCACACCAAGACAAACAATACTGGGCCAAATGCAACAAATCGTGACATACTCATTTGGAATTCTTACCTCAGTGTACTTTCAATCGGCTGTAGCACAGTTGCAGCAAAGGTTTTGGCCGATACAAACCTTAGATTAGAAAACTACACACTGCCCTCCCTGAGTGTTATATGTCCCCTCAATTGCCGATAGACCTCTTCCAGGCTTTCATCCAGTTTCACTGATTCAGCATTCTTATTACCAGCGAATATGGTGAGAGACGCAGTAATGCAAATTATGCAGCAGGCCTGTAAACTATTATACCAACAGACCCGATCCCCTGTAGCAAACACACTATACTATAGCTGATGGACTGTACCATCATGCATGCAGGCAGGGTGTGTCCAGTATTCTGAATGTGCTGTGCTACATCCCATTCCCTGGTCCTACCAACTGTCCAGTCAGACTGGCTCAGAAGCCCCTCCCCATATGGCTCGACCCAACCAGGGTTTCTCAGTTTCTCTGGCCAATGTATAGGATGGTAAGTTCCAGTTATTTTCTTTCAGCCAGTTTTGAAAAGCTATGACATAATGACATTGGGGAGCCTGTGACACATATTGTAGGTGCCATCAGGTTTTCAAGCACTCTCTGGTGTATTACATTCACAATTTTTTAAGGTTAAATAGAAGCTACAATCATACACCTTGGCTTGATGGACTCTTAAATAAGAAAAGTACGACAGTAAGCGCCTTGGAAGAAGTTGTCTTTACATTTTATTTTGCCAGCATATTAAGTAATCTTCATAAACGTTTGCACAGCATGTCCTAAATAAAGACAGAGGTAATTTGTACAGAATGAATTTGGCAACCAACGTTTTCTTTTGTCATATAGTTAATAGCTGTAAAAATGCTGGGAAAAGAGCAATTGAAAATGGAGGAGATCAGTATGAAAAACATGATGTGTTAGAGCAACTTGGTTGACATAGTGGCAACTTCTTAAAACAGATGAAATTTTTTTTAAAGGCAAAAACCAATAATAGTCCACCATTTGTCCGATAGATCCCATGATTAGTTTGGAAAGAGTTTCTCTTATTGGGAGAAACACATTCCTTTTCAATTTACATGAAAAAAATGATCAAACCAAAAAAGAAAAAAAAAACATACAAGTATCAATACTATTATAATATCATTTTCTATACACTTATAAAAATCATAATTATTGGCTCTGTTTTTAAATTCTTTGTTTCTTTATTCTTCATTTTAAGTACACTTACAAACAAATCTCATGAAACTCTCACACACACAGTAGATCCCATATTTTTTGGTGTCAAAACAAATAAACAGTTTGGGCACAGAGAAAGTTACACATTTCGTCATAAAACAGCACTAGGACTACAAGATCAGAGGGGTTCTCAGCCCAAGGGCAAAAGACATCTGCATTGACAACGTCCAATCCTAATGACACTAACAGAAGAACACTCTAAACAAAACGTATAAAGTTCATTGCACCATCATTTCCATAGAAAACAAGGCCATAAGGAAAAATACCAACACTGACTGTTTGCAGAGGGATCAAGGTACTAGTACAAGATTTTGGACACCCAATTGGTTTGCATTGACTAAACTGGATATTGGCTGTAAGTACTAGTGTTTTTTAAACCCCCCGTTGGAAGAGCAGATATGTAATCACTAAGACAAGCACACTGAAACCTTCATTAGGTAAAGACACTAATCATGGGGGGAAAAAAAAACAAAAAAAAACCCTCTCATACTTCTTGAAGGCCACCAATCAACATTTTTAAATACATTACGTCCATCGACCACTCCACTTACCCAGTATCGCTACGTTCTAGAATTGACCAAGCAACACAAGACTGTTCATGAAGAAAGGAACACAGCTACAAAAGCTATCGCAGCGGAAGGAAGGAAGGAAGCAAGGGGCGAACGCAACCTTTTCTGTACACAAAAAATGAGGGAAGAAACGACGACGGCCAGGTGACGGCCAATTTCAGTCCCTTACCAACTCTCCTAGGGTTAGACTTGAGAGTGACTGATTGAAACCGAAAACAGTGGGTTTCAGTTTGATGTAAGGTACAAAGAGCTTCCACGTTCGTGCACTTCCCAGCCTCTGAATGAGACTGAAGGCTGTATAAAAGGCCAAAGTAGATAAAAAAGGACAGTCAGCAAAAGTGCTAGGAAGTAAAATGGAAGGCGACCCTGTTCATCCCTTTGGAGAACCCTGCGTTCTCAGCCCCATGGGGTCTCTTAGCCAACCAATCTTCTCCAATCGTTCTCTGTTCTAAGGGCTAGGATGGCCTCTTAAGAGTACCTTTTGGGTCCAATGTGCAGGTTCTCAAGTGGGACACTATGCGATCCGGGAAGGACGAGGTCAGTATATTTCCGGACAGCTTTCCCAGATGCTATTCTCTTTGGCCTCCCAGTAGCCTCCCTTATAGATGTGAGTGGGCTCCCCTGTGACGGGGTCTTCGCAGCGCTCGAACCACAGTGCCTGGTAGTTGTCTTGGTGAGAGCCTGATGAAATAAAAGAAAATATTCGGTGGTTTGGATTTTTTATGGGGGGAAAAACAGAAGGAGAAGGAATAGCTCCTGCAAGGCACTTGGAAAACCAGTTGTTGAAAAACAGAAGTACAGGACAGACTTGAGAGAAAGAGAAAAAGGAATACTTGCTTTTCAAAGAGGGGTCAGTTATAGAGTCCTCATCGACAGCTTGTGGGAGAAAAAAAGGGTTACATTTGCTTCACCAATTACGTTTAATTATGATCCAGTTCCTCATTTTCATTTCAACCCATTAAAAAAAAAACACAAAAAAAAACAATGCCATGAAGAAAAAAACTAAACAAAAACAAAAAACAGCACAGGGGGTCCCTTCTTACCTTCGTCCGACTGGCTGGCTGTGCGTTGGCTGGCGGCCTCCCGCTCTCTCTCACGGCGGACGATGCGCTGTTTCTCTTCCAGTCTCTGCTTCTCGGTGTTGGCCTCGTCCCAGCGGCCTGCCTCCATCAGTCGCTGGTCGGGCCGCCTGCGGCTGTCAGTGGGGGCGGTGCCCTCCTCAGGCTCGTTGAGGGTCAGTGCCAGGGAAGAGAAGTAGTACATGGTGTCTGCCCCCTCGCTGTACGGACAACCACATGACCAGAGATGGATGTAAGGAATTTCACAAGCATATGCCCATAGATCCTTCAATACGCAAAGGCAAATGGTCGAAGTGGGTTAAAATACCTAATGTGACAAATACAAAATATTTAGAAAGGAGAAAAAGAACCTATAAATAAAAAAAAAACAAAAAAAAACATGTATTAACATGATACTGTGTAGGTGTGTCTGTTCGGAAGTCAACATTCTGATATAGTATCCATTTAGAGTATCAGCACCAGTTCCACAATTTCAATTTGGGAAATTTAGAACAGTAGGCTATTGATCCCCATGGCCTACCACTTTGATGAAGAGAGCTCCTCAAGCCAACGGGCCCAAATTACTTTACACAACAAAAAGCTAATAGGAAATAGATAGGCACAGACTGATCAACCCGATAGATTGATCCACGAGACAATATAGCATTCCTCAGCGTTAGGATACTCTATTTCCTAGAAGCCAAACGATGACAGTGTACAGCCAACTAATAACAAAAGACACATTTCTCCTGCGGGGCTTACGTTCCGGCTGCAGCCTCCCCTGCCTCTACTGCTAGGTCAGGGCGTGGTGACTACATGTTAGGTGTTTTCTTCAATGTTAAAACATGATACGATTTTCATAGTGTGCATTACGGAAATCCCTCTCACACTTTTAAGGGTCTAAGCAAGAAAGTGGTATGGTGAAGAAATTTCTGCCAGGATGCCGGCTTGTATTACTATGTTGTCGCGCTCTGAACCCATTTTCGAAATGGCATGCTCTTGACATGCTCTTTTCAAAATACATTTGATCAAATACGTACAAGAGAAATCGAGTGTCGGTTATTTTGTTTCACCATCAGCCAAACACTGAAAGAAAACAAAGCATCCCTGACAGGATTGTACATTCTAAATCATGTCAACGAATGCGCCTCGAGGCTTTTGGTCAGTTAATCACAACAAAATGATAATACTATTTTCTGGGGAAACTGGTTGGCAATAAAATAACGTTATCTTAATTCTGTAGCGCAATATTAAGTGGTTTGGACAGGCAAACAAGTGTGTGTGTGTGTGTGTGTGTGTGTACTGTACACACGGCAAGGGGGTTTTCTTCCATAACTCCCGGGCTTTGAGGGTCTGGTAGACGGTCTTCTGTTTGCCCTCGGCGCCGTTCTCGTCCCCCCGGCTGCTCTGCATGACCCTGGAGAACTCCATCTTCTCATCCCATGTCCCCGATAGCACAAAGTGGGCCTTCCCCTCCTTGTCCATCACAACACCGGTCACCTGGAGGAAGGTCAAAAACAAAAGGATTGAAAGGGCAAAGAAAACAGATATCGATAGATAACCGTATAAGCACAGGAAACAGAGAGAACGTCCAACACTACGCAGTGTTCATTTTGACAAGCATTTTTTATTTTGTTTTTGTCCTTATTGAAAATTGTAGCTGCGTTAAAGTCAAATTTTTTTGATATAATTTTGTTTTGTCTTAGTCAAGATTTAGTCAGTGGTAGTCAGTTTTCGTTTAAGTCAAATTTTCGTCAATGTTTTAGTCCTGACTCCTAATCATAAAATGAGAAAGATGCATGAAGGCAGGGATAATTTGTTATGCAATTAAATTAATGGTTAAAAAGGAAAACAAATGCCCTGAGACAGCAACTTTGATCTAGGTTGTCCACCTGAAAAGAGCCAGCTATTTCGCATCGTCTTAATTCGTCAGGGTATAATGAACTAAGATTTATTCTTAATTTTTTTGTCAACATTTCTTTAATTTACGTTGTCGTTACAATTTAGTCCTGAAAAACCGGTCGTCAACGAATACTTTGTCAGAATTTTCGTTGACAAAATTAACACTGCGCTAACGCAACAACCATATAAAAGAAGCAAGAGAGGAACGGGAACTATTTATAGTAGCGTCAGCTCGGCCAAAATGGCTTCTTCCGTTTTGCTCACCTTCCTGGCCACGTCTCTGGAGAAGTAGCTATAGGGAGCAAACTTTAAATGGCAGCGATCTCCTGTCTGGTGGTTCACCACATCTATTTCTCCAGACTGAAGGGAAGATAGAGGAAAGAGATTGGAGATTTGGCAAAATAACTCCTGTGTGATTGAATTTCCAACTAAACACCACTAAAAGGCAAAGTCTCTTTTCAAGTTTTTCTGTTATGTACACAATAGAAAAGTGAATTGTCTGCTTTAGATGTATACGTTTGTCCAGCCAAATAAAGGTGCCATTGTTACTTTGGTGCTTTCTATGATAACAAGGTTCCAAAGGGAGTGAGTCATACCTGGTCAATCCAAAGCTTGCCTACAATGATGTTGTGCACAGTGGTGGTAACTTTTTTCCAGGTGTAGTGATGATTACCCTTCTCAAAGAGGGCGTGGATTGTTCCTAGAGACAAAAGCTATCAGTAATCTAATTAAAAAGGTGCACACACTAATTACTGCTTTTTTAATGGTGTGTGGCAATTGCAATTTCTTAAATTTTAATCAAAACATTTTTCAACGCTGAATACGTGGCTACTTTAACGAGGTCACAATAACTAAGCCTCTACGAAAAGTTCCCACCCAACCCTGAAGGCAAAGTACATCAACATATTTAAGACAGGATTTCCAAGATCAACAGATGTCTTTCTTACCAAGTGGCATAATTGACAGGTATTTGCCTCTGAACTTGCTAGCTACGGCAATCTCTTGTCTAAGGCTCCAGCCACGATTGGAGATCACATGGTGAGCGGCTGCTGGGGGGTGGTGACTCACCTGGGAACAAAAGCATCAAAGACTAATCCAATTTGCTACATGGACTCCTCAAAGCCACAACAAGGGAGAGCTAATGTACAGTGCCTTGCAAAAGTATTCACCCCCCTTGGCTTGTTACTTATTTTGTTACATTACAACCTGTAATTTAAATGTTTTTTTTTATCAGAATTTTATGTGATGGATCTGCACAATTGAGAGTGAATTGAGAAAAAAATATATATAAAAAATTATTTAAACTCACAGACCGGGCAAGGAGGGCATTAATCAGAGAGGCAGCACAGAGACCAAAGGTAACCCTAAAGGAGCTGCAGAGTTCCACAGCAGAGACTGGTGTATCTGCGCATGGGACCACAATAGGCCGTACACACCATAGAGCTGGGCTTTATGGAAGAGTGGCCAGAAAAAAGCCATTACTTAGTGTTAAAAATAAGATGGCACGTTTTGAGTTTGCCAAAAGGCATGTGGGAGACTCCCCAAATGTATGGAGGAAGGTGCTCTGGTCAGATGAGACTAAAATTGAACTTTTCGGCCACCAAGGAAAACGCTATGTATGGCGCAAACCCAACACATCCCATCACCCCAAGAACACCATCCCCACAGTGAAACATGGTGGTGGCAGCATCATGCAGTGGGGATGTTTTTCAGCAGCAGGGACTGGGAAACTGATTCGAATCGAGGGAAAGATGGATGGTGCTAAATACAGGGATATTCTTGAGCAAAACCTGTTTCAGTCTGCCGGTGATTTGAGACTGGAACGGAGGTTCACCTTCCAGCAGGACAATGACCCGAAGCATACTGCTAAAGCGACACTTGAGTGGTTTAAGGGGAAACATTTAAATGTGTTGGAATGGCCTAGTCAAAGCCCAGATCTCAATCCAATTGAGAATCTGTGGTCAGTCTTGAAGATTGCTGTTCACAAGCGGAAACCATCCAACATGAAAGAGCTGGAGCAGTTTTGCCTTGAAGAATGGACAAAAATCCCAGTGGCAAGCTCATAGAGACTTATCCAAAGCGACTTGCAGCTCTAATTGCCGCAAAAGGCGGCTCTACAAAGTACTGACTTTAGGGGGGTGAATATTTATGCACGCTGAAGTTTTCTGTTATTTTGTCCTATTTGTTGTTTGCTTCACAATAAAAAATAAATAAATCACATCTTCAAAGTTGTAGGCATGTTCTGTGGATAAAATGATGCAAACCTTCAAACAATCCGTTCTAATTCCAGGTTGTGAGGCAACAAAACACGAAAAATGCCAAAGGGGGTGAATACTTTTGCAAGGCACTGTATAGTTGTTCACACCCTGATGACATACACAGCTATGCGTCAAACGGTATAATGTCTTCCAATACCAATACAGAATATACAAGCTATTCCTCTTAGTGGTCCATTAAGGATTGTTCCACAGCGGTTGTTGGGTTATCATAGCGTTATCGCTTTCCTTAAACAAAGCCCTCTCTCTAGCTAGGCTAGCTCTCGGAGACCAAAGCGAAACCGAGCTTTAGGACCCATTCAACCAGATAAAATCAATCAACAATGGCTTTCCTTTGAAATGTCTCTCGGTCAAACCCTTTACCCACCGTGCCAAAGGTGGGTAAGGTTTGGCACATATTCGGCAGCTCAAACCAGTTCGTCAAGGACTTAAAATACCGTAAATTATTCTGATGTGTAGAACGCCAAATGACAGAACAGGTTGGGTGTAAATCTACGATATGTCCTGTAAAGAGCAGCACAAGAACAGCCGTAGGTCTCAGTTGTGGAGCTATGTCAGGACCTCTGTCGTCAACCGCAGTGATGCACAAAAGAAAGTGACGCATTTCCAAATCGGTCTGGGAGTCAACTTCCTTACGACATCGACTAAGACCTACACTTGACTTCTTGTGGTTGCTCCTCAAGCTACGGAAGGAGCAGGAGTCCACAAAGAAGCCCCATTTTCTTCCTCCGCTCACCGTACTCACCTGTTCACACAGGGAGCGGTAGCCGCTCTCTCTCCGGCGGTCCAGCTCAAAGGTCTCCCCCAGCAGGGGGTTGAAGGGCTTGCCCGTGCGGTGCACGGTGGTGGAGTAGGAGGAGACGGAGAAGGCGGCCACGTAGCACAGCTGCTCCAGGGAACTCTGGCACTTTGCTGCCCTATCCAGCAGCTCACTGTATTCCAGGTCCTCTGACAGACGCTGGAGCATGGAGATAGGCTCGTTGAAGTTCACCTGGACAGAAGGGACCAGGAGGGCGAAGGTCATGCGACGCGTTTCAAATACATTTCTGGGTCACAGTCGGCAGTCAGCAGATTACTTTCTTCTTCACACATAACGTCAGCTTACAAGTGCTGTTTTCTCAGCTCAAAGATTTGTGAATACATGACAAAGTCTGCAGACATTAGCAATCTGAAAATGTGCCATGAATTTAAAGAATATTAAACTTTTAAAAATTAAAAGGGATACTTCAACGACTTGTTTTAAACAATATATGTTGTTGTTTAGGCTAAATTAAGTAAGTATATTGAACAAGTTTGGCTCATAGGATTCATGTAAGTGAAATTCACGTATTTTTCAGACCCCTGGCAATGTTCCCTCTAATTTATTGAAACTATTTCACAAAAACACCACACATATCTCCATCTAAATAGGGACTTACATTATTCAACTCGTGGAGTTGTTTTGTTTTGGCTATTAGCCTACAACTTTAAGCAAGTCAACAGGGAGTTTGGCCTCATCACGTAGGACATCAATGGAGTAGCTCCTCAGCAGCTAGATTAATAACGTTAGCTATGTTAATGACACATATAAACTTTGTCTGGGGTGGAGTGCGGTTTTTTTCAAACACTCCCATGGCGCTGCAGGTTCAGGACACCTAACTTTAAACAGAACTGATGGGACGATGAAAGCGTCGACTGTGAAGCCCGGGCAAAAAACAATCTGATAGGTATACTTAGCACAAAGAGACCAATCAGTATGCTCTCCCTGTCGTTCTCTTGCTACGTCTGTTTTACTTTATTAAACTCATATCAGTTTAAAGTTCTCTCTTTGTTCTTAACAATTCTGCGTGGCTTCAAAAAAAATCTTGTGCGCGGCTCTTTCAACTGATCTGCGCGCGCGTGCAGCTTAGAGGGAACCTTGACCACTGGTATTCAAATGGTTAATTCACTGTACACCACATTTCCTATAGATCATTGCGCAAATTAAACTCGGAACCAGCAAAGGCTCTTGGTGGTATTAATGTCCATACTGACCGGCATGGGTATCTTAGACAGTTCTTTGCCAATGCAGTTTTTCATGATGCTCCACAGGTTGAGTGAGTAGTTGGGCTTGTCCGGTATACGGGTCCGCCTCTTCCTTAGTGGCTCAACCTCCAGAGATTGAGCTTCCTGATTATTAGCCAGCGGCTCCTCGTTCAGCTGAGGGTGACAAAGGTAAATTGTAAAACATGAATTAAATCCCACAGCAGTAAAACGGCATGCTACAGAATATAATGCAATATAATCTAAATAGGGGAACCAACCGACTGATCGTCTGAACACATTTCACTGTTGAAGCCACTGATGTTGCTGCTCGATCTTCTGTTCGATAAAAAAAGACAAAACAAAGACACTCGATAACATAAAAGATTAAAGACATTCATTAAAACCACTAGGCAGATGGATTTCATGGTTTAAAAGAGGATTCCAAGAGAGTGGCCGTACTTGTGGAAGTGGGGGTCTGCAGGTACTGTAATGAACTCAGGGGCCTCCTCCATGGCGTCAAAGAACTCATTTTCATCGTCCTCATCACTCCCTTCTCCCTTGGTGTGAACCGTTCCTAAAAGACAAAACGGGGAGCAAGGGGTGAGTGAGACAGTTCTTCAGTAGGCTCATTGGGGGGAAAGTACAATTTGGCATATCAAATCAAGGACTGCAGTGCTTGCTGTGCAGTTACTAACTTTTACCCATGTTTGTAACTACAGCTATAGACCTTTCAGACGGTGGTACCAGCATCTCTTTTGATGACACCACATTTTGATATAAATCAAATTTCTTGCCAAACTTTCTTTATAATTTAGACACAGCTTGGTAATATCAACTTTGGAACAAATACAGCTGAAAGAAACAGTTCAATATATTACATTTTAAGGCTGCCCCAAATACAATTTTTTGGGCTTTGAAGCTACAAATTACCCTCTTCACACACTCTTACGCCTCATATTTCTCACGCATGCACACATTTGCTTTTGGAAAGTGTAAACAGTTATGGCAGACCATTGAAAAACACTAAAATGGGGGGACTCTAAGGATCTGTCATAGGGAAAAATCACCCTGAGGTTGCCTGTTGATGCTCAGAGGAGAGTTTCTCGTGTTTCCTTAAGTGTTTGCAAAGTTGCTTTAGTTTAATAAGGTTACATGAATGAGTAACTCCTACGTCACTATTTGATCACGCAACCAGTTTGAATATTTAAATTTTGTAGTAGCCATCGCTAATGTCAATCCCATGACCCTATTTTGACTTACTGACTTGAGTTCGCTAACGCAACGTTACCGTTGGCTGGAACATTATTTCCCGATTATTAATAATAACCAGTTGGCCATGAACATCAATACACAATACAGTGTGAATGTTTATTGAAAGAGTAAAATCTATCTTAACGTTAGCTAGTTAAATCAACTTTTTTCTTGTTATCTGGTAATTTAGCCTAATCCTATCCTCTGTCCTGTTTGCCACTCCGCCCGAGGAGAAAATGCTGTACTTTGCTGTTGTTTATTTGGTTGTCATGTATTCTCGAAAACCTTTGCTTGGCTGATTTAATGTCCTGTCTAGTTACAGTCGAGCAAAGTGGGTGGAGCGGATGACAGTTCATTAGGGATGGGCGATACCACAGATTTTGTTTTCATCCGATACCAAGCGGTATTATGTCAAGTATCCCGATACCGATACTTTTGAAAGTCTTGTGTGCATAAAAAGGGGGATATCTTTGTGATTTGTACTGTTAAAATAGTTAAATGCGGTCGTAAAACAATATATTTAAAAGTCATTACATCAGTTTCAAATAAACTGACAAAATTATCTGTTTTCTGTTTAATAATTATGAAACTTAAGTTGTTCTAGAATGTTCCACAAATGTTCAGTTCAACTACTAGCTTTTTAAAGCTTCAAACATTTCAACTTCATGTTCTGGGCTACTCAAATACCCTTAAGTGAATGCTGAACAACAAAAAATACTTTTGACTTTGGTTTTGTCTGCCTGTTAGAAATACCATAGCCACAACAGCGCAGCTGTCTCGTACTGTAGTTGCATGACTGACTGACTGCAAAGCGCTGCACATAATACATGGACAGAGTGGAAGGAGAAGTACATCCTATGATACAAAATTTCTACAACATTTATTTTGTTCACTTTAGCATAAATCTTATAGAAATATGATTACAAAACAATGCTGGTTAAAGCAAACATCAAAGCAAACACTTGGTATCGATAGTTTTATGTGAGGATCGATTCTAAAAAATAAACTTCAAGATTGATAGGATGCGCCATGTGTAAAATATTGTTACAGTAATGTATATCTACTCAAATATACATAAATAAAAACACAAATGCAATACAGTAACATTGTGTTTATTTTAATGGTGTTGTCCTCTTTCTTGTTTGCTTTTCTGCTTGCCTTATGTAAAGCACATTTAACTGCCTCTGTGTATGAAATGTGCTATACAAAAGAAAATTATATGATTTGAAAAACATTTTTGAATTATTTCCAAAATGCAGTATTGTGGAACACTTGTGTTTTGTATGTAACACATTACATACCCAACAGGAGAAAATCATGAAAAACATTCAGTAAGATAAAGGGTTCTCTGTGAAAACAATTGAATAAAATTAGCTCATCTGTGGCCTTTTTACAGTGCTAAAGCTCTGATTTCTAAGTGAAGAATTAAGCAACTAGTGTTTTCACCCGTGATGTGTGGGTGTTGCCAATTGAGAAATAAACCTTGGCATTGTGTTCCTTTGGATAGCAACGCCAATCACAAGAATTTAGTTTGGAATATTGTGCCTAATGTAGAGAACTGTGTGTAGTGTTTTGCAAAAACAATTTAGAATTGAAAACTGAGTGTAAAGCAGAAATTGTGCTTGCACTTTTGCAGACTTGGTTTAGGGATTTGGTACATGAGTTTCAGGTTTCAGTGATTGCGTTTCCAGTTCCAATTTTAGTGTGGAAACAATTGTGAAAAACTGTAATGACATCGAATAAAATTCTGAGGCCATGGCAGCAATAATTCTGTGGCGGCGGGCAGAGGCACAACCCTAAGCTAAGGTTATATGTTCTTGTTGAATAATAACAACTAATAATTAATGCTGATGCATAAATGCATAATGTTGGAATAGGCCTACTATTTTTATGTTCTATTTGGGATGAACATTTTTTTTTAAATGCGACCTTCGAATTCTGATTTTGAAATTGGTTTCCATGGCAATGATCAAAGCTTCGAAGCATTCAGTTCAGCCCTATTAGATTTGAATATTTCTTTACATTACAAGATCACTGCGGCATTGTTATTTGGTGAACTGTCACTGTCTGACTAGGACTTCAAATTTCTGATCTGCAAATGCAACATGTACATTGTTCTCGCTGGTAACGTTTTGCCTTAGTGCACTACCACGGCAAAATCCTTAACCCACCAAAGATCTACATTTTCAGTAAAAACATCAATAAAAATGCATCTAAACTTTTCATTGTATATTATATATATCTGCCTAAATGCGCTTACAAACTCTGCTGTTTCTCCAATTCAAATATTTAATTACAGCCCAGTAGAGCGAAGGTCTGTGCTGATACTGGCTCGCGAGAGCTGGATGCGAACAATTAGTTGCAGTGTGGAGCCTTGTGTTGCTGAACAACATTGGCTGTTGATGATTGACTTTTATTAGGGGCCCCAAAACAGTTATTGTGGCTCAGGTACAAACAGTTATTGTGGTTCGGGTACAAAGTGTGAGCTGCCGGTCTTACCCTTGCTGTCGGCGGTGGGGTTGGTCTGGGAGGCTCCACGGAAGGCCCTCTCCAGGTGGTTGTGCTGCTTTGCCAGCTGCTCCAGTGTCTCCTCCAGCCTCACCCGCTGGTCTCTTTCTGCTTGCAGGGCCTTCTGCCAGCGCTTACTGTGGCCCTGAGCCAGTGCCAGGAAGTCACGACAAGCCTGGTGGGTCAAGTCAAATAAATGCCACCCCAAGAATAGTTGCTTGACAACTCCTATTTTGGGAAAATACTTGGGAGTCTGGTAAGCGATATATCCAGAGAAATTCTACTGTAGACTTAGGCATGCGTTTACTAATTTATAGGGGGATTTCCCCTACAAAATACATATACTCTAGGAAGAAACAGAGTTGGACCGAGGGTTAGGGGTATGCTCACATTGATCATGGCATTGGAAGTGATCCGGAACAGGGTTGCTCTCTCGGTCACCTGGCGGACCTTATCCCCAGCCTCTCCAGTGAGGCGCAAACTGTCCAACTCAGACAGTGACCTAGCATATATGGACACAATTCATATAAATTAACACCTGTTGGGAGAGTTTAGCAGAAAATACTGAAATAATTAACAAAAAGGGGCAGAGGGCTTGCACATCATCTATAGCTTTGATACCTTTTTTTCCTCATATTTTGTCTCGAAAGAGCATTATTCAATAATTGCATGACATAACACAATTTAATTGTATCATCAACACTGCTAAGGAAATTATGATAATGCCTAGACCCTGGAAAACATTAAGCTTATGTACATAACCTGGCTCTTTGAGTGAAAGGAAGGAGACTCCTTCCTATGGGGAAGCCCTAAGGGAGCCATCTTTTCTGAAAACCATTAACACAGTGCTTTGATATCAAGCCCCGTGAGACTTTGCATCTCGAGGCACGTTGATGTGCCGGTCCACATAAGCTATTCCTCAGCATATGGGGCTAAAGTTGTATGGAGTCTCACCTCCTGTCACTCAAAGAGCCTAGTTATGTACATAACCTTATCGTTATTTTTCGTCCAGTGCGGTCAACTCCGTCCTATAGGAGACGTTTCAAACAGAGCCCCATGGACAAGAGAGCACGTAGGCCCAAGAACGGGTGGCAAGCCTTTCCTTCATTCACTGTTGCCCCGCGTGTGCCCCGCGTGTGCACCACTTGCACCAGTGAGAGCACCGTCACACCCAAGTGATAATACGCCATAAACGTGAGGTGAAGATGCGAAGAGCCTCACTGGGCTTGATATCAAGGCGCTGTGGTATTTGCTTTCGGAATAGAGGGCGCCCTTAGGCCTGTCCCATAGGACGGAGTTTACCGTATTGAATGAAAAAGAACCAAAATTGTCTGAACAAGTAGACAAGGTTTCCAGAATGCTGCGTAAAAATAATAATATTTAGACGATAAATAAGAGCCCTCGGAGGAAGTCCGGGACAACTGACCGTTGAAGGGCAGAGCCATGTTTGGAGATGAGATCATTGCACGTGCTCAAATCCTCCACCTTGCTGCCCAGGGTTCTGAGTGTGGACTGGACCTCAGAGCTCTGTGCTCCCCCACCCTGTCCCGGTGGCGCTGGGGGAGACGATGAGGAGAAGTCATCCCCTGAGTCATCTGAAGGAGAAGAGAAAACAGCCCTATTAGACACAACAGCATTAATGATAACGCATTAATGTTTCCATGTCTTTAAGGAACTGCTATGGGTAGAGGTGCAGCCAACCACTTGTTCAAGAACAAATTCTAAGATTTTCTTTTAAACAAGTCGATGTCACCACCAGTGGTGTAGTACACAAGTACAGGACTCAAGACTCCAGTCCCGATTTTCATGACTTGTGACTTGACTTGGACTAGTTCAGTGATGACTCGGACTTGGACTAGGCCTTGAGGTAATGTTTTTTCCATGTATAACTTTGATTCCAATCTAAAGCTATAATTCCATTTTGTTTGCATTTTGTTCAAAAACTTAATGTTTAAATGTTATGCTCCATCAGTAGTAATACAAAATATTAATTTGTGAGAACCAGAAAAGAACAATATGACGGGACTCAAATTTAGACCTATAGGGACTTGTGACTTGACTCGAACTGGACCTACGGTGACGTGGACTTGAGCACCGGGGACTTCGGACTCGGGCGTTAATGACTCGACGACAACACTGGTCACTACTGTCACCAGGAGGGCTCAACGCTATCATTATTTGCAGGTAGCATTTTGCATTACCAACTTCAATATTGTATTTAATAGGGCTTTTTAAAATAACTTGCATGCAGGCGTGGCCTGTCAAACATAACCACACCTAAAAGTAATATATAAAATAAATGATATAATAGGAAAACCCACATATACAGGTGGACAAAATGTAATGGAAACACCTTGTAATTTTGTGGATTAGTGAATTTTTCCTCTGAATTTCCAAGCGACACTGTTGTGGTGTACCAGACCATTTCTAATTTTACCAATATGATTATTATCAAAACTGTATCAAGTATGTCGACTAACAAGGCTTTGCAAAGACATTTTGAGGGGCATGGGCTAAGCAACACTGTTTTACGGTCAATAAAACATACTTCACTGGAAAACACAAAGTTAAGATAACGTCCTACATTGTCCAATGAGTTGGTGTTGTTGTTGGCAACAGTGTGATGAATCACACGTTAACACCATAAGCACATAGAAATAAATACATCTGGCGACTTCTCAGAAAAGTGGCAACTCGCTGGAAATGTACTGCTACTGGAAATAATTGAATAATTAACAAAAAAATCAAGGTGGAATCTATATCAAACAACACATTTATCACAAAAGGATCAAAACTGGCCAAAAGACTGAAAATTAAGGATATTGACTTATTTGATTGATGATAAAAAATGTGTCCACTAATGGGAAGTGTGTATCATATATATTTTGACACCTGAAAAAGCTGACTTTGAATAAAAAAAATGGAAAACAAATAAAAAGGGGAGAATAACTGTCTGTTTGAGACTCTGTCTAGCAACAATTTATGGTCCATCTCTTATTGCTGCAATAAAAATAACAGTTTCTGGGTTACGGTTAGGTCTGGGTAGGCACACCTAGTTGGCCAACCTAATGTTAAGGTTTCTCAGTTTGGTTTCCACGACATCTACCTTCCTCTATTCATATTCCCCTCTATTCGCAGTCTTTTACCTGACTCTGCCTGCATGCGTGCAGCCTTCGCTTTGGCCAGTTCCAGGGCAGTGATCCAGCGCTGGCGCTCCACCTCACAGCTGGCCTTCAGGTGGTATGTCTGTGCCCCACCGTTTGAGATGACAAAGTTGCAGGCGTCGTCCACTGTGATAGTTGCGGTGGCCAGGTTGATAGTGCCCCGACACGTGTGGCCCATCTCTGCCTGGGTCCTAGAAGAGATCGAAAAATTAAAGCCTTCTGCAGACATTTGCATTGACATGCAGGTGACACATCCAATATTAGGGTATTAAAATTAAAGACAAATGTTTTCCCTGTTTACTACTCACCTCTAATGGTCTCCCACAAATAATTACTCCAGACAAAGTAGCAGCTTCTGTCACTACGTAATGACTTAACCAGTGTGATATGATAATGCCATACGTAAGGCTAAATATTTATGTTGTGCACTATAATTTGGCTTAAACACAGTGCTATTAGTTTATACAGCCTGAACCTTATATTTGGACAATCGATATCAAAATTCACATCAGAAAAGTCCTCACCTGTAGTATGACAGTAACCCATTGCTAAGAACAAACCACCGCCTTTGATAACCCTTGATGTAATTAGTCCATTTGAAAACCCAGCCTTTATAAGTGTCTCCGGCTGGGGTTGGTGTGGTGGGGGTCTTGGGCTCTGACATCACCACCCTCCAAAAAAAACTTCAGATCTAAGCCTTTCTAAAAGAAAAGGAAATGTACAAGAAAACAAATAGAGGTGAATAATGCTATTAATTTATCTTATAAGACAGGTCGAAGTGATATTACCAGTGCTACATAATGCAACATATAATTTCCCTACGGAATGAACTTTCAATCAGAAGCCTCACATTAAATGAGTTACAGTGAACAAAATCAAGCATGAATTATTAGTCCAACATAGAAAGTTTAGACTTTAATGTGGAATTTAACAATATAATAAACGATATTGCTATTCTAGTTAATTAGCAGCACCAACGCAAACGGGGAGTACTCTTATTTTATGTCTTGGCTAAAACACTGACCTCTAAACTGAACGCAAAAAGGCAAACTAACGTGAAGTTATGTTTAATTTATACAGGTAACTAATACTAGCTATTTAATGTAGATTGTTAAATCATTTCATTTCATGTTCAGTTATTCGTTTCAACGAAAGCTAGTTCGATAATATGGAAATCTTATATAGCATTGGAGCTAGCATTCGCTGGTGGCTGTTTACCTTGACGTGTCAGTAATGTGAGACCAGGCAACCAGACACCCTGTGAAGTCACGGCTAACTTAGTTTGATAGCCATATGCGAGCGAATGTGGTAGCTAATTAACTAGGCTAAACCTATGTCTAAGTTGTTTAACTGTAGCTAGCTAATGTTGATAATAATAAGCAATAAAATAAGAAGAATTATTGAACTACCGTGCTACAGCATAGTTCTGTGGAACTATAAATCAATGCGCCAGCTAGCTAGGCAAGCTAAGGAGTAGCTCGTTGGGTACGCCCGTTTCAACCCCCTATTGATTCCCACAGACACTGACGATTGTACATTTGGTTCCTCTCTTCTAAAATTAGGTTTTCCACATTCTGAATCATATAACTTCTTGAAAAATATATGTAGATATATTTTTTACAATTTCTATCAGTATTTGGGGAAAATTACTTTATTAAAACTTCGCATCCGGAGAAAAACATAGGGGAAAAGTTCAAAACGCGACTCTGGTGGGACTCGAACCCACAACCTTTGAATCACTTCAGCAGTCCTAACCTAGAAGTCCAATGCGCTATCCATTGCGCCACGGAGCCACCTGTTGAACATATTCACCGTAGGAATTTTAATTCTAAACTGCCAAATTTTACTGGCACCACGTCATAAACCCCTCAAAAACATTCTTCACATGGGTCTGCAACAATAGTTAAAAAAAAAAATCAGTTAGTACAGTATTTAGTTCATGCAGGCAGGCCCCCGTGGGTAAATGGAGATAATTCACCCCCTACCTAAACCACATTATCTACCCAGCTTGCCTCATAAAATAAATAGTGATCACGTCATGATAGCTCTAATAGATATATATATATATAGTAAAATATACCTTGTGAATCATACCCTTGTGTATACTGCCATCTAGTGGCCGCTTTGTTTTGGTGGGGCAGATAGGCTAACCAATTCTTGTGCATTTTATGACTAAAGCATGCAACTTTCTCCAGTGTTTCTATATACCATTAAGTTTAATTTCAGACGTGGGGGCACTCCAAATTTTAACTATGGGGACTAGACAGAGGGCGGACAAAGTTCAGTCAGTCAAATGTAAAGCCAAACACTACAGGTGAATAGTGTCCGTGTACTGACAATTTGCGCGTCAGATTTAAGCAGTGTGCTATTCTCAAATCCTTACAGTAAACAAATTGTCACCAAAGTAAAGGCTTGTAGACCAACCAGATTGTCCTAATTAGGCAGTACTCATGAGTACTGCGTGAGTTTATTTTACTCATGAACATCTAGCCACATATTGTCCAAAATGTCTTAGCCGTGAATTTCCCAGTTCGTGCTCCCGTCTCCAGTGTCCAATGTCCTTTATAGCAGAAGAGTGTATCCATGGCTAGGTGCTAATGGTAATAATGCTAACTGGAAACTAGCTAACTCGTTATGGAATAATTAGCTATATGGATTTACGGTGCCGCCGTTTCATATGCTCACAGGCGCATTTCAGATGCCCAGAACGGTTGGCGCGGTGTTTTGTTATTTATGACTTCGCTATTCCACTTCTGACACCACTTTTTCTATGTCAAATAACGAGACAGAGTCACTGACGCACTTAACAACATGGTGTTCGGCGTAATAACAAAGACAGTCGGTATACAAACGTATGCAAATACCTAACATCAACGCTAGATAGCAGTATATGCCCGTGAAAAAACTGTCCCATTAATTTCAATGGGGGCAACAACTGATTAAAAATAATAATCAAAAATATAACACGTGAACCGATCTCTTAGCTGTATCTAAGCGCACTAGACTGCAATACCGAAGACCTGTCGGCACTGGAATGGAACCGATGGGGTCTAAACTGTGGGCGTAATAAAGGCACCAAAAAGAGGCCTAATATATACAGTATATATACAGTAGGCCTATATATTATATATAAATCCTTCATATTATATATATAAATCCAGTAGTCATAGTTGTCTATATGAGTATTTACAATACTTATTTATAATACTCAAACCTCACACTGCTTTATGGAATTATTTTGAATACAATTTTCTCATCATTACTTCAACCACAACTCTGCCTTTGCTTCTATTTTTATTTATTTATTGGTTTATGATTTCAGTTGTTTTATTCCATACTGCCGCCAATGCAATGAGTAGGCTAATTCCTTTGGAATGTTGTTCAAAGGTGGAGAGATAGCGCCAAGCACCATGCCTTGCAGCTGAAAGAAAAGTAGTTTAATCCAAAAGTGAAGAAGTATGCTGTGGCTTGTGCAAGTATAGGAGGCTGATGCTGTGAGTATATGATTAAAAGATAGACAAAGCAAAGGAAGAGCATCTGAAAGAAAAAAAACTGCGAAACTGTGACATTGATTTATGGCACAAGGAAGTGGGTCGTTAAATCAGGAAGAGATGCCCATACTTGGAGTATAGTCACTGATCGTGCAAGCAATATGCAGTGACCAGGAGCATTCTGCATGTCGCCTTTGCGACAGTTATGGAAAAATAATTACACTAAGCAAACGGTAGGGGTTGCCAAAATCATCTCCCACAGATAAACTGCATCTGGTAACTTTAAAGAAATACATTTGAAAACTGGCGTTGGTTTTATGTTAGAAGCTACAGACGGGTGACAAATTAAAGGAAAAACCAACATAAAGTATCTCAGTAAGGTGTTGGGCCACCAAGTGCAGCCAGAACAGCTTCAATGCGCCTTGGCATTGATTCTACAAGTCTCTGGAACTCTACTGGAGGGATGGAACATCATTCTTCCAAAAGATATTCCCTCATTTGGTGTTTTGATGACGGTGGTGGAGAGCGCTGTCTAACACGTCGATCCAAAATCTCCCATAATAGTTTAATTGGGTTGAGATCTGGTGACTGCGAAGGCCATAGCAAATGATTCACATAATTTTCTTACTCATCAAACCATTCAGTGGCCCCTATGGATGGGGGCATTGTCATCCTGGAAGAGACCACTCCCATCAGGAAAGAAATGTTTCACCATAGGATAGGTGATCACTCAGAACAACTTTTGTTTTGATTTGCAGTGACCCTTCCCTCTAAAGGACAAGTGGACCCAAGCCATGCCAGCAAAATGCCCCCCACAGCATAACAGAGGCACCGGATGTGACTGAAGCTCCTGCCATCCGTGCCCCAGCAATGAACCCTCTTTCAAAGTCACTTAAATCTCTTCCTCTTGCCATCTTGATACAAAACCAGAATGAACTGGGCCTGCTCAGCATTTTTATACATGCCACAGAGCATGATTGGATGTTAATTGCTTAATTGTACCATGCAGTGCACCTGTGTGGAAGCATCTGCATTCGTTGTTTCTCCACTCATTTATTCAGGTTTTTCCTTTAATTTGTCACCCGTCTGTATTTATGGATGTTTATGATCTTTTTGTCCATAAAACAAATATAAAAACAAAACAAGTGACATTTAAATTTTGTTTGACAAACATTTGAAAGAACAAATCCAAATTTACAATTTGACATTCAGACTGATGGAATCAATTATTCCAAGGGATTTAATAATTTGCAAAGCACTGCAGTTTATAGCAATGCTAAATCTGTCCTACATATAAACGCAGGAATACCTACTGTACAATTAGAAAATAGATACGGTCAGTTGTCCTCTAAAGGAGGATGGGGGATCTTGTATTTGTAAAGTGTGCTTGGGTTTTTAAAAAGGCTCTCTTAAATAAAGTTATAATTATTAACATGGGTTGAAGTGAGGAAAGCAAAACATCTGCAGCTTGTTCAAAATCAATCAACAAGTCTAGCCTGTTCTTTCCTCTGTTTAAAGACTAGAGGCAAATTTAATACACTCATTAACACACTGTGGGTTCTAGCAAATTTTTTCTATTTTTCCCTTTTCTTCTGCACTGTTGCATTGTTAGAATTGATACATGGCTGTGTGCCCAGAAGAATATGGAATTGTGGCCATCTTACACAGTAGCTCAAATTTAGGCTATATAATCTCAAATACTACACACCTGCATTCGGTTGTCTAAAGTTTACAGATACACCTTTCTGCATGTTTCATATCGGAACATTTTGAAAATTCTCATGACAGAATTCATAATCATGACAGATAATCATGACAGATTTACCAATAAGAATACGGCATAGGAAAAGGATAGGTTTTCAGGGGGAGTGAATATAGCCATTGACATTGACTCTGCAACATTATGGGCCTATAAGTAGCCTAGTAGAGAGATGTCAGGGGCGAAAACACAAATCTTAATTTAACTGAGAACATTTGCATTACAAAAAAAACTCAAGCAAAGAGGCAAAAATTCTTTGTAGTCAATGAACTTCCTCAGAATCAAGCCCAAACAACTTGTGTTTGAGAAAAAGAGAAAGAAAGTAAACAGTGTTAGTAATGTTTAGTCATGATACACACATGCATATCTTCCTTAGAGGAAACGTAGTGCTTTTGCTTATCTCATTTGCTAAAGGCATAAGCCGCACAGTACAAGCAGCAGTAAGAGAGAAACAGGAATAGAACAGGGAACTATATGGGGAAATAATGGCAGCTACGTTTGCTGTTGAGCAAGGCCTATTTCTTATTAGATTTCTGTGTGGACATTCCCAGAGTAAGAGCTCACTATTGATCCTTCAGGAAATGTAATGGCCTCATTCAATAAAACATCCAGGAAGAAATGTTCCTGTATTTACAAAACCCTCATTAAGGGGGAAAAAACTGGTAGAACTGGTGTAACAAATGCATTCATATTGGCCTCAACACAGACACTATTGTTTTCTTATTGTCCAACTCCTACAAGGCAACAGCAAACCCCTATTATCCAATCTTGCAAGAAAGCGTTGAGTAATCGAATAAATAAACAACGTCATCGTTCCACAATATCCTGCTGAAGGCGGAAGTCTGAAATTCTAGTCCAACGCTAATCATTCCAACACGAAGATTGAGTGCACACTGTCAGCATCTTTGCCATTGCGCACCCATCACTCGGTCACTCGTCTCGGCCTATTATTGCTATATCAATCGTTTACTCCTTAGCGTACTGGGCATGCTCGCATTGGTTACATTTTTCATATCGTGGGTGGTTTTTGTAGTCGCACTGAATCTGGAGAGAAATAATTGGGCAGGATTATAGGGAAGGACAAAAAAAATGTAGGCTACGTAATAGGGTCGTACATTTCTATCGGAAACCTTTCTTTACTGCCTTCCATCGTGGTAAATCAACTGTAGCTGCTACTACGACATAGGACAGGATTAAGTTACGGCTCGTGGTTGCGGATTATTTTATAGGCTTTCTTTTCGCGGTCGAGTGGAATTTCCGTATCTTCAACAATTAAAGGAGAGTATTTATAATATTGAGGTATAGTAAACACTTCTAAATGCCTTTCTCTGTGTAAATTGGATTCCTTGTTCCTAGAATCTCATTTAGGATAGTCTACGCCCCCTTCTCTGTCCCAGTCATAGCCTACTTCCAAATAATTTTATGAAATGAGTAGCAAGCATTCCTCACTCATTCTAGTGGGGAGTGTTCATCACACAATTCCGTAGTAGCCACAATTTCCTTACAAGAAGTTGAATACTTAATATAAGCACATATGGCTATTCAACATCATATCTAATGATAGACAAATTATTGCGGCCTACCACTTGTTTACAGAAGCGTTCGATTTAAACCACAATAGTTAGCTTAATGTTTGACACTGGAAATATAATTATACATCCAGCCTCATGGTACATTGCTGCCTAACCCCCCCCCCCCCACACACACACACACACACACACACACACGCACACCACTTCCATTCTCTTCTGTTTTGTTTTTTGCTGTATTATGCCCTTTTGTCCATTGAGCCATGGCTGTACTTTGAAACAGGCTGCTGGAAGGGATTTGTCTAATGCTGCAAATAAGTGACTGAATTTTGTGCCTGATTAAATACAGGCTGGAGTTTAATGTGCATAGTTTGTTCAAGCAACTCATTCAAAAAGTACTCAAATGGCTCAAGAGCAACAAGGGACAGTAGCAGTAATTGTTCTAGTATTTGAACTTACTTATATCAACTCTTAATTGTAATTAATTCATGAAATTAATTAATACAATACAATTATGTATAGGTCAAAGTGCATTTGAGGGAAATATGAATAAAAGCAGGACAAATGGGTGAATTTCTAAGCCATCTCGTGCATTGCTCCACTGTGAAGGATAAGCCTAATAGGCTCTTGTTGAAGCTAATTAACGTTCAAATATCTTTTTGTACTCTTCCGTTTCTATGTTCCATCTCCCAGTCATGTCATTCCGGAGAGGCGTGGTCAGACAAAGTAAGTTCAGGCATGTCTTTGCCCAGGCCTGGAAGGCGGAGCATTGCATTGATGATGTCAGAGTGTCCCGAGTTACATGGGACAGTACCCTCTGCGCGGTGAACCCTAAATTCGTGGCCGTCATCATTGAGGCAGGTGGAGGAGGGGCATTCCTTGTGCTGCCAATCAGCAAGGTTGGACCACTTACCCATATTTATTAGCATCGAATCAGTACTTTAATTAATCAAATATCCATTGCCTACCCTACAGCTGATCTGAAATTACTTTTTTAATAGATAATTGGTGATGCACAGTTCTCTGAATTTGTTTTACATAGAAACATTTCTTAAATATGTCAGTGGTTTTTGCCATGGTGTTGCATAATAATAATAATACCTGCCTCGTTGCTTCAGAGTGGCAGGATTGACCAGACGGCTCCCACTGTGTGTGGACATGCAGCCCCTGTGCTGGACATTCAGTGGTGCCCTCATGAGGACAACATTATTGCTAGTGCCTCCGAGGACTGCTCTGTGAAGGTAACGGAAAACCCAGGCACTGCATTTCCACCATATCTATTTACAGACCAACAACTATTCATCTTTTGAAAGAACAGGCTCTGAGCTGGATTAGTTGCCCAAATGTAAATTGGGCCAAACGACTGATTACAGATACCTTAAAAATGTCTAAAAGAAAAGGTGAATTTGAACACAACTCATTTTAATAAGCTATTATTGTGAACTGTAGATATGGCAAATCCCAGATGGCGGGCTCACTGAGCCCATGACCGAGCCCATCGTGACCCTGGAGGGACACAGTAAAAGGGTGGGGATCCTCGCCTGGCATCCGACTGCTTTCAACATCCTTCTAACTGCAGGTGAGCCCTTCTGCTTCCAATGTTGCATAGGCTCTGAAGGACTTCACTCAGAGCTGTACTAGGAAAGGTTTGAAAAGGACTTAGAAGGTAGCAACAAATACATACATACAAATATTGCATTCAATTTGACCCAAGCTGATGAATTATCAATGAAGAACAACTCTGAATGATAATTTTGGAAGATTGAAACGAGGTACACCTATAACAAACAAAATATAGCATTTGATAACTGCCTGCTGATTTGTTTGATTCCGCGTTGCCAAACTTGTTAGGTTGCCATGTATGCATCATGTATGTTTATATGCATATATGGAGCCAACGCGGAGATTTCGAAATTGGCTTAATGTGATGTCTCTCTCTCTGTTCTTGTTAGAAGTCAGGCGGCTGCATTTTGCACTAGTTGCCAACAAGAAAACATATTTTTCAGGAGTCATGAGTAGAGAGAGTTACAATAATCTAGTCTAGAAAAAATAAACGAATAGATAACTATTTATAGATCATCCAAACATTTTAAATTACCTTATTCTGGAAATGGTTTTCAACTGGGAAAAACTGGAAAAAGGACTTAACAAAACCTTTCTTCTGTTCGCTCAAATTTAGACCAGGATCATAGATACGTTTCTAGCCACTGGCTAAACAATAGCGGCCAGATCACCCAAGACGATTCAGAATTAAATTAGTAGATTTAGTAGGGTCAAGCAAGATTATCGTAAGATTTTTCTTAATCTTAATGTTGTTGTAAATAAATCTTCTTGCAAATCATTTACTGGTTTGTACTGTAAAACATGTTGTGATGTCCAGCTTTTAATGTCATTTAGGGTAGATAAGCTGCTTGGATCACTGGGATTTACAAATAAATAAACCTGTGTCATCAGCATAGCAATTTAAGGAAACTTTGTGTTTACAAGTTATTTGACCCGGAGGCCACTTGTACATACTAAACAATACTGAACCTAAAGGTTAACCTTGGGGTACACCACATTTAACTGGTGCAAATAAGGAAACCAAGCTGCCCTGTTCAACTGAGAATTGCTATTTAAATTAGGATTGTATGATCAAATGTGTGGAAAGCAGCACTTAAATCAAAGAGCGCTAAAATGTAACATTGGTCAACATCAGCTACCATAAGAAGGTCGTTTGTGACTTTGAGTAAAGCAGTCTCTGTGCTGTGAAATGAACGGAAGCCGTATTGGAATTTGTACAATGAAAATCTTCTACTTTCTCTAAACTGTTTATAAAAAGGGAAAACAAATGTAAATAGGTCTTTAATTGTAGGTGGGTTCAGACTTTTTGAGAAGAGGCTGGACAAGTGCTTGTCTAAAGTAAGACATACAACAGCACTACCCCAGTATTGAGAGAGCTATTAATTATAGAGACAATGTCTTTGCAAACTGTAGAGAGGACCTCCTTCAGTCATCTGGTGGTAATGACTTCTAGGGAGCAAGCGGTAGATTTTATAAGATACAATGTTCATAATAGTTTTAGGTGAAACTGGATTTAAATAACTTAAAGTTTAACTTAAATTATAGTTCTGATACTAGCAATTTTCACTGTACAAATTTATAAAAATGATTTGCAGTCGTCCTTACAGTACTCCATATCATAGATTTTCCGAGTTCAGCAATAGTCCTAAAACGTATTTCAGGATTATGAAGGTTCTCAGATTTGTTTTGCTGTGAATTCTTTAATAGCCTCATTGTAAAACCATTTTCCTTGCCCTTATGCATTTTCTTCTGTCACAGGTATGGTCATTCACCCAAGGTAACGCTTCGCTAATTGACCTTTTTTTTTTAAAATTTTAAAGGAGTTACATTATATTGAATAGCCACACAATTATCCTTAAAGCAATTGATCAACTCCTATATGTTGAATTGAAAGCGATTCAGCACTCAAAGATTAGAATATACTGGCATAATTTGCTGAATTTTTTGAATTAATCATACAAGATTAAATGGCGCTAAAACTTGACATTTTGTTGCTTTAATTGGGATAACTTGCATTAAAAACAATACAGAAATGGTCTAACAAACACAAATCCTTTGTTTCCATGCCATGAACAGTTATACAAAATTATAAAAGGAGGTCTAGAGAATGACCATGTTTGAGTGTAGATCCAGTAATATGGACAAAAAACGTGAACATTAAAATCTCCCAAGAATTATTAGCCTGTCATGTTTAGCCATTATTAGTGACAAAAGATCAGAGAACTCGTTTACAAAATCACTGTTAGGTTTACAAGTTAGTTAGTACACACAGTGAAGGTTGTTTATAGTTATATGGGAACATTTACATTTAAAATTACACAAAAATCCCTGTATAGCCTTATATCTATTGGGAACTCTTTCTCATTCGAATCGCACATTCTTACATTTAACTACCTTTACTGTGTGGTTAAGTATGTTAAATTCCTTGTTGGGGCCCCTATCCTATGCAGTTAGCACTGTGCTTAATATTGTGCTTCTGGTGTGCCTTGCCAGGCTGTGACAACCTGATGTGTGTCTGGGACGTTGGTACCGGTGAGCTGGTGTACCAGCTGACTGAGGCCCACCCAGACCTAATCTACAGCGTGTGCTGGAACAGGGAGGGCAGTGCCATCTGCACCGTGTGCAAGGACAAGGCCCTGCGCGTCATCGACCCACGCCGGGGAACCGTCCTCAAGGTGATCCTTCCCTGTCATAGGGCTAATGCAAATAGAGGCAAATTAATGCAAAAGACATGAGGCAAGGCAGTCGTTTTGTCAATATGATTATACAAGCGAATTGTAGTTACGGTCGACCCACACAACATAGCACTAAGGAGCAGCAACATAGCCTTGTATAACTTATGACTTTTCAAGTGCCCCCTGACTCTCTGTCCTAACATGCTCTGTTGCACTCGGTTTTCAGGTTAGAGAGAAGGTCCATGATGGCACACGGCCAATGAGAGCGGTGTTCCTCTCAGATGGAAAGATTCTAACCACAGGTTTCAGCCGCATGAGTGAGAGGCAGATGGCCTTGTGGGATACCGTAAGACTCCTCTTCATCATTTTGATGCCATTTCAAACTTTGTCTTGTAACTGGAAAAGAGAAGTTATATGTTCAAGGATCTGGTTTCATTAGGGCCCCCAAACCCCAACAATGCTATCTATTTTTTTGTTTCTTGCAGTCAGATCTTTCTGAGCCAATGGCAGTGCAGGAAATGGACACCAGCAATGGGGTCCTACTGCCCTTCTATGACCCTGACACAAACATGATCTACTTGTGTGGGAAGGTAAGGTGGACCCATCATGAGAAAGAACACTAGCAGCACGTCAGGATGTTTTGGTTCTGACTCAGCCTGATGGTGTCTTTCAGGGGGACTGCACCATCAGGTACTTTGAGGTGACAGACGAGTCGCCCTATGTTCATTTCCTCAGCCTATATAGTAGCAAGGAGCCACAGCGAGGAGCAGGGTTTCTTAGTAAAAGAGGTGTGGACGTCAACAAATGTGAAATAGCCAGGTAAACCGGTTTCTCAGCAGGTTTCACATAAGTGGATTTTCCTGTTCGTCCCTTCGTATTAAATGTTTTCTTCTACTGTCTCAGCACTTGTGGCGCTATTGTGATGCATCACTCTCTTTCTCAGGTTCTACAAACTGCATGAGAGGAAAATTGAACCTATCTCAATGACAGTACCACGAAAAGTGAGCATTGCATGTCTTTTGAAACATGTAACAAATAAATCCCTTATTACAGACACCTCACAGCATATGGACAAGGCTATTCTGCGTCTGTAAAATCTTCCTTGGTGTATAGATTTTTTAAATATCTATGTCCATCCTCCATTCCACAGTCAGACCTGTTCCAAGGGGACCTGTATCCAGACACGGCAGGCCTAGAGCCCTCTCTCCTGGCTGAGGAGTGGATAGCTGGACAGGATGCAGCGCCTCTGCTGGTCTCACTAAGCGGGGGTTACTCCGCTCCCCCTTCCAAGCATAGGGACACCCTCCGAGGCAAGCCCAAGCTGGCCTTGCAGGACTCTGGGGCGTCCCTAAGGAGCACCACCCCTCCAACGGCTGCAGCTAGAGAGGCGGACGGCGAAGTCGCTCCTCAACCCAGATCGGCCCGAGAGGCTGACGGGACGTCGGAGAAGGTCAAGAGAGAAGTAAGAGACAGGACTGAGATTTGTTTTATTTATGTAATCTTTCAGAGTGGTAATTATGAGATGGTTAGCTAGATACACTTTAGATTTAAGTTTTCATAATTTCAAAATAAGATAAAATACGCTTCATTATTGAAACAGGATGAAGGCTAGATTAAGTTGTCCCTATAATTTTTTTCTTACACTTTTTCTTTCCCTTCTTTCCTTCTTGGTACCTGTTCTCAGGAGGATGTGTTGAGTGAGGTGCTGGCTGAGGTGAAGGCCTTGCGCTCGGTTGTCCTTGCTCAGGGTCAAAGGATCGAGCTGCTGGAGAGGCAGCTGTCTCGCATCGAAGATGGCGACGTATGATGGCGAGGGAGAAAGGGTTCCCAGGCAACTCTGCACCCCAAGGGCATTCTTACTAAACTCTATAGACCATAGCCTTACTAGAATCAACAGTACCTTCAGCTGTGTGTGAACGTGAGCATGAGAATGTTGTTTGAAGTGTAGCTAGCTAAATGCCTAACTGTGACTCATAGTTGCCTAAAGGCAGGTCAACCTTAGTGATGAAGCAGAGACCAATTTGATTCCACAATTCTTAGATGAATCTGCTTTTGTAGACAGTGGGCAAGAAAGGGACATACTCTGCCATTAGCATTAATTATGGGCTGAATTAATACTTTCCTGTTTAAGAGCATCACTTTGAGGTGTTGTATTTAAAATAGCCCTGTAGCCATGCAAAATTCACGGCATATCTGAGGCACGTTTGTTAAGTGACACAGACTGATAATACGCAATTATGTTAACATTTGATGAGTCACTATTGCATATATAATGGCCTAACCTGCCATTTGGTATTATAAGGTGCTAAAGTAAATGTATCGTAGTGTGTGGATGCTTCACCCTCTATAAGTGTTCCCGGAGGATGCATTAAATGCATTATTTGTTCATTCTTCAGGCATTGAATATCCACTAGGGATGTTAATCAGGTAGTTACAGCTGCTAATTGTTAATCATATTAGATTCAATACTTTGTTGTCTATTTATGCAGTTGTGGCTTTGTATATTACATTACTACTTTATTTTAGTGATTTACAAAGGTAAGAGTTGAAACATTAGTCAAGCTATAATAATCTTTTTTATGTAGGCCTAAGTGACTTGGATATGAAGTGGCTAATGTAGCTGAAACATCATGTTGTCTGTGTGGATTTATTTGGACAGATCACATCATTGTTATTAATGTGAAGAAAGTGAACATGGCTGTATATCATTAGGTGGAGGCACTTGTTTTGGCTGAGTTCTAATAAGAATGATCTTTTGTGATGTCTGAACCATTCTCCTTTGTCATGTCTGCGGAGCTCTTTTTTTTTTGTTCTGCCACAATTTGGGTCAATTCCCTTTGTGGTGTAACAGGGCTGACTGATGGCAGTAGTTCCACACACATGATTTGCTAATAGTAGTTCATGTCTTTGTGACATGACTGTTCATTGAATGCTTTTTAGTAAATAGAAAAAGTAGCAATGAATCGTGATACGTTTTTTTACTGTATGAATGGTGTAATTCAAGTATGTAGAACTTAGGCTTATAAAAGTAGCTGTTGTAGTTCTGTTTTAGTTTGGAAAATAATTCAATGCTCGTCTATTTTGGCAAAAAGATATTATTTGTTATTCGTTTTGATTATACATTTTTTTTGAGTTATGGCACCTCACCCTTTAATCAAGGGTCTTGGAACTTATAGTATCCATCACATCAGACTACTTCCCAGACTACTTAGGCAATTGATGTTTCTTTTAATGATTGATTATCCTACATTTGCTTTCTGTGAGCGACGGTAAAAACCAGTACGTTATGGAAGGAAACTACACTGTGTGATTTGAATAAACACTTGTTCCTCTTTTGTTGTTGTAGCATAGACTTGTTAACCTTAAATGTCTTATGACTGTGAACGAATGTAAACTATTTGAAATTCCGACAAAAGTATAAGATCATTCTTAATTAAAGATGTAGAGCATGCATAATTGGTTCCTCCGGTTATCGACTCCTCAACATACTCCGGTGTAGAACCATGCACATTCGTCCCATAATTTTAACTTTCTAAGTAAAGTGTGGAGTCAAGCACATAGGACCATTGGCTTTCTTTTTTCCCAGCTATTAAAATAGTTGTTAGGCATCATTCTGGATTTAGACATGGGTTCAAGCACTGGAAAGAAGTATACCTGTATGTACAGTTGACAGTCACAGCGATGCCTAGACTGGCCAAGACAGTAAATAACAGGATGTGGCCTGGTTTCATGTTCATGGTAAGCCTGCTTATGTTCACCACCACTGCTAACTTCCTGCCTCAGTGATGTTTCCGACTTTAGCGCTCCATTCAGTGAACATTTGTGATGTTTAATATACACATGATTTATATGTTAAAAATACTTACATTATGCTTGTGGAGCATAATATTTGGGACATACCATCAAATTTGATAGAGGTTTGGAGCTGAAACGCCCCAGAGTTGGTGTTCAGAAAAAATATGTTGCCAATATACATTGCTTGATTATGTATATGTAAATCAAAAAATCACTACTTCAATGGTAAACTATCTGAATTGAGAGCTAATAATAAAATAAACTATTCACAAACCAAACCGGGCCATAAGTTGGTCAAAGCCTTTCTACTTGTTTCTGGCACTAAATTGGCCACAATGATGCTTTTGTTTATGGATGTCTTTTTAGGTTGCTACTAAATTCAATTTGTTCCATTATAGGATTCGATTAGATTAGATATAAATTTGATCTAGACCTACTAAAGGCAATTTTGCAGCCTAGCCATTACACCTACACATTTATCGAAAGTAGGTACAAAACATAATTTAAGTGGGTTTCCTCTTTTTATATTTAGGTGCACATGTGCCTGTCAACAATAGTGTTTCCTCCACATCTTGATTGTCGGGTGCCATGGTTGGATAATCATCCAAATATCATGAATTAGTAATTTCTTAGATAATCTTAGCTTCCTTCATTCTCCCTCTTTGGCACTTCCTATCAACCCACATTCTACATCACCCTCTTTTAGTTTATGTATTACTAGCGTCCTCTCTCAATATCCCACTCTCTATCACTCTCTCACTCTCTATAACACAGACACACACACACTCGGAGAGAGAAACTACTATAGGCACTTTCATCAGCCACTGCAAACCTACCCTAATTTGTGATCGCAAAACAGCACACTGGTAAGTATCTTTTCATTTTTATGATGTTGACTTTCTTTGACTTATTGTACACATTTTTTTTACAAGATTAAAGAAAACCATTGATTATTCTCTTAATGTTTTATGTATGATCATCGGAACACTTTTATCTCCCATACCATCTATTTTGAGTAATAATTGTAATTTCCTATTTGAAAGCCTAAGTTAAGTACATACCATGCAGTTAAAAACTAAATGTAATTGATCAAGATGTGTAAGTGTTTTTGTTTCTAAGTGTTAATTTCTAAGGATAAAAAAGTGCACATGCGCTCGTCAACATTGCATACAGAAAGCTAGTAATCGGTCATGCTGTTTAAGCGTTGTTTAACTGTGACATGATTAAGTATATTGTGTATATTGAAATTAAGAAAAAACATAATAAAAAATGTTTACACATAACTACTTCTAATTCTGGTTTGAGTAATGTCAGCTCTAACATGTCTCACAGGAAGCCAGTCAAACCAAGATAAAAGTTCAAGTGCTAGAGAGAGAGTGAGTGAGAAGAGGAGGAGAAGGGGAGGGAGGGGGGGGGGGGGGGGTGAGATCGAAAGATCTAGCTTCCTGCCACAAAGTTAGTCCCATCATCAAATTATTTTAGAGTCTGTACATAACTGCCCCTTCCAGTGTATGGGGTATTAAGGCTATAAGTCCGCTGACCAGTCGGTGATATAACAAATAGTTCACCGTGAACCTAGCGAACCTTTACATTGGTTGTTATAAAAAACATTACAAAACTTTTTCAGAAATCACTATCCCTTGATAAAAGCATCCTATTTACTTTAAATTAAAACCAGATTACCACAACCAACCTAAGCCCTAGCCTAGTGTTCTCTTAGCTTTTTGTGATTGCTTGAATGTGTAGATTTTAACGTAAATCTCCTACTAAGGGGGGTAAATAAGACTTTTCTGAACACTGAACAATGTAACACTTACTGCATAACCCTACCCCAACCCAAAGAGCCAAGCTTGGCTGTGTTCGCTATTAGGATAATGTATTTTGAGGTTGGGGTTTTAAAACAAATATAACAGCATCAATCTGAGAAGAGTATTCTTAAAATCAAGTTAATTAATGGAATTTTCTGTCAAAAATACTTTGTATTATCCTAAAAGGAATTTACCTTCTAATCCTTAACACTCTCAATCTTTTTGGATGGATGTGCTGATCTCATATTGACAAAGTGTGACTCCTTCTCTCAATTTGTCCCTCTCTCTCCAGGCATGGCTCGTTACGTATCTTATGAGGACCAAACCACAGCCACTAAAACAGTTTTAACTCTGTTTTTCATCCTGGTCCTCTTAATTCTGCTCCTGGTATACCTTTACAAGCGATTAAACCGGGACACCAATGGGCAGTATACAGTCCACCGTATGGTCTACAAGCAGGGAGGGGTCCGGGACCAGTTGAGAAGGGCTGTCCGTGTCCTGGAGGGCTGGTTTAACTTCCGTCTGTGGCCTCATGGTGAGGAGGATGAATATGAAGTGAACGAAGAGACGAAGGATCTTGTAGAACAGGACAACGATGTAGAGAGCGTCCGCAAGAGAGCTGAAAGTGAAGGGGAAAATGAAGAACAGGAGAGGGATGAAGAAAATGGGTACGATTCTTCCGATAACTACTCCAGCCAACAGGGCTCTGACCTCGGACAAATAGCCACACCGGAGGTGCGCAGACTCAGTGAAAGAGAGCCAATAGTGAAGCGGGACGCTCTAGGTGAAAACAAGCAGGAGGAAGAAGAACAAAAGGATACAGAGGGGGACAATAGAAGTGGTGGAGCTGGTTTGCAGATACGCTTGAAGCAGTGTTCTGGAAGCGCTATCTGGTCTGAGGAAAAGGGGGAAGACGATGTGACTGCATTTTGAGGGCGACAGCCCAGTGCACTGAAATGTTTTACCACGTCTGAAGTTAAACTGCCACACATTTTTTTGCATTGTGAATCCCTCTAATTTCGACAATTCAGCAGGTTGCTGTCTAAGAGAAATCAAATGATGTGAGGCAAAAATGAATGCACAGTTTTACCCATATCTTCGAGAATGTAAATCTACTGTTGCTTATTGCAGGGACACTTTAATCTCATAATCTGTTTATTTGAATGCAAGTGTAGCCTTTTAGCTCAGAGTTGCACTGTTATATGCTAAGTAGGTCTTACATTATTTAAAATCATTGTAATAGCTCAACATTCCATTTAGCAAAAATATCGAAACATATATTTGTTCATCGTTTTCCTGATTTATGCTTCACTTCAAATAAAGGGACTTGTTGGTCATGGTTCCTTTTTGTTTTATGCATATCAGCTCCCAATTGGCCAATCTATCCTCTATGCTGCCCACTTTGGTTCTTCAGTTTATCTTAAAAGTAATATCAATGTCTGTTGAGCAGGTTTGTCTCAAATTGGCTGCAATGGCACCACCCATGTGGATGCTAGACATTGGTGACCTAGCTGTGAGTCTCCCCAATAGTGTAAAGTGCTTTAGGTGTCGAGAAAAGAGCTATATCAAGTGAAATTAATTATTAATAATATTATCTATTTTATCATGTGTAGGCCAACATGCCAACATTTAGCTGTCGATTAAGTCAACTAGCCTTTTTAAAATTACATCGTATTGCAATGCACGTTATTTTTAGGATATAGGTCCGTAAACCACCACACGTTTTAGAACACCTCAATTTTTTTTACTTTTTATTGATTTGTATTCAGTTCAAGTCCAGTGACTAACCTGAAATGGTACAAAGGTAAGCAGTAAACTGCTCAAGGCAAAAAAAAAAAAAGTAAATAAGTTTTGATAAGCAAAAGTAAAAACACTTATGAAAAAGACCATTTTCAGTGGTTATCCATGTTATGACACCCTCTGAAGCATTATTTGGACAATATTGCACTGCAGGAAGTAGTATATTGCTATCATTATGGCGAAAAAAAGTAATCAACAAAGGAAGACACACTGACCATTATAAGCCTTAAAAGTGTAGGTCTTTCCTTTAGAGAAATTGCAAAGGAAGCCAAGGTGTAAGTGAGAACAGTTTCCTCCACCATCCAAAGGCACTCGGAGGAAACTCTGACAGGGAGGGGTCTGGCAGACCCAAAGCCACAACAGAATCAGAAGACAGGTTTCTGAGAGTCAACAGCTTGTGTGATAGACGGTTCACAGGTCAACAGCTTCAAGCACAGTTTAACACTGGTCGAAGTAAGCAAGTCTCTGTTGCGATGTTGCAAGGGGGACCCAAGCGCTGGACACAGACACTGAGATGGAGTAGAGTAATAATAGAATAGGTTTTTTTGCAGGAAGGTTGTGGGTCGGGATGAACAGAGGTCAGTGAAAAAAAATGGAGGAACTGGATCCGGGGGGGAAGAGACAGGAGAGAATGTGAAAGTGGCTGGCAGGGATAGTCTATGAGATGCAAGCAGAGCAGTAGGTCAGGAAGCAGGCAGGCAGTGAGGCAAGCAGATTGACTGGCAGGTAGTGATCCTACAGCACAAGGAGACAAGGTAAGACAACGAGCATGAATAATTCTTCATTCAAGAAACCGTTAAATCATGCAGCACCAAGGGCATGTATCTACCACTGGGGTTGAAACAATAACCTGGCAAAGAATGGTTGCGAAGCCGGGGTTCATATACTGTTGAATTGATGAGCTTGATAGAAGGCAGGTGTGTAGGCTGAGCAGGTGAGTAATCAGGGAGCAAGGATAGTGAGGAGTGCCACAGACACACATACAGAGAGTAACAGACAGGGAAGCAACAGAGACACAGGGGAAAGGGAAACAGAGGAACTACAAAGGATCTACTAGAGGCACGGCCCAGACCGTGACAATCTCAGTTTTAACTGTGAGGAGAAGACTTCGAGGTTTGACAGGTCGAGTGGCTGTAAGAAAGCCTTTGCTAAGAAGGCAAAATTAGAAAAAGAGGCTTGCTTGGGCCATGATGCACTGCTAGTGAACTACTGAAGACTAGAAGAAAGTCTTATGGACCAATTAATCATAGGCCTAATTAAAATCTTTGGTTCATCACGTTCATTACGCTGTCAAGAAGGCAAAAGGATGTTTCCTCAGTGTGTGACACCAACTGTCAAACATTTGCTGGATCCAGAGTCAGTGACTTGCACAGAGTGACTGGCACCCTGAACCAAAAGGGCTATCACAGCATTTTGCAGTGCCATGCTATAGGCTATCCTCTGGTCTACGCCTATTGGTCAGGGGTTCATACTATGGCCAGATAATGACCCAAAATATACCTCGGCTATGTCAGAACTATCTTCGAGGAAAAGAAGACGACGGTAGGCTTCAAATAATGGAATGGCCAGACTTAAACCCCATCAAGCTGGTTTGGCATGAACTGGACAGAAGGGTGAAAGCAAAGCCACCTACAAGTGCAGCACATTTGTGGGAACAGTATTGGGAAGACGTTTCCAAACAGTATTTGATTTCCATTGTAGAAAAAAATGGCGCGAATGTGTTCGGCGTTAAACTGCGTAAATTTCAGTAAAAAGTGAAAATATTGAGGTGCGCTGCAACTTTTCACCGGTAGTGTAGCGGCTAGCCTACCTGCAGGCCTATCTGTAGATTAAAATTATTGTGTGAATAATATGCGAGTCATCGTAGTTTCATTTTCCCAGCACACTTAAATCTGTCTAGGAGTTCACGCACATACCTATGCGCCATCATTCAAAGCAAAAGCCCGACTTTACATATGTAAATAAATATTTATCTTTAAAATGATGTACCTTTATTAGCCAATGGGGATGTAGCTCAGTGGTAGAGCGCATGCTTCGCATGTATGAGGCCCCGGGTTCAATCCCCGGCATCTCCATTTCTTTTGTGTCATAAAATATAGTTTTTTTAAATTCTCTTTAACTGTCAGTAATTACATTACATAATTGCCCTGAAATGCAAGTAAAATGTACAAAAGGGTTTAACAATTATCACCAGTAATTTGGAACATCATCAGTAATAAAGAACGCTATTACCCATTATGGGCGGAGTGTTCAGTGAGAAGGAAATTCTATTGGACATTTGGGCTCAATTTGGGCGTGGTAAAGCGTTTGCAGGGTAGTCTATGCACACAAGCTATTAGTTATGTCTAATAACATATTTTTTTTTGCGCCGGCGTTGGCCCACCGATATTTTTTTCGGCTGTGTCTTTTTGCACTTGTTGTTCATAGCCAGCTCATATGATCGAGACATGAGACCATTTATCACGACGTTGTTTTGCAGATGAAAATGCGCGTTTTTTTTTGTTTTTTTAGGTTCGTAGGCATTTAAAAACGAAAATGACAAAATAATATCAGCTCAATTATGTAAGTAGAATGTCATGAATTGTGTCGTACGAACAACAGTTGCAAACAAGGCTACATATTTATATATTGTGCAAAAGCTCGAGATGGACAATCGCTAAAGCAAGGAAAGTGTATTTATCAACAGTGGCTTTCATAGGGGATACGCTACTGAAGGCGAGCTAAAACGAACCTACATTGGTAAATATTTCTATTGTTGATGCTTTAAACAATTAGATGTCCTTTGGTGATTGACTGTACATGATGATTGTGGCCTAGTTCTGGTTTCAGCGTACATTGTAGCGACGTTGACAATATTACATTGTAACACCCGTCTGTGAACTGTGGCGAGCAATATTTTGGCTAAGTCAAGTCAGCTGTAGCTCTACACTACTTCTTCTCATTGGTACTGCAGCCACAGTCAACCAAATAGCATCCTGTCTCACCCAAACTTGATAGTGCTATAGAAATGATTTCAGTAGACGTCACTTATCTGCATAGGGAGTAAATGTAATGAATGTGCAAGGTTTTGGTCCTGAAGTGTTGTAGGGTAATCTCGCTAACCAATAGACGAAATCATCGCTGCACCTACAGTATACCAACATGAAAGGTAGGATCATCATAATTGTCAGACAGCGGCTCTGTTATTAGCTTTGGGTATAGACTAAGCTAAATTTCGAGACAACATCTGGCGTGCACTGGCCAAGATGGATGCAGCGCCTCTGTTCACTAGGATGCGCGCAAGAAATATTTTTTCCCAAATGACAACAGTGTTTTGCATATTGTCTTTGCTATATTATGTTGCAGGAGTAGGATGTTACTAGCGTCCGCCGTGGTGGTATGGGAATGGCTGAACGAGCACGGACGCTGGAGGCCTTACAGCCCGGCCGTCTCTCACCACATCGAGGCAGTCATCCGAAGCGACCCTCGGGGTGGTAGTGTTGTCTTGGGCCAGGTGGACTCTCGTCTCTCGCCCTACATTATTGACTTGCATTCCATGCACCAGTTCCGTCAAGATACAGGTAATGTTTGATATTGATAAGCCATGATATTACACGATGATATATAATGCTATTAGCCTTTACATTGTATGTACACACACACACACACACACACACACACACGCACGCACGCACGTATGTATGTATACACATTTATATATTTTTATATACATAGGGAGATTAATCAGATTAATCGAAATATGCACTTAATAGTATGTATGTATATATATATATATATATATATATATATATATATATATATATATATATATATATATATATATATATACACATACATACATACTTAAGTGCATATTTCGATTAATCTGATTGATAATTCAGTATACTTGATTATACTGTCCTACTTTTGTTAAATTGTCCGTTCTATAATTCTGAAATTTTTTCACGTGTTGTTTTGCCTGTAGTTATTTATTTACATTTCCAACCAGATCTGTTTAAAGAGCCAAGGGGAAAGAGAATGAGGGGTTGAGGCAACACAAAATATGTTGGTTTTTGTATTAAAATATTTTATTCTAAAGTACACAAATGTATTTGACACAATTTCTACAATTCTCTCAATTCCCCCCTTTGCCCTGCACTGACTATTCACCATCTATAGTATGTCTCAACCCCTGATGCTGTCAGTGTGCTAAGTGTGTGCCAATAGTCTAATCACTGATGAATCACTCAAGGTTGTGTGTGGGAATGTGTGTGCCTTGGAGTCTGTGTAGATTTAAATTTAGGGCACAATCTCAGATCCCCTAACATAGCAATTGTTAGTATAGCGGTGTTAGTAATAGTTGTGTTCTAAACGCAATTTTACTGTACGTAGAGGCATTTGTGTTTCAGTAACTATGTGACTGTATTGTCAAGTTTTTTTGTTAATATTTCTGAGACAAGCTAAATACATATTTGTATTCAATAATATTAAGTATATCATAAATTTGCCTAAACTACACCACAGAGCTATGCCCTACTTTCTACAATGGCTGACAAATTATTTTGTGCAGTGAGCCACCCTGCCCCAATGAGGGCTTGCATTAGAGAGAGGAGACGGGAGAGATTGGGGTAGAAGGCCACAGTGGGAGAAATAGTTCACATATGATTAAGAAGGTCACCTCACCTGATTCCTCAATTCCTCAATGATTTACAGTAAAATGTTTGTCTGGTTTTCTGGTTACCAAATCATCTTGGGGAAGTCAACCTCAGAACGTCCCATGGTCTGTATTGATCAATCTGACCATCTTAAATTGTGTGTAATGTAAATAATTTGTTTTAGCAAAAATTTGTTTGATTTAATTACTTACACTTTGTTATTAAATATGAGTGTTGCAACAGGTAGCTGAAATGCTGCCTTATCAATATGTAAATTCTTACTCTCTTAGTTGGAGATCATTTGCATTCCACACAGAAGGTCTCTAAAACAGTGGATTTCTCTTCTTATTTGACTTACCTGGGGATTAGATAAGGATAATTATATGTTGAATAAATAAACTCCTCATTGCTGACTCATGCAGTGACTTTATTACATTCCCAAAAAAATTTTGTGCTAGATTAGAAGGTGTTTTAAACAGTTCAGGTCCTCTTTAGAGTACAAAACTATTTGGCTTTTAGTGTGGCAAGGGCTGTTTTTAAATCCAATGGAGCTACCCTGGACTTCCTGGGAAAGCAAACATTGCCAGATTTGGGCTAGATGAACCCCAACAACCAACCCCTGTCTAGAACGCGGTGTGCTGTAACCAGGGGCAACCTATTAGCTTGTTTGCCCATATACTTAGCGAGCACACACAGACATGTACAATTATTTAAAGTTATAATCTGCTTGTCGACAGCAAATATTACTGAAGCAAAATGCACAATTAGTCTAACCTGGCGTGTAGCTGTAAATCAGTAAGCAATTCTGTCAAGTCACAGAAGTAGATTTCTGTGTCTGTGCATTGTGAAGATAAATGTCTTTATTTTCAATAGAATCTGTCAGTCCACGTAGTAACTGGTTCAGAATTATGTAGAAAATGGGGTGTGTGTTATAGTAGACCTGCATATCTTCACAATGGTAATGCTGAAGACAGGTGTATTGGTTTAAAAAGTAATAACGTTGTGATATGTACCTTTTGTGCCCCACACCAGGTACCCTGCGAGCGGTACGGCGAAGCTTCTACGACCCCACCTCAGCGCCCGGCCAGGGCTGGTTGTGGGAGTGGGAGAACGACGCAGGCTCGTGGACAGCTTACGACACAGACGTTGGCATTGCCATCCAGGCGGCACGCGACCGTCAACAGCCCTGGCTGGACCTGGCGCCGCTAGGCTTCTGCTACCTCATCGACTTCCAGAGCATGACCCAGATCAACGGGCAGACGCAGCGCTGCCGACGCATCCAGCGACGCGCCGACCTGGCTTACCCCCTGGTGTCTGGGCCCCTGCCCAAGTCCCACCACGCCTGGGGCCCAGCGCCAACGTCTGGCAACGGGGGACTCCTGGGGGTGGGAGTGTCTGGGGTGGGCTTAGGAGGGATGGGGATGGGAATGGGAATGGGCGGTGGCAGCGGGACTGGAAACGGCAGTGCCTACCCCAGCGGTGCCCTGCCGGCCTCAGCCATTACCTCCCTGGGACAGCCGTGCGCCTGTCAGCAGTGCATGCTGGTCCTGAGTGTCAAGGCGGGTGCCATGTCTGCCCACACCTTAGGTAGGAGGCCGCCGCAGAACAAGCCGCCCAGCCCCAAACTGGGTGGTTACTCGGCCATGGGGGGGTCCTACTCTCTGACCCTCCCCCGTCCACCGTCCCTGACGCGGCAGCTCTCCCCTCACAGGACGTCCATTGGTGGGGCAATCGGTGTTATGGGGGGTGGAGGCGGAGGGGCTGCAGGTGGAGGGACTTTTGCCCACTCCCTGTCCCTTCTTGGCTCAGCCACGGCTGCCCTGTCTCTCTCCTCCAGCAGGCCTCCACCTCCTCCTCTCCCGCCTCCTCCACCGCCCCCTCCACCACCTTCGAGCACTGCCTCCAGCTCCAATGCAACCTCCCCTCCCCACCCGTCCTACTCTGCCCCCTCTGCCCCGTCTTCCTTGTCGCTGGCGCCTGCGCTTGCCCCTTCTCTCATCTCCACAACCGCCTCCTCTTGCACACCTTCCCCCTCTGCCCGTGTCCTGGGCCCCGTGTCTTCAGCAGCTGCTGCCTGCGCCGCCCCTCTGCCACCCCGTGCCAGCCTGGCTGGGCTGAGTCGGCCTGCACTGCAACGCATCGCAATGGCCCAATCCCGGGCCCTCATTGCCTCTGGGTGAGTACTCAGTCAGCACAGCCGTCCCAGTCTTACACTGCAGCCAGCCCTTTATTCCACTTACTAAATGATTTCAATTTACTGTATGTTTGGCGGTCTCTTTGGGTGTTTCTCTTCCAGCTAATACATATTTCTATTTAACACCATCCTTTCCTCGTGAAGGTTGTGGTGTACATAGAGTGTTTTTAACACCTTAATTCTCTCAGCTCCGCTTGAAGTCCTTTTAAGGTCACAGAGAGTTCTTGTTTGTTTCTCTGAAGATGGAGTGTCTCACAGTTGTTCATGCAGTACATTTTCTAATGGAGAAATGGCACAACGATTATGACTTAGCATAATTCACATTAGTACTCATTAGTATTTATAAGCCTTTAATCTTCATGGCAAAGTCTATCAGGCTGTTGGTTTCCATTGGAAAACAACCTACCACATTCATATTAAGACAACCAGCATTCTACCCCGTGTCACGGGTGTTTCAATGCATCCAGTGTGTGAGTGTGGGGTGGGGTTGGGTTGCAGGAGATCAACATAGATTCTTCTCACATAGTTCTCTCTTTCCCAAAACATGCACTCATTACCTCCCTTCCAACCCCAGTTCCCAGCCTGCTCTCATTCCTGGAGGCCCATTGCCCCCGATTTTGAAGTGCTTATGTCTGTGTATGTGCGTGCATGTGTGTCAGGGCTCGGTCGCTGCGGCAACCATTGAGGCCTGGGTCTCATTTATAGAACAATGCTGGGGCAGAGACTTGGGTATTGGGTGTGAGGGTTTGGTAGGGTAAGGGGGCCGCAGTGTTGGGAGCACAGGGAGGTGAACCCATGCTAGTTTCCATTACTTCCTCCACGAATGGCTGTGTGAGTGTATCCCATGACGTAGAGGCCCTGAATGTGTGACAGGTAGTGACAGGCTTCATTCATAAGACTTGGTGACAGAACAAACAGTCTGTTGCAGTAGAGGGCGAGGGGAAAAGTCAGAACGTAGACAGAAAGTGAAAGTAGTGTCTGAGATTTTTGGCAATCAAGAGTGCTGAGTATCTCAAAAGAACTGGCTGGGTGTATGGAGTTATTCACAGCATCAGGGGTTGCGGTATTGGTGTAACGTTAATAAAAATACTTCTGAAGAATACTGAAGCAGGCTGAGGTGTTAGCCGCTTTTATGCATTATGCAAATCAGCCCTTGTATGCTAGACACATTAAGGATCTGTGTCAATAGTGATAAAGAAATATGACTCGTGATATAGTGTGCATTATTTGTGAGAAATGGGGGGGGGGGGGGGGGGGACGGACACAGCAGTGACCACATTTTGGTAGCCAGAGGGCAGTGACAGACCAGCTACTCTCAAATGCCTCATCTGGGCTTTTGTTGACATACTCAGGAACTTGTGCAAGCCTACCTTAAATCTCAAAAATAGATGATAATTCATTCAATTGTGTTGAGCAGGTAGAAACTTATGTTAAGAGTCTAAAATAATGTAGTGTAATGTAATGTCAAATCAATTACTTGACTAAAACCGCCACAACATTTTAGGCCAGGTGAAAATTCCTCTCGGACCTCATGGTATACGGACCGTCAGCGGAGATCTATTGGCGTAGGAAAGCCATCGACGTCACTCACAAGAAATCCACTGATCCCTTCACGTGTCCTTCTCTACCCTCCTTTGCTTTAACCGTCTGTTTGTGTTTAGCCCTACTCTCCATTTAGCTTAACACTTAAGACCCTTTCCGACCGCAGAAACTATGGGGACTTTATCCGGCACTCCATGTGTTCTGACGGCAAGAACCAGGGTCTAAATTAAGTTCCGGGGACTAAATAGCAGGACCTAAAAGGTACCTGCTTCAGGGTGGGGCTTGCAGTGCTGAACATTTCTTATTGGTCGAGTACTAGCAGTAAATTTCTACCGATATTTCAACCGCCATTTTGAAAAGTGTGACCGCAAACAAACTTGCAATCGAATTGTCAACTTGGGAAACACAACATAATAATACTTACGATATACGGCACTTTCCGACCAAAGGTTCCAGATACTTTACACTTAACACAGTCTTAAGTGAACATATACCTGGTCTTAATCAATGAGTGTGCTGTTGAATGGCACTCCTTTGGTTGTAGGAATGTAAAGATACTTAGCGAGACAGTTAAATCGCGATGCAAATATGCGATGATTCAAATCGGTAATATAAAACATGAATTGTGATACAAAGGGCTCGAAAGCTAAGCTTAGGCTCGTTCGCTAGCAGAGGCTAACGCTAATGGTTTTATGTATATACTTCCTACTGTGATATCTCTGTCATAGTTATATATGTTCATGATGACCATGTAGGACAGCTGCACCCTTCACAGGCGGCTCCGTTGCCAGGGCAACAAGTGCCAACCTCACATGAACGTAAACTGTTTTTTTTTCATCAATGGGATCAGATTGTTGTGTGTGATTTTGTTATTGAATATGTATATACTTGAATTGTTTTGCATAATTTATTCCCTACCTCAGAAATAACAAGTATTTTGTAGTTTCTGTCGCAGAAATAATTTAAAGAATCTTTCAGTCATTTGTCTTCAATATTATTAAATTTTTTTATTGGGAGAAAATTGTATCCCAAATCCAGTATCGTGAATCGTATCCAATCGTGAGTTGAGTGTATCGTTACATCCCTATTTGGTTGCCTTGGAGTCATCATGAGTATACTATTTCCTGGATGGACCAGTTATTCTGTAATTGTTAGTGCTGACTTATTTTAGTTTTGAAGACACTTGTCTTTAATTTCAGTACATTTTTACCTGGGCTGCATGGTTGAAGTATGATCTATTTATACATTTAGGCACATTTTTAATTAATTGTCAACTCTGGACAAACTTACAAAAAATTAAGATTTTAAATGACATGACACAAAATAAATATAATAATATAATAATAATAATTATTAATAATAATAATAATAATAATAATAATAATAATAATAATAATAATAATAATAATATTATTAAGTATGATTTTCGACCGATATAATACATCTTAGGCTTTGTAGCACTCATTTGTCTAGGCTGTTAACTTTTTGTATTAATGAAACCCTGAAAACAGAACTTTTATTTCACATTTTTAAATTAGTTTTTTTTTTATATCACCTTTCTGTATGGAATCTCTCTCTTTCCAGGACTGAGTGTTCTTGTGGATTCATAATTATAGCCTGTGTTTACACTACAACTCAATATTGTTGTGAGTTTGAATAATTAATAATACCAGTGCTTAAAAAGAATGATAGCCGAGTTATAAAGTGCATTTGTATTTAAACTTCAGCAGTACCAGTCTTTAAAAACAATTTCGATGCGATTGGTAGCTGATTTGGCATTCCATTTAGATGCCAATTTTACTTTTTTAAATACATAACAATAGGGAGACTGATGCTGTATTCAGTTCCATGCTTTGTCTACCCTACGCTATCATACAAATAAATGTACAAGCTATTTTATTACAATAAATAAAAAAATAAAAAAATTGGCATCTCCGGCTTATGAGGGCCTCTCACAAGTTGGTTGAGAAGGTTATGTACAGAGTGAAAATAAGTGGCAAGTGTGACTGGTGATTTGCAAGTGAATTTCCAGCTCTGAAGGGTGGGCAATGTCAGAGGTCCATGCATTCAATGTCAGAGATGAACACAGTCACACAATAGTGCATTCTGCTTGTTCCAGCAGTTTCTCCTTCTGTCGGGCTTCACACTATAGGGTTTGAAGGCTATGTTCAAGTTTGTGTTCAGATGTACCACATTATCATTCAATTTGTGTGCGTATGTGCATGTGTGTGTATCCTTGTGTTATTAGCCGCCTTTATTTCTGTTCCCCAGTGGTCCAGATGGGAGGTGCTAATTCTGCTAGATTAGCCTGGATCAAAGCGAACGTGACCACTTGAAACTCCTTTCCGCACACACACACACACACTGTCTCCCTTAGCCCATCCTTCTTGTCATGTTTGTTCGCCAATAACCTATCTCGGTGTATTTATATCCCGTGGACTAGTTCTCGGGATCCTGTTTCATTCACACTGTGAACAGTTTGTGTGGTCACGTAGCAGAGTCAACCTCTTCCTGTTTACAATCAACAGATGTAGCAATAATAGGATACACCTGTAGGACGCAGCAGGGCATGTTTGCAGGGTTAATGTAGTTTAGAAAGCAGATTGAGTTGTTGGTAAAAAATGTCTGTACTTAAATGAATTTGAATGTACAGGAAATGAGTTGTTAGATTGGCATGAATTCATTTTTTCAATGCCACCATGAAGTGAGAGCACCCACCATATGCTGTCAAACCAGGCACACCAAGCAATGTTGATATAAATAATAATACCACTTTTCATGTTAACAGATATGCACAAACGACTGTATGAATCATTGAACGCCTAATCTATGCACACATACATGCAAAAACAACTGAGGCATCACCAGGTCCTTAGCTTCTACTCCAGGGATTAGAATGGGGGGACACACTTATTTACGTCATTCACGCTCATTGAAATCCTATTTGCACTACGTGACTCAGTAGGCGGTAGCTGCTAATGTCCCCTCACAACAAATTCACCTATACTGTTTACATCCTTTAGCAGAGACTAGAGATATATTTTTTTAGTCAATCAAAAGGTTGAACCGTTAACTAAATGGCAATGGATAATGATAACTGTAATAATGCATGTAATTATATGGTGTGCTGGTGTCAGCCATATTAATAGCTGGCTCTGTGACATAGAAAGATCGTCAGGTAATCCGCATTGTGACGTGGCATTGCAGCCTAACCAGAAGTTAGTCACCAGATGGAAACAGGTGGATTAGCCCTATAAGAGCAGGAGGAAGCAGATCAGACACACACTCACACACACATACCTACTGACATACAGAGAGAGGCTTGGAGATATATTAAGACACATAGAAGTGACGGATTTACCTGGCAACGAGAGCCTCAGAGATTGTAAACAAGGAGCGACAAGTGATACACTTTGGGAGAGCAAATTAAAGTATTTAGTCAAGCGGGAATTGGAATAATAGTTTATCTGCTGCATTTTATTATATTATTATTATTATTAATAAGTTGGAAACATGACAATTATCAGAACAAGCCTACCGTGAGTATTTTTTCAGACTGGATATTGCAAAAAAGAATGGGACCAGAATATGTTGCCAGTGGACTATCTTATTGTTGTCATAATAATTCGTAAATGCCAGTTGGCTTTCATTGGAAATTGATAGGTTGAAGTAGCTTCGTTAGAACAAGGGAATAAATGGGCATATGTCCTTGACTGTAGTTCATAGGCTTCCTGTTTTTTTAAAGAAAAGTCGCGCAACATAGCTACTGTAGCATGCTAGTGCTGAGTACAAGACATGCTTATTGGGGAAAAAGACCGTTTTCAATACTATTAAAATAGAGGGACGTTATTCACACTGTGGTAGTTTAAACTTTTAAAATTTTGAAGCAAAAATCTATTCTTTCCATGCTCTGTTAAGGAATTTGATATACAAATTTATATGTAGGCTGAATGACTCGCAGAACTCCATAATAAAGCTGCTGGTAGATCCTAAGCTCAGTGTAGTGTGGTATCAATCCCCTATGTGGAAGCAGTGGTATCAATTTTTGTTGAAGGAGTAAGTGGTACTACTGATCTATGTATGTTATATGACTCACTTGTTTGTGTTGTTTATGTTGTATGTTCTTCTAATGGACCCTGCAGTCTGTCAATAAAGATTAAATAAATAAAATGAAATAAAAATAAATAAACATTTGTTGTTACCCTCATATTGAGAACTACTAAATAAGAGAGATAGAGAAAGTAACGGCAATTATATTCTACTAAACGATTGACAAAAATTATGAGCCCATAGAGAGTGGAAGTGAGACCATTGTCCAGCAATACGAACGGGTTAGATAGTGACTTGGATTGATATAGTGCTTTTTTTTCTCCCGCTGTAAATGTGACAAACTCAAAGATTTTCTGTAAACAGCATAGTTTGATGAATGTTGTACTGGTAGATGGTTGTTAAGATCCACTGCCTAAACATAAAAGACAAAAAGGAACTGGGACGCACACTTGTTATTCTGTTTTGTTTGCCACTTGGCATGACTCGAGGAAAGCTGTTTAAACCGCCAACATGGTGTGACCCATGTGACCAGTTGTACACATTTTTTATCAACAGTACCTACAGTAAGACCCTTTGCACTGCTATCCCATGTTTCTCCAGGTGCTTTTTTGGGACTTGTAGGTTAACCTAGGTTTGGTTTGTGTTTCAGAGTACCAACGGTCCCGGTAAAAAACCTAAATGGGTCGAGCCCTGTTCATCCTGCCTTGGCTGGTAAGTACAGCCACATATCCTTCCAGTTGTATCAAACAACTGATCAATATGCACTGTATGTTTTGGTTCTAAATTACATATAAATCAATGTTAGCCTTGATTAACCTACAAGCTTTTAACATAATTCAGATTCCGTTAACTATACTGACACAGATTGTGATATGCTTCTTCAGAGAAGGATATTCCATCTGTGGCAGTTGGGAGACTCTGTTCCTCAGAATTTCCAAATATGGTCAACAGATTACTTGCACGAGTGTGTCTTGAGCATCACTACACACTCTGGATGTGCCTTAGTCAGATACATTGTCACACTGCTCCCTCTGCTGGCTGTTATTAGGTATTACAGGGATCTTGATGAGCGCAGCAGGACTTCCTGTTTGTCTGACCCGCCCACCCAAGCTGGTGCTCCACCCCCCACCGGTCAGCAAGAGTGACATCAAGCCTGTTCCTGGCTTAGGCCACTGCTGCCGCAAGACAACCAAGAAACAGGCCCGCAAAGGTAGACATGAGCCTGGACTAAAACAAACTCACTCAGTTGGTTTTTAATGTTTCAGTCAAACCAACACATTTTCTTCTTTCTATCTTCTATTTTGTTGATCTCTCTCTCTTTCACAGGCAAGACACCTGAAGAGGTGGTGAAGCGGTATCTTCAGAAGGTGCGCAACCCTCCTGAGGAGGTGAGTGTCCTATGACATTTATCTAGCCATTACCCACCCATTATTAAAAAGGCAATACCGTTATCATTTATTTCTATCTATTTAAATCGATTTTTTTTCCACACAATGAACTCAATTGATTTTTCTAAATCTTCTTCATCTTCTGTTCTTACAGGACTGCACCATCTGCATGGAGGCCCTGGCCGGCCCCTCAGGCTATAAAGGCCCTGGTGTGGGGGGCATCTCGCGGGCTGAGTCGGTTGGCCGCCTGGCCCAGTGCGGCCATCAGTACCACCTGCAGTGCCTGGTTGCCATGTACAACAATGGCAACAAGGATGGTAGCCTGCAGTGTCCCACTTGCAAGACCATATATGGCGTCAAAACTGGCAACCAGCCGCCCGGCAAGATGGAGTACCACGTCATCCCCCACTCTTTGCCTGGACACCCAGACTGCAAAACCATCCGAATTATCTACAACATCCCTCCTGGCATCCAGGTACCTTTTTTTCCAAATACTAAAGAAATCCAAACTGAGCAAACACCTATGTAATTTACCTACATAAATATTTGTGGAAGATTTCTGTCATTGGTTTGAGCTCTAAACGTAATTTTTGCCACTCACTCTCAGGGCCCAGAGCACCCCAACCCAGGCAAACCCTTTACGGCCAGGGGGTTCCCCAGACATTGTTACCTCCCTGATAGTGAAAAGGGCCGCAAGGTAAACGCCAAATCAGCATCTTTCTATTCGGATGATTTTCTCTGTAAATTATTAGATTTTCTACTAGATTGCTTACTAAACACTGCTAATATAACCTCCTCCTCTTTTCTCTAATGGTTTTCCCCTCTTTGGCGAAATCAAATTTCTGTTCCTTTCTTGAAACTTCACCGTTATTATCTACACTATTTCCCCTCTTTTTTCACCTCTCCCCCTGTTTCTTTTTCCTTCACCTCTCTTTCTCTTCTACTCTCTGACGCCTATCCTTGTCTTTGCAGGTTTTGAGGCTGTTGTTGGTGGCATGGGACCGCCGGCTGATCTTCTCCGTAGGGACATCCAGCACCACAGGTGAGTCAGACACTGTCATCTGGAATGAGGTGCATCACAAGACCGAGTTTGGCTCCAACCTGACAGGCCATGGCTATCCAGACCCCGGGCATCTGGACAACGTTCTGGAAGAGTTAAAGGCACAGGGCATCACTGAAGAGGAGTGCTTACCCAGAGACTGAGTTTGTTAGACCAATGGTAAGCAGAAGAGTGAGTGACTGGAGGACTTCAGCCGTGGCAACAGACAAAAGAAGAACTGGAAGCTCGATTGTCCCACTGGGAACAAAACAATACTGACATCCAATGGCCAAATTCAGCAGTAAAGATGAACAAGATTGAAAAATAAACATTACAAACAGATAAAGATATAACTTTTTGATAAACAGAAAAAATAACTGCATAAACGACAACAGAAACAACTTGAAAAAACTGGAGAAGATATTGCCAACCAAGAGATGAATGAATTGACTTTGAACACAAACACTTAGACCGAGAAATCTTTAGGGATGTTTACTGAAAACAGAATAACATTTCTGTACATCGGGTGGACTATAACTTGGCTGCATGGGTCAGTTTTACAGTACAGTAATGGGGAATGTTTTTTCCCAGTACAGTGTTGGTGTCACAATTGCAAATGTTATTCAGTGAGATATTTGAAATCACTGTGCACATACGCTTCAATGTTGGACGAAAGCTGTCATTTCAACTGTGAGAGCTCAACAAAGGAAAGCAAGAATGTAACTAAAATGAATTGCTCAAATAAATGTGTGAACTAAAGTGCTGCTATGTGGAGTAAGTGCTGAAGAGTTAGTTAGAATGATGTGTAAAAACTAGATTCACAGACGAAATTAACTTGTGTAAGAAAATGGAGTATTGACGAGTATTCTAATGGAAGTATAGAAACAAATGATCTGAGTTTTTAACTGGAGATGTTGAGCATGGATGTTTACGGACCTCTAGTGGTACTAAAATTACATTCCCTTTGTTACATTCGTTTTTTCCTAATCTATTGGTTACATTATTGATACTTAAGATATTGTTTAAATTTCTATGTTTTTCACCATTACTGCACTCACATTTATCATTGTACATTTGTGTATTTTGTTCTGATAGGTTTATTTTTTATGTGAAATTGAGAAAGAAAGGATGTATGTTTGTGTGTGTGTGTGAGAAAAGTAAGGTATTTTTAGTATGTCAGAGTTGTATATGATTTTGCATGTAATTTGTCGATCATTTCAGTGTTATTGGTTAGAAAGCCCATCTATAAGGAGATTGAATTTCTCCTTTTGCTCAAAGATGGTGATGGGTGTAACAAACTGGTTGTTTTCTTCTCTCTCTTTGTCACTAGGTAAAGAGAGAGACAAGTAAATAACTAGAAACTATGAAGATATACCCCAGAATGCGTTAAGTCAGATAAGAATGGACCTGCTGCCGGGGGTTGGATTTGCACAGAGCAAATCGCTGGTGTTCCACTTTTGTCAAATAGTAACAGTCAGCCAACTTAGGTGAAAGCAACCAAACAATCTACATGCCGTAAAATGTTCAGTGCTTGTGTCTTTTGTTTTGGATGCCAGCCTTAAATGTCTCAAATATCTAACTCTTTGCATTTATTTTTGTTTATTTTCTTTTTGCAATTTTATTCAGTGCTTTTATCTATCTAGTATGAGATATTGTCTCTTGTCGTTTAAAGAAAGAAGAAAGGTTAAATGGTATGGTCAGTCCGATTAAGGTCTGTGAGGAGCCGTTCATGTTAAGCTACTACTGAAAAAGTACAAAGGTATAGGCCAACATTTATAGTTTCTATACCTTCGTTATGCACAGTTTTTTTATGTGTTCTATGTGCACACATTTATATTACATTTTTTTTAAGAGAAGTAAATGACATACATTACAGTACTTTTGGTTCCTCTGGTTTTCTTTATATTTAATGCACTATTTCTTTTCTTATGGTCTGTATCTTTTTAAGTGGGAAGGGTAAACTGCTGTTTTTTTTTTACTTTAAGGTACTGTATCTGCTTTCTCTCTTAAATTGTGAAAAAAAATTAAATTAACTTGGCAGCAGTAATATACTGTGTGCCATAGCAACCTTTTTCATTCAACACACTCATAGACCCTTTGATTTATGCATCAATGATAGCTGAGATTAAACCTGTGTCAAAATATTATTTGATCCAACTTGCCTGGCACAATACAATCTACAAAGCTAATCAATTGCATTCTTATAATTTACGCCATTCCAGACACTCCTCAGCTGGCTCAAACTCATGTCTAAACAAATTATGTCTGTAGATTGAGTGTATAGGTCACGTTGTGCATTATGCAGCCTTTATGTCAGTGGAGTTATTGCACTACTTTGTTTGGTGTGTGAAACCTCCCATTTTAACCATTGTCTGATAACATATCCATTGACAGAAATGAATTTGTGGTTTGGGGCTTATGACTACTTTGTAAAAAAAAAACTGTTGATATACTTTGTATAAGCTGTTACAGAGAGAATGAAGAGATTAAAATGATGACAGCAGAAAGTATTTACATGATGTATAAAGTACAAAACGACTTGCATTCTAAGTACAGTGGGTTTATTAAATGAACATGATAATGATATTGGAGTCACTTTCTTTGTGTGCTTCCTGGTATTTAAAATATCTCTGGTAATTCAAGTATTTACTCGAATTTCCAAGTTGTTTGTTCAAGTGTTTAATCAGGAAATGGATAAATAAATGCATTGGCTTTGCATTTTTGCTTTAGCCATTGCAACAATAAAAAAATCCATACAAAGGCATACCACAATATCATTACTTAATGATGGTGCTCCATGAGGTTTAAGAGATTTACGCTTATGAAGGTCTGAAAATAGCTGTTCAAATTGTCATTTATTTTTAGAAGGCTAGACAGTTCTCACATCTGTCAATTTAAGAAAGGGTTTTCAAGTTGCCTGCATTACAACTCTTGATGATCATTGATGACTATCTGCAACATTTTATGAGCATGCCCTACTTTGACAATTTTACTTCCCAAATTGTTTAGTTTCCTTGTAAATTATTGTATGTTTCTTCAAAACTATGGGATGATTATATTATTCAAAGTCTCCAATACATTCAGTAATTAATTTGCTTTGTGGTGGTGTACCAATTGCCATTTCACAATAATGAGTTAGACACTGTCAATTGGTGGTCAATCATGTAGGTAATTTATCCATAGTATTGAGCAAATTAGTCACACTACATACTTAGTCTAGCAATGAGAAATTTCAGGCTAGTTGATCTCTGGATTAGTCTGTCGCCAGGATTAGTAGTCTGGATTATGTCAACCCTAATGAATGAGTTGAGGGAGTAAGATAATTAAACTCTCTTACAATGCACCTTATCAAGATGGACTCAGTTCGGTTTACTCAATTGTGACACTGAAGTCAAATAAATACCATTGGTTTTGGTCTACTCTCAATGGTAGTTGTCTGCAGATTTGAGATAGACTAAATTCTGAGTCTTCAAATTTGTGTTAGATCTTAACATTTCTCTCCCAGATTTGCTGCATGACAATCAATCGTTATATATAATCCTGTCGTGAGGTCCATATCATCAATGTTGTAAATGAAAGTTACCATCACCACTATCAATACATAAGTGTATTTTAGTTGGCTATAAAAAAAATATTATATTTTTCTTACATTTTTGGTCCTCAAATCTTTGGGGAGTGTCGTATATTTTCCATACCACGGGAGCAGGACATTCGCAGACAAATTGCTACAACACAATAAAACGATTTAACTTTCAATTTCCCGTCCATTTCCTTAAGAGTGAAGCTACCATTTGGTTTAAGTGACAGACAAGATAGATAGAAAACATTTGCCAAAAGATAATATGACAGAGCGTCTGTCAATTTTAGAGTAGCAGATGGTATAAAAAGACCTAATCGGGCCAAAACTCGTAAGTGACAGCAACTAGTAGCACTAATTAAGATTGAGTGAATTTAGGTCCTGCATGCGTTTTAGAAATTAACATTCAGATTTGATGCTAACATTCAAGTTTGCGAGTAGTAAATGGGAAATACGAAGCTAGGAGGAGAGTGGCTTGAGGTTTTTCATGTTCACAGTGTATCAATTCCTTAAAAGAGAAATACATTTAATGATACAAGATAATCTGCTAAAGGGAGAGAGAAACACAGCCTTGTCAGTTGAGGAGTGGGGGGAGGGGTTAAGTACTTAGAGAAGAGCAGAGACACAGGAAAAGGGTTCCCATTGTCCTGAGCTGAGGCTATGCTAATAGAATGAATTCGCAAATCTAATTAGAATACCAAACTGTCCAGACACAACCTATTTTTCTATGTAGGCACTTGCTATTTTGTGCAGCCTACCTCAATCTTCTCTATAATGGTTTTGGCATATTTCAGGAACTTGTCATTTAAAGCTGCACTGAAGGATGAACCGTATGCTCATTACCACATCATGGCTGCTAAATCAAAACAACAGTTTTATTTATTTTTTTGTCTGAGTGGCTCATTAAAAGCTTTTAAACACAGCAGCGTGCTGGCTCATGCCAAGTCCAAAGTCCTGTTGCCAAGGAAACAAATAACAGCCGGACTCTCCCCAAGGTTCATATTTTAAATTCGTTTTCTCCGCCATATCTGTCTCCCCTCCTGCCTTTCAATAAAAAGCTTTTTGTGCTTCCACTGGAGCGAGAAAGAGAGAGGGAGTGGTTAAGGAGAGAGGGGGGAAGGTAAAAGAGGGGCCTCCCACACTGTTACCAGGGCAACTTGACATCACAGTGACGACAAATTCCCCCATTAAAAGCTTTTAGGCGGATCTCTCTCCTGCCCTAGGCCCCATTTTGAGTCCTCTTTTAGATAAGCTTGGGGGGAAGGGCATAGGCAGAGAGCTAGTGCTGCTGTTTAAAAAGACAATCCACTCACTGCAGAGACTACAAGAACCTTTGGACAGGAAAAGGCTTTCAGATTTAACTTAATCTTATAATTTGGCCTTTTAAGAGAGCACTACTGTACAGGAAAATACTTTCAAAATGGCGTCAGAGGAGAGTTTCAATTATCTAGTGCCAGGCCAAAGTGAAAAACATAGAAGGGCCCGAAACTGGACGGATGCAGAGATGAAAGGGCTACTTTATGTTTGGGAAGAGTACCTCATTGAACTGAAGAGGAGCAAGAGGAATGCAAAGATCTATGAAAAGATGTCCCAGAGGTTCTTTGAGCTGACTGGGGAGCATCGCCACAGAGAGGAGATTAAAATGAAAATAACCAACATGTCTTTTCAGTACAGGTAAGTGATAGGATAAAATAGGAGTTTAGACAGAGCAAAAATTATTGATATTGAAAGATGGTGGAACAACCACTATGCACAGCGGCACACACATTCCCAGACCTACCAACGACAGATATTTAAACTGCCTCTTTCTATTTACAGGAAGTTGAAATGCACCATGCATGAAGGCAGCTCCCCAGACTGGCCATATTACAGGGCTATAGAGAAGATCCTTTCCAAGACAGAGAATGGTAGGAGGAACTCCTTTGATTTCCAGTCTTCTGGACCCTCGACTTCCTCCCAATCAGAGACTTTGCTGTCCCACATTGATGGTGCCCCACATGGCTTCCTGGCCGAGTACACAGGCTCATCAGACGAGTTGGACATGAAAAAGGAGCTAGAGGTTTCTGACAGCTCGGGCAGTGTACATTCAATTGGTTCCAGGTAATAAATTAAATTAAAAAAAGTCCAACATACATAAAAAAAAAATATCCCAAACCAATATAAATGTTTCTCCTTCCCAGTTCCCACCCATCCCCAGTCAAGAGGAGGAGGGCAGAGGCTAAGCAGCTATCCACAAAGCGGAGGAAGCTCAAAGTGATGGAGGCCATGCTTCAAGAGCAGAAAAAGGTGAGCCGGGCTGTGGAAGAGACGTGCCGGGAGGTGCGCAGGGCCATGCACCAGCAGAACTTCCTGCAGGTCCAGAGCCTGCAGCTTCAAGAGCGCATGATGAACCTGCTGGAGAAAATGATCCAACCTCCAACTAACCCTCCTGCCAACTGGACCCAGACTGGGCCCAAGGAGCCTGGAAAGGGTTAAGGTATCAGAAGATTTTGACTACACTGAGTAAACATTGAAACCTGAACCTTTCAATTTAAAGCACAAAATGCTTTTAAATATGGCCTGCATGTATCTACTTTACATAATCATTTAATGAAAGACCACCTTTGATGGTTGGCTAAGATATGCGGGAGAGGAAAGACTGAAAACGATCAACAAAAACTTTAAGTGGAAGCCATCTTTAACTACTGTGAGGAACACAGGCAAAAGGCAGTTACTTTTCATTGAAGTCTAGACAGGACTTCTCTACTTGTGAAAATGTTTTAAATTACGTCTAAAAATAATGAATTGTATTTTGGCTTGTATTTACACGTTTTCCCCATCCAGATCATTTAAAACAAATACATACTATTATCTCATGAGCAACCAGATATACGGTTGTATGTGTATATTGTGCAGCTTTTTTTTAAAGACAATAAAAAACAAAAATGTCTAACGAGATTACCATTTTAATGCCTTCTACTTTGCTCTGCCTTTGAACGTTTTAAAGCTAAATATAATAATCAACAAAATTAAAAGTCAGGGCTGGTATAAACATAAGAAGGTAGCTAAATTGACTCTGCTTATCCTGTTACATTGTGTTTATCTGATCCAGAATTGCGAGAAAATCAGGAAGAAGAACATTGCAGCCCTACATTTCTACATCTTGGGCATGTTCATTTAAGCCACATTATGACCATACAATTCTATTCTCTGTCAAAAGGTAGAACTGCTGATAACAAAAAGCAACCTTTTTTATTTAAAAACGGGGCTCATCAAGCAAGTAAACCTAAATGTATATATTTGTTCAAGCATAATGCTATATTTATCATATGTATTATGTGTATACTATGTATATGTGAATACTGGCAATGTGATCTGACTGCTAACGATTGCCGTAGCTCCTTAGCCCCCCTTCCCCATATGCCACAGGTTTTCTGTACACAGTGCACCATGTGACCATTGCCATGTGACCATTGCCAAGCCCCTGCGACCGTTGCAGCCCTTTGAACAGATGAACAGGACACACATTTTGTTTACACACAGCGCGCTATTCCACTCAGAATAGTAACGTAATGTTACTAAAATATGTTAGTTTTGCCGTCGATGAAACCGACGTTATCATATTTCCGTGTAATAAACTATTTGACACATTTTGAACAAGAAGCCCCCGTTCCTTCATTGTAAGATTTCTGCTTTAGCACAGGCAACATTGTGTTATGTCATAATTCAGATGCCATGCAGGTGCAACATGTATCACGACTGTGTCCATCTCATTAAACCGCAGCCAATAGGATCATCTCAAGCGTTTGAATATTGAACATGACGGACATTTCGATTGGCAAATGAAATAAGTCACGTGCTGTGGAAACGTTAAGGTGTCATGGTTACTGTGAAAGACGCTTTGTAGTCTCAACAATGTATGGAGGCGGGTGCTTCTCGTTGCCATATGTTTCACACACTTGCAGGAGGGAAACTTTTGAATAAGGATTTTATTATCATGTACAAACTACGAAAACCTCATGTGGGATATCAGTGAGATCTAAGAGAATAGATACCTATTGATCAGGACCTCAAGAGGTAATTTCCTACTTGAACTGACTGACATTGTTTTGAATTCTGTCGACCTCGTTGGTTTCATTGGACTTAAAGGTACCTTTTTATATGGACTATATTACCACAAAATAGTATGTGTATTATAAATACTTGTTAAAGTATTCGTAGTTAGGTTAGCTATTTAATAAAAGTAGTTCTGGAAAAAAATGCTGTTGCAAAACCAAGAGCTCCTGCGACCGAAACCCAATTTGCGCTCGCGATGATTTGATTCGTTCAGACTAAGAGATTGATTGAATTGATCTGGAATAGGAAAGCCAGATGGTACTTGGTTTTGGGAAATTGGGTGGCTCGATGATTAGCGACCTGTCTTGGGACCTATATTCTTTTACGGTCTTAAAAAAAAAAAAACTATAAAAACGTTTAACTTTTATTATATGGATTCCATCCAAAATTATGGAAAGGTTTTAATAGAAATAGTCAAATATATTTTGAATGATGTTGATGGGATTGTCATAATAACTAGAGCTTTTACTGTGGGAAGTGCTAATAATATATTGCCCTGCTCTTATTCTTATTATTATAATTATAATTATAATTATAATACACTCGAACTTTCTGAATAATTGCTCTCTGAATGTTAAAAATAAATTATTAACATAATTTTCCCTGTGTCTGACAGAATGTCTTCAATATTTCGGTTTTGATACTATACAGTCAGAACACACGTGTTTCAGTTCCCACACACTCAAGACACAGCAGAAATGAGGATTCTGGGTCAGCCTGAGGGTGCCAGGAGGCGTCTGGATTTAAACTGGGCTGGGGAGCTCAGAGGGGTGGAGGTTGTGCGTGGTCGTACAGGGTATGGCTTTACCATATCAGGGCAAGGCCCATGTCTTTTGAGTGGGATCCTAGATGGAAGCCCCGCTGACCAGGTGGGACTGAAACAGGGGGACCGGATCATGAGTGTCAACGAAAGCAACGTGTCGAACGCATCCCATGAGGCGGTCGTGCAGTTAATTGGCAGCTGCAAAGGGCCCTTACGGTTGGTTGTAATCACTGAGGGCCAACTTGCTGATGACCCCAGTGGCAAAGAGTTTCCAGTCACCTTAAGACAAGGACCATTCCAGAAGACAAGTGCTTTTCGCACAGTCTCAGACCATTCAAGTAACCCATTTCACAACTTAGGACATGGAACCCCAGCCAAGCAGAGGCCATTGTCGGAGCCTGATATGTCCAGCTGGAGCCATCGGTGGCACTGTGAAACCCAGCCCAACTCCCTGTCTGAGGAGATAACGACTCATGTTGGAGACACTGATTTAGGTTTTACAGACCCAGAGGATTGTAATCCAGACTGGAGTATTCTTAATATGGCCATGGTGGTGGGATACCTAAGCTCCACAGAACTGACATTAAATACGAGTGACTCAGAGGAAGACTGTTTACACGCGATACGGGCACGTATACGTCAACTGGGTACTGAGCAGAGTACCCACACACTGGTGATGATGAAGATCATGTTTGACTGTATCCGCCTCTGTGACGACGCTGGAGCTGTGCTGGCAGCCTTTCCTGCTGAGAACCTGGTGTTAGGGGCCTTGTGCGCGGAAGACAGACGCTTCTTCTGCCTTGTCACCACTGCACACATCACGGATGGCCGTGTCCCTGAGGGTCCTTTGAGGACCTCCTGCCATGTGTTCTACATCGACCCTGATCTGGGCACCCATGACGCTCACCTAGGCATCGCCGGGCGCTTCGGCTTCGACTGCACTCCAGACCCAGACGCCTCGGGCTGCCTGGAGTTCCCTCCAGAGCCCCCTGCCGTCCTCCATTTTGTGTCTGTCCTTTACAGTGACATTGGGGAGGCGGTGGAAAAGCTGAGAGCCCGGCTGGACTTGGAGGCAGAGGAACACATCCAGCAGAATGATTCCAAAAAGAACGGGAGTGCAAGCAGCAACGGAGACAGCGGCATTGGCAACGTGTCCCCCCCTAAAGAAAGAACTGAAAGGGATTTTCCCGTCGTTTGTAGAAACAAGTTCGGAGGGGACCTTCCCAGCTGTCCATGGGATTACCCTGCGGCTGAAGACCTCATCCAAGCAAACCTTGCCCAAAATGGCCAGCGCTCAAGTTTTAATCCAGTGGGCAGCACTAACAGCACACACTCCCTTTCTGAGTCCTTACCAGGTCCTGACTCTCTGATCAGCTTCTATGGAGGTCCCCCACCCAGGCTGGAGTTTCAGTTTAAGCCTCCGCCTCCTCCAATGCCTCTGGGTAAAAAGCCACAGTTTCTTGGAGGCCCTCTCAGAGGTAGCCAAAAGTGGTTCTCCGTCAAGCCCAGGTGGCCTAAAGGACGCAGTGGAGACCCAGCCACCCAGTTTGTGTCTACAAGTAGTTGGTCTGGCCCCAGCTCCAATGTTTTGCCCCCACCCATGAGTCAGATTCCCCCAGACAGGTATCTGTCAGCAGAGTTCATGATGCCGCCGCCCAGGGAGGAATGGACCAAAAAGGTCCTTGGAGGAGTACAGCAGAGTGGAAAGCACCGCAAGGATGGCAATGCTAAGGTTTGTGTCCCATCAGTGTTAATATGTGTTAATATGTCCACTAAGGCTAAATCAGTGACCTTCCTTTTTTCAAAAACTTATAGTAGTCTTTTTTTTGACAGAACATAGAATAGATCAGAAATTAAGGCAGTTGCAACAAAAATTGTATGTTAAGAAATTACCTATTTTTCTTACCTTTTACTTGGTTTAATGTTGAAAATAATAAATTTTTATGTTCAGCATTATTTAGAGCAAATATTAACTGCTGCGTAGGAGTTAAGTTCCCAGACACAGAAAGGAAGTAAAATCATTTTTTCTCTGACACCTCATTTAAAATACAATACCCCTGTTTCAGCTTTCAGTTGGCTGTAAAGTGAGTTCCAAAAGTACCTGTTCACATCAGTGATACTTTTGTCATGGGTGGTGGAGAGAAACCTATTTTTCTGTTCTTTACTAGTATGTCCACAAGATGGCCTTCTATTACAGTTTAGCATGGGAGGAAATTAACTTCCCTTATGGACATTAGGTTGCTTGTCTATGTCCATGACTGCATAGATTTGAAAGGTTATACATAATACATAGGAATAAAAATTGTTTTTACTACTTGAAATGTAAAAGGTTAGGGTATAATACAGGTATCACAATATCACAGAATCATATAATAGATATTATATGATAATGACAAAACATGATTTGGAAAGGAAACATTTTTGCCCATCAGTGTTAGGCGCATTAAAGCATTTGACAGACATTGGGAAGATCAGAATGACAACCGCCATTGGATGTGTTCTAGCATGGCTCCTTTTGTCTATGTGAAGCTCTGTTTGCTAAGAATAGTTTGTGTGCATCTCTCCATTTATTCGAGCAAAACTGATTGTCTTATGTGCACACAAAGTGGGGAATAATTGTGTTTATAAGGCCTGAGTCAGTTCAGCAAAAGAAGGCTATTTTATACAGGAAGCCAGGCAAATTGCAGGGTAGAGCCCTTGTGATACCACAGTAATTACTTTCAATTCTTTATTCCAGCTCAAACATTAGGCTTGGATTCACCCGTCATTATAATAGCAGTGGTGCTGGCAAAATGCGCTGCTCATGCTCAACTTGCAAAAAGAAGAAATTAAGAGGTCAAGGAAATGCTGATGACAGGAATTAGCACTTTGTGGAAAAACTATTTTTACTCTTTTGCTTAACAGGCAAACAATGAATTTATTTGACTGAAGCCCTCATGTTGTATCAGAATTCCTTCTCTTGGCACAGCTGCAAATAGTATGCCACTGGTGCGAACCGGGGGGGAGCTAGATCTATGGCCAGTTATCAGTGTGTTGCCATTGAGCAGGCTTTCTCTCGTTGTCTGTGTATTGTGTGCACGTTCAAGTGGAAAAATGTACCTTTGCATTTGATCAACCTATTGTCTAATTTCCTTATAGGGCTCCAGATTTTGGGGAATAGGTGTTGGTCGGGCTTCTGGCCGCCGATCCATCGGCCAATCCAAGCGGCTCAGCTTGGCGCGATCTCTGGATGATCTTGAGGTAAGCACTATGTCTGAGTTATTGCAGACTATTCGCCACAGTTTTTGATTTTATTTGTGCAATTTGTCAGAATGAGAGAACATTCCTAACTAAATCAAATGAATATAAATTCTCCACCAACTTAGCTCAATTTAGGCCTACTGCCACCCCACCGCCTACTGCCACCTCACCGCCCCATTTTTTTCAGTTATTTTTTAACCTTTCATTTCCGTTGCCTTGAACTTTGCATTTGGTGCCACACTTGTGGCAAGGGCTGGCTCACAATGTGGTCTTTGTGTGGCCCAGAGGCATGGCCTTGTTTGTTTGGCCTTGCTAATGAGAACTGTTGAATGACTGAATGACGTGCTCACATTCTCTCGTATTAGTGCTGCTCTGGGATTCTACCAGACCAGACACCTCTTTTATTCTGGCATTCTCTCTTGCAAACATGCACCAAACACGTCGTCCACTCTGGACCCTGTACGGTGAAAAGGCACTACCGCACCTACACACCTCCAGACCACACATGACGCAGAGTTCAAATACACGCCCAAGACTTTTAAACAGTATTGTTGTTAAAGTGTGTTCAAGCAACGCTGGACCCAATGCTTTCCCCACAAGTGTTGATGACGTAACAATGGCAGGCGCGGCCTCTTCTTTAAACTGCTCCGACATTTGCCATGGTTGGTGGATACGAGTTTGAATGACTCAACTCAAAAGCTCTGTGTAAATGCTGATTTAATGTGAACACAAAGCCAACATTTTCTGGAGAGTAGTGTCTAATGGTGGGCGGCTAATCCAAATCGATCGTCTCTTCGTCACTTCTGTTTGTTGCTATGAGCTTACTTCTTTATTTTCAGTATCCGAATCAGGCTTCAATAAAACAAGATTACATTGACAAGTGGTATACTAAAGATGTTTATTAAGCTACGTTGGCAATTATGCTGGGGATTCATCTGAAATGTCTGGTGTTAATAGAGGATATCCTGGCTAAGCCTGAACCTAAAAGTAATTAGTCTGCCATGAACAGATTGATGGGCAGTTGTTTGACATGCTGGAAGTGTCTGTAATGAAAACAAAAGACAAGTGTTTTCACGTTTAATTCGTTGTTTGCCCAAAGAAGTAATGTTAAATCTAGCCTAATAGGACATTATCCGGCTTGTTTGCACAAAATGGTCAAAATGCAATTTTGAGTCAAGTTTTTCGGACATAGGCCTATAATTTTGTTCTTAATGGGATGGTGTTGCTGTGAATTGTTTGTAAAGTAATACCATATTAATTTTGCTTGGAAAAAACTTTGTGAAGTGGACGAAAGATCTCTTTGTGCTGGCGTTTGGTAATCTTCTCTTCCCTGTTTGATTAGTAGTAGTAGAACTTAAATAGCTTTAGTTTTTCCTGAAACATCAAAACTTTTGTCTTGTGTAAGGGCCAAATTAGATCATTGTGTCAATTGTGTCAATGGGCCATTATTTATTATGACGTAGTAAATTTATTGTGCCAAATTCAGTTCTGTCCAATTCAGTAACTGTGAGTAAATCGAGGCCATAATTGACCCATTTTGCTTCCAGTCATAGTAGGCCTTTTACATTTCAGGTAATGACATGTCAGGTCAATAACAAGTTGTTTTTTATGGCTGCCAAAGCCTGTTACACCTTCTCTTATCGCCCATCATTGGTTTCTTACTTCTCATGTGAGAACTCTCTCCTCCGTGCTAATTCCAATTCATTATCAATCTTTCAATCTCGTCTCAAACCCCATCTTTTCACTCTGGACTAGGCCTACCCATAATAAGTCACTCTGCGTTAAATAACCTGCTTAATCCCTCATCTGATATTCTGTTGTTCTTGTTTTGTTTTAGTTTTCAGTTTGAGCTTTTCTTGAATTTAGTTTTCTTGTCTGTTGTTCTCGCTGTTTGTGTCGTTGTCTGTTGCCATGTTTGCTGTTACAATGTGAAGCGTCTTTGGCGCAATATAAATTATTATCATTATGAAAGGCTGGCTATCACCCTGGACCAGCAGTCATAAATGAACGAGCCAGTTCTAAGACTTGGGTAGAGGCGGGAAACCACACCATTTAGATTGCATGTCCTTGCCGGTAATGACTATGAGATATGCAAAGGTTGACTGTAGTTTTGCTCTTATTCCTAGAGCACCTCATAAGCACCTCAATACCACATTCTTAAATGCAATTTCCATATTCATTGAGAACCTTGATATATTCCTTGCTGTAGAGGAAATGGGAAGGCTTCCTGTAAATTTTTGCTTTGCGCTAAATCGCAAAAAAATCGGGTGATGTGAGATATGAGAGAAGGATATCTGGTACAATAAAAAACAAAAACAAAGGCAGAATATCTCAGGGAAATGCCCATAGGGCTGGGACAATGGGTCGATGCATCGATGGATCAATCTATAACATCGATGAACAAAATAAAAATAGATTTTTAACAGTAGAGATGTTGACTGACTGACTTGAAAAAAGAGCTCTATAAACCCCCCCGACAATCACAACCGAGTTTTGGAATAAACAATCTCCTATATATACCTGTATGTCATACAACTGAAATACAAGATTAAAATACACCCCCCCCTCATTTCATGCACTGTAAAATGTTACGTGTGAGAATCCTTTGCAGGCAATGACACATCTGGGTTTCCTCAGAACGTTTTTCTTTCTGCCTTAAGTTTTGTCTTGAGCAGTAGCATGCTCGAAAAACAGTGCGCAAGAATACCAAAGTTCAATTTTTGGGTCAACAGTGAAGCATCTTTGCTGCTTTTGCCAGACTTTGCTGTGCTTCTGTGGAAACACAAGTGACCCAGTGCCTTAGCATGCCCATGCCATCACGCAAAGTCATGGCACAGAAGATGTGGTGTGCTTTGGATCATGAGCTGTTCCAATACCTTTCAGTTGGCTTCTTAGTCTCATTGTAAACATTTCCAGACATCTGGCCTTTCTATTTTTGAGGCTGATTATTTTTGTTCAAAAAATGTTTATTGAACTTTTTGTCTAGCGCAGATATATATAATCATGTGAAGATTAAAAGTAGGTTACAATATCATTAAAACCATTTTTTTCTTCTTTTTTTGCATTGATGCATCGTACCAAAAAGAGACAAATGCGTCGATGTGCTAAAAACTGATATCGTCCCAGCCCTAATGGGCTCTTTTGTTTTTCTCATGAATGAGCTTAAAACCTTTTCTCAGATGTAGGAGCTAGATTTAAGAAGGGCAGTAAACAGTATCCTTTCCCAAAGCACCAGCTACTATTATTGATATATTTGGTCTGATATTTGGTCGTTTTCCTGCTTTGCATTTATGTTTCTTTTTTATTAATTATTTGGAACGTTTTGGAACACACGTGTGTATCTACGCTCCTCAGTGGTTGCATCTGGACAGTCGGCCCCGTGGGACTGTTTTAAAGCCAGTGGCGCAGTGGTCAGACCTCCAGTCAGCTTTTGGAGACTGTTTTGAGGAGCAGGGGTCAGACCACCAGTCAGCATCGGGGGACTGTTTTGAGAAGCAGGGGTCAGACCTCCAGTCAGCATCGGGGACTGTTTTGAGGAGCAGGGGTCAGACCTCCAGTCAGCATCAGGGGACTATTTTGAGGAGCAGGGGTCAGACCTCCAGTCAGCATCAGGGGACTGTTTTGAGGAGCAGGGGTCAGACCTCCAGTCAGCATCGGGGGACTGTTTTGAGGCCAGAGGAGCAGGGGTCAGACCTCCAGTCAGCCTCATGGAACTGATTTGAGTCCAGAAGAGCAGGGGTCAAGACCTCCAGTCGCCCCTTGGGACTGTTTTGAGGAGCAGGGGTCAAGACCTCCAGTCAGCCCCTTGGGACTGTTTTGAGGAGCAGGGGTCAGACATCCAGTCAGCCCCTTGAGACTGTTTTGAGGAGCAGGGGTCAGACATCCTGTCAGCCCCTTGAGACTGTTTTGAGGAGCAGGGGTCAAGACCTCCAGTCAGCCCCTTGAGACTGTTTTGAGGAGCAGGGGTCAAGACCTCCAGTCAGCCCCTTGAGACTGTTTTGAGGAGCAGGGGTCAGACATCCTGTCAGCCCCTTGAGACTGTTTTGAGGAGCAGTGGTCAGACCTCCAGTCAGCCCCTTGGGACTGTTTTGAGGCCAGAGGAGCAGGGGTCAGACCTCCAGTCAGCATCGGGGGACTGTTTTTGAGGCCAGTGTTTTGAGGTGCGGCCCTGTTGCTGCTCTTCTCTGAGGTCAGCGGCGTGCGTCAGAGTGGCCGGGCAGCATTCGATCAGCACTGTTCTTTCTCAGTACATCATAGAGGCTCTGACACGTGGCTGGTTCACACTGCACGTCAGGGCCAGCCCTTTCAGTTGGGCTTTTGTTTCGCTTTTGTGCTAATCATGGACCCGGTATTAGGCCGGGAACTATCCTGTATCGGATCAAGAGGTGTGCCTCAGCATGTTTTTATCAGTCTGGTAGTATGTCGGGACACGTTGAAGTATTCAACGCCGTGTATCTCCTCCTTGATTTGCGCACATCTCGTCCGTTTCCGTTCCGCGCCGCCTCTCGGAGCAATTTTCTTTCTCACAGAAGGCTCTCACCTTAGTCTCCAATCAGGGGGGCAATTTGCTCTGTGCATGTGCTAAGCACAAGACAGTGGGCCAGCACACAATCAACTTCACTCGTTTGTGAGCGAGAGAGGACGGCAGCGTCAAAGAGTCTGCGCTGGAATGTATTTTGTGGTGTGTATGAATCTTACTTGCTTATGTTCTCTGTATGTGTTTTGAGAGCTGTCGGTTGAAGGGGCTCCCTGCGACAAGACTTGTAGGGGTTCCCACAAACCTCCTAGGTGTGAACCCATCTCTCTTGTAAGGGGCTTAGACTTTTAAGACAGAGAGAGGGAAATGGAGGGAGGTTTGAGTGGAGAGACGGAGAGAGGGAATGGACGTGGGGTTGGAGGGGACTGAGTGAGTAAAAAGGAGGGAGGTTTTGGTGGAGAGAATAAGGGAGGAAAAGAGGGGTGGGGGGGTTTGGTGTAGAGCGTGAATGGGGGAACAGGGAGAGGGAGGTTTTGTTGAAGAAGTTGAGTAAGGGGAAGGGAGGGGGCTTTTGAGTGGGCAGAGCGAGGAAAAGGGGAGAGCGCTTTGATTGGAAAGGGAGAGTCGAGGAGAAGGAGCGAAGATTGGAGCAGTGTGAGAGAACTGCAGGGAGGGCGAGCGAGGAAGCAGCAGCAGAGAGGAAGGGAGCTTTTGAACTCCCAGTAGCTGTCAGGATCCTCGGCTCTCCTGCATGCGGTCTCCTCCCCCTCTGAGCTCTCCTTCCTCTGCAAACACACACACACCACGGAGCGCACCGGCGAATGGACTTGTTTACACACACCAGGCGGGTGGAGCAGCGCTAAAGACAAGCCAGGCACACAGGCACACGGCACCATACATGGAGCGTACTTTAACTCTCAACTCGGTAAGTCCCGTGTCTGTATGAAGTCCTTCTTTCCTGCACTTTAATGTTGTTTTTCATTTAGTCTGTCACTTCGAGGAGCAATGTGAATGTTATGCGCCTGGTGGGGTCTCCTCTGAAATGGTTCAGCTTTCCCTCTTTGGGCTCTTTGTAGCTGGCACTTTAGCATTTGAGCCACCATACAGTGGTTAGCTTGTGTGGTCTGTCCGAGGAATGTTTTGGCTAGTTTCAGCGGAGCTTCCATGTGCAGCACAACACACTGTGGTGCTGTATACAGAAAATACTTTTTTTCTGCACCGGAGGAGGCATGCTGAATTCCAATTAGGCGTCCCTCTAAAAGGGTTCTGTGGAGGATGGGAGGGGGGGGGGGGGGGGTTCTCTTGTTGTCGACTCATCAAGCATCCATTATGAGCTGTTGAATGAAGTGTTCTATGTTGGGTACACTTGACAAGTGACCCATTTGAAATTAGTCAAATGAAATGGCGCCGTGAGGAGTTGAGTTTTCGATGCAGAGGAAAGATCCCAATCTCAATCGCACGTTACCTCAATATCATATATATATATTGTTTTTTAGGCAGACGTGTTGCAGCTTGAATGGAGGCTGAATTAGATTTTTGCAGCTTCCTCTGATTTACCATGTTTCACTCTTAGAGCAACCTCTCATGCATGTCTTCAGGCACAACCCTCTTGTTTTGCTGCTCTGCTAAATTTTTCCACTGTAGATTGGATCCTTGCATTAGTCTGAAAGCCTTTCATCTGTTTTTGCCCGTCTTCCACTGCCACATCCAGAGATTTCGCTTCCCCTTCTTGAGGCTGAGGTTGTGATTGTAAAGAAAAGAGCAGGAGCAGGAATAGTTCTGGGGGATTAGCACCGTGGAGGCAGGGACACGACACGCTTTCATCTCGCTGACATCACACGGTGAGCTCTGGAGTGTGGGTGGACAGTTAGCCCTCAGGAAGTGTGTCCCCGGGCTGGCGTCTTGGGATGTGAAGAGCAAGCGAGTGGCCTGACATTTCCGATCCTTCTCCACTGTGGGCGGCTTTTCACACTGAGGTTTTTCCAATCCAATAAATAATTACCCTCCGAGGGACTTTGAAAAAATGGCGCATTAACATAGAGAACTTCCGATGAAGTTCACCGATCGAGTGACTGACCCGGGCATGTGGTATTTGTCGATTAATAGGCTAACCAGATGTGACTGTGGCTGCTGACTTTGCTGTTTGACCCAACCGTAACCACGGAAAACAGCCACCGCTTCACCACTATCACCCAGAGATGCTAGGCTGTAGCACATATTCCCACTGTGGATGTTTGTGTTGACTTTGTTATTGTGCATTGTACGGCGAGAACACATCCTACGAGTGACATCACACCGACACCATGACATCACCGATCAGCATTGAGTAAACTAGCTCTTTGGTTCCATTCAGCTGATTTAATACATTCAGCCCACTGGAAGGCTTGGTCCAGTGCCAATCTGCACACTATTTATCTTTCTTATCTACACAGTTGTTTGCAATGTCTACATATGTCCATCGAAAGTGAATAAAGGGTGCGGACGTTTGATATAAAGGAGCAGCATGAAGCTACCAAATAGTTTGTCAACTCGCGTAGAAAAGCTTAGATAATGTTGTGAGATACTGTAGCCTTTCATTTTCTTCTCCTCTCATTTGACAGTTCACGTCACACCGGGGGCTATCTTACCAGTGGGTTTCCCCGCGTGTTCCTGACGTTGAGCAAATATGGGGCTGTCCGATTTGAGACGTTACAGGGGAGGCTCGACATGGTGAGCAAGCCACTCGGTGCGGTCGGTATCTATGGCCTTGTTGTTGGCACAGCGTAGTGCAGAGCGGTGCCAAGGTCTTTTCTCCTCAGCACTGTTGATACCATAAACAGTGATGGTTTAGAAAGCACAGCTACTCTCCAAAATGTTATTGTGAGAGAGATTGACTGTAGCTTTACTTTTGCAGGAGGCAAAACAGTAACTTATCTGTGTTTGATATGTCAGTATCAGTCTCCCATCAACTCAAATACTATTAGGCCAATGTAGTTAAATGTGGGCCTACTTTGTTTATATTTTGCATAAAGCCTCCCGTAGAGGTCGGCTCTCCTTTTCCAAGTTGATTATGAGGACAAAGGAAGAGCTGAACCTGAATCGCCTCTGATCTGATATTTTGTCCTGTTAGTGGGTAGCAGAAAGCGTACGAAATTGCCGTTTAATGTGAGAGGTTCGCGTGCCATTAAATTTCTACAGCTTGGACTTAATCCTTTGTCCTCACGCACAGAAGCAGCAACAGTGGTACGTGAACAAAACAGTCCATTTAGTCTTCGTCATCATTTGCTTCCCCCCAAAGAAACATTTATTTTTGCATCTGTGAGATCCAACTTGTGTCAACGTCAAATACCCCAGAGACGGCATCCCTTGCCTACCCTTTGCCCAAGGGGACTAAAAATGACCAAAATCCCTGCCCCCACACTTCTTACCCAGTGTCCCATAGTCAGCTCGGGTTCCCAGTGTGGCCAGCAGACCTAGGCTGTAAATCATAAGGCTGGGCAGAGGGAACAGTACTGGGGAAGTGAGCGAACGGGGTTCTGCTAGGTCATCAGTGACCAGAGCTGCCGTTGAACGCCTAGAGAGTCGAAAAGGCCTCTTTCGTGGATGCGCCCCAGCATCCTCGATTACCATTTTTGAAAACACAGCATATTCGTCTCATAAAACCTTTCTGTAAAAAGCAGTTCGGCTCCAAAGGCTAATTAAGAGGGTCAGGTTTCACATGGGAAAAGCCCTTTTTTGTGTAACGGAAGAGAAGGGGAGAGAATAAATGGAGGGAGGGTGTGGCTGTGGTGGTGTCTTATGTGGCGAGCTCAGCGGGCCCTCCGGGTCCAGGGCAGGGGTATAAGCTGTCTTTCCATCACTTTGAATAAAGCCAGGGGCTCGTTGGGTTGTTTCTTCTGTCTCATTTGTCTTTGGTTTGATGTTTTCTGACCCTACGGGTTCAACGTGATTTGTCATAGCTCTTCAGCTTGTATGTATAGCCTCTAAACAATCTAAGACTCCCAACGATAAGCCAATACTTTCAAAACAAGTTGGATGTTTTTAAGGCTTACATTTACACACGGCGGGAGGGGGATTGTAGACCATCCTCAGCTACGAGCAATAGGGCAGACTTAGCATGTCTCTGTGAGTGAAGGTTAATACTGTAACAGTATGGAACTGCAGCCAAGTCTCTGACCCTGAGAGAAGTAGGGCATCAGCTGTAAAAAAAAAAAAAAGTAAACATCTCCAGCAAGAGGAATGCAAACACTCCCTGCGAGGGTTGTCATCGCCATCATTGCTAACATGGTGCTACACACACTTGTTTAACCTGTGGTGTTGTTGTAGTAGTGCGCAAGACGAGACAGACGTGGGGTTCTCCCCGTCTGCTATGTCTGTGGCAGCGAACTCGTTGTGTTGGAGCGGCTTGAACGGCCAACTTCAAAACCTACCGACTCTTTTTGCCCAGTTTGCCCTCAGTGCTCCTGACCAAAAGTTCAGATTCAGATTCAGATTCAGATTCAGATTCAACTTTATTGTCATTGCGCATGTCACAAGTACAAAGCAACGAAATACAGATTGCATCTCAACCAGAAGTGCTTTTAGCAGTGCTTAAATAACATAATTTACAAAGTGCAGTATGAAATGATATAAAAAAAGATATACATATGTGCAGTGTCTATATCTATGTCTATGAACAGGCTATGGTAACAGTATAGATAAATTACGATATGAGTAGTGTACAGTAGTGGGTGATTTACATTATCTACAGAATCTTAAGTATACAGTATGTACAGTGCAGTACAGTACAGTGCAATGGATGATTTACATAATCTACAGAATATATAGTATACTGTATGTACAGTAGTGCAGGGAAAATGATTTACATTATAAACAGCATATCTACAGTAGTGCAATGATACTTGGTAGAGTCCTGGTGCTCAGATCCGTGTGTATATGTGTTAGGAATGGGGTGGGGCATGGGGGGCAGAGTTCAGCAGGGAGACAGCTGTGGGGAAGAAGCTGTTCCTGAACCTAGTGGTCTTGGTCCGTAGGCTCCTGTAGCGCTTCCCAGAGGGCAGGTCTGTGCTGGGTGGCAGGAGTCTTTTCTAATGTTTATGGCCCTCCCAAGACAACGCTTCCTGTAGATGTCCTTTATAGCAGGAAGTGGGATCCAGCGATGCGCTGGGCGGTTTTCACCACCCTCTGCAACGCCTTCTGGTCCGCGACAGAGCAGTTCCCATACCAAACTGTAATACAGTTGGTTAGGATGCTCTCGATGGTGCAGCTGTAGAGTTCACCAGGATGTCTGAAGAGAGGTGGTTTTTCCTCAGGCTCCTCAGGAAAAAGAGCCGCTGGTGAGCCTTCTTGACCAGGTTGGAGCAGTTGGTTGTCCAGGTGAGGTTTTGTGAGATGTGGATCCCCAGGAATCTGAAGCTGTTCACACACTCCACTGCCGCACCATTGATGTGGATGGGTGGATGAGTGTCAGCATTCCTCCTGAAGTCCACTATGAGCTCCTTGGTCTTCTTGGTGTTGAGCAGGAGGTTGTTGTCGCCGCACCACGCAGCCAGGCGATCCACCTCCTCCCTATAGGCCGACTCATCGTAGTTCTTGATGAGGCCAATTACTGTGGTGTCATCTGCAAACTTGACAATGGTGTTGGAATTATGTCCAGGTCTGCAGTCGTGAGTGAATTCATCATACAGCCTTGTGGTACACCCGTGTTTAGCATGAGAGTGGAGGAGCAGTGATGGTCTAATTTAACATGCTGGGGCCTGTTGGTCAGGAAGTCCAATAACCAGTTCCCGATGGAAGCTCCAATGCCCAGGTCTTTGAGCTTGGTGATCAACTTAGATGGGATGACAGTATTAAATGCTGAACTAAAGTCTATGAATAGCATTCTGGCGTATGTGTCCTTATAGTCCAAGTGTGAGAGGACAGAGTGCAGCGCAATGGAGACTGCATCCTCTGTGCTCCTGTTCTTGCGGTAGGCAAATTGATGTGGGTCCAGGGTAGGTGGAAGACAGCATTTGAGATGTGCCAGAACCAGTTGCTCCAAGCACTTTGTGATGATGGGGGTGAGTGCTACTGGGCGGTAGTCTATGAGACAAGTTGGGGTGGAATGTTTCGGTATCGGCACAATAGAGGTAGATTTGAGGCAGGTCGGCACAATAGCCTGGGCCAGGGACAGGTTGAATAAGTCCGTCAGGACCCCCGCTAGCTCACCAGCACATGCTCTGAGCACGCGTCAAGGGATGCCATCAGGGCCTGCAGCTTTGTGTGCGGTAATCCTGCTCAACACTGCTCTGACATCAGTGAGAGAGAGTGTTAGGGGTGGGTGGTCAGCAGTCAGCTCTGCCTTTATTGCCGGTACTTGGTTGTCCTTCTCAAAACGAGCATAGAAGTTGTCGGTAAACCTAGGGGGACACTTGTCGTTACTTCATTAGTTTACCAGTCCTGAATTCCTCAGCGTGCCGCAGACGGTCGCGGTGAGCTCATCAGGTCTCTCAGCTGCTGTTATCTCGTAATGTAATGCTGGATCTGCTCCTCTTTAAACAAGATTTCCCAGGGACTGGTCTTCCTTAAGAAATGCGTTTGCCATCTTATCAGTCGCCGCACCCTCACCCTCCTTCCATCAAAAGGAAGTCGCTTCCGTTCAATTCGTCTTGATGTTATTTTTGGTTACAGTTTGTACTCGTCTAGCAGAGATAGCCGCAAGGAGATTCATTTCCCTCATTGCTTTGCTTTGTTCAGAGTAGGATCTGCTGGAATGTAGGTCCCATTTCATTGCAACACTCTATTTGTATTGCGCTGGCTGGTCTCATTTCGTAGTGAAACCAGCTGAAACCTTTTAGACAGCTTTGAAATGTTGTGCCTGTGTAGAGAGAGGTAGAGAAAAAGCTTGATGTTTTCCATTGGGGTTTTGTTTCTCTGCTGCGTGAGCCGGATGCTTCTGTATGAGCTCACCTGGTGTCTGTGACCTGCGTGAACTCTGCTCCCCACTCCAAAAGGTCACGCCACTAATTTTTTTTTACGGATTCAGTTTGCAGCTGCAGTGGTCATGCAGTGCCTTGAAACCTCTCCTGAGGGAAATGGTGCTATTTTGGTCCAATGTTTTTTTCTGTGCCATGGGTGCACAAAAAGACCACTCATAGGAGCCAGATCCATCAATGACATAAGATTCACACAGAGATTCACTTCCTTACTGATGAGATATGCTAATGCAATTAGAACCCACATCTGTTGTGAAATGTAGCATGTTAAGTTGCACTGTGTTTGAAAGCACAAGTTAGTTTTTTTTGTCCATGAATAAATCAATAAGTCAAATCAAGTAAAAAAAAAAAAAGGCATGTCCTTTCACTAAAAGAAAGCCTTAAAACGAGCCACCTAGGTTTAGGGAAACCTAGTGGGTTTCCATTCCCTTCCTTTGCAGCTGTTGCTATAGAAACCTGCACAGTAATATACATTTATAGTGGCCTGAAAAGCTATTTTTTCTACAATGACAGTACACATTTCCTGAAGAGCAGAAGCACAATGTAAATGTAATAGAAATCTATACTAAAAGTTTTACTCTTTACAGGGAGGAAATTGTAGACACACTCAAATCTACCTTTTTTGAGTCCCACATCCCTATTTTCTCTCCAAAGTTATCCAATTTGTCCTAGTGTCAGACAGGCCTTATAGACAAATATGTAGGCCTATTATTCAGCTCAATGGTATGTTCTACTTATGAATTGTGAAGTTTGGAGTTAAAGTTTGGGGCTTTTTGACTAATCTCATAATGCAAGTTCATATGGTTTCAATTTGTGGAGACGTCTCCTCTTTCAAAAGCAGAAATATCCCGTCTGTTTTTTTTTCTTCACATATTGTGGAAAAAGGAGGGAGGTTATTCGATATGATTCCCTTATGTCAGTGCGGTGAAGACTGTATGTATATTACTGTGCAGGTTTCTATAGCAACAGCTGCAAAGGAAGGGAATGGAAACCCACCCCCCTCTCCACTCCCTTCTCTCTGTCCGGTACTTCGTCAGATTTCTCCCACTCCAACTTGTATAGACATGGTTAGCAGCATTTGGGTGGGGAGTGTTCAGGTATGCACCCACACACACACACACACACATCGGTCTGCCTGCTGGCGCACCAGGTCACAGAACAATGAGTCTCAAAAAGAGACTTTCCTTCAAGAAAACCTGGTACACAGTAAGTAAACTCTGCTTCTTGCCGAACAAGTTTAGTTGTCGTCTGTGCCGTTCAAGCCTCTTTTTGTTAGGTCAGCTGTTTAAACCATTAGCCTAGCCTCGGTCCTCGCCTCTTGTCTCCCTTTTCTTTCTCCAACCCAGAACAGCTGTCTCAGGCTTTTTTTTGTCCCTTACAGGGAATCACGTAGGTCTTGATAACGGTTGTTTCCCCTGTGCTGTGGGAGAAATGGTTTCAGATTGCGTCTGAACTTGTGTTCTCTCCGGCCATGTTGACGGGACTGACAGTCAACGTCATAGTTCTTGTGAGAGGAGCAGGACCTCTAATGTTTGATGTCATATGTCTACATTTCAAAAAACTTCTATAGTGATATTATTGTGTCAACAGCAATTAGACACTTTATTGTGGTGGTCCAAAAGTGCTATGTTTAAAATACTGGATGGAAGTTGTCTGCTAGAGAGCTCAAGCTATTTGTTACCTTTTGTCTTTATTATTGTGCTTCTTACTTGGAACGACAAGACACACAAACCTGCCCTTGGAATATTTGCCATATTCATTGTTAGTTCCCAGTAGCTTTGCCACTCAAACCACAGGAGTGGCTTGCATCGTGATGTTGTCCCTTTGGTTGATCTGAAAGGCTTCTCCAAATAGCTTTTTGGTAGGATCCCAACTGAAAGGACTAAACAGGAGGATCAAAGAGGGAGCTGTCCCACTGAGCCACCCACGCTGGTCCAGTTTGTCTGTGTGTCGTCACTGGAGGTGTGAACAGGGGCCCTGGCCATGTGTGGAGACGCCAGAGGTTAGGTGTTGTCCCAGCATCCTCCCTGGAGCTCGTCCCAAGGGGGAGGTGACGGCGAGGAAGCAACTGCAATTTTAGAAAACACACAGAGGTGTGTGTGTGTGTGTGTGGTCTTGCCCATATGGGCCTCAGCACACATACCAAGGATGTGCATGATTATGCACACAGAAATGCAGACACATCCTGCAGTCCTGAAGACTGCTTATTACTGTGCGATTGATCCTCAACCACTGGCTACATTTTATTTGATAGTTTTATAACTGAAGGTAACCTATAGATAAAAACATTTGTGACTAGTCCCATCGGTAGGAGAAGATATACATTTATTTAGGTCTATAGTGTTTAATGTAAGCTGATGTTTCCTTGGTGTTTACAGCAAGCCAAGCGTGGCATGAGCTGACATGTTGAAGGGATTCATCGGCTTGACACATTGGTGTGCTGTTGAAGGCAAGGCATTTGGTTAGTCAGCCGCAAACATGCGTCAGGTTGACAGTAAATCGCGCGCTCCCTTCACATCGGCGGTTGCAATGCTCCCATGATTTTTTTGACATACCATATAACTAATGGTTTCTGCAGTTTATTTTTATGCATTTAAAGCCAAGACCTGGGTGCCGTAAATTATGGCTGTCTTCAAAAAATAGCATTTGGAAAATATTCGACAGACTGACTGCTCAGAAAAGGGCTCTTTGTATGGATCAAAAATGTGAATGTCAAATATCCCAGTGGGAATGAAAAGTTGATGCATGCTATGAAGACTTTTTGGAGTATAACTGGAGTATAAATTTATTATAATAAATTATGCCTACTCTGTTCACTTTGTGGCGTCTCTAGCTGCACAGCATCTGCCCTCAATGTTCTACACTTTCGTCAGTTCAAAATAAACCTTTGCCAAAAAACAACTGTGTTTAAGAATTGTGGCTTAGCTACTTTTAGTTATCTGAAGACACAGACATAGAGTGAACGAGCTCTTATACGACTTATCTGTCTCCCATTTAAGCCATGCTTCAATCTCCCCTCCCTTGGTTATTGTAGATAAGATAGCCACCACAAAAGAGGCCGCTCTGGGTTTGGACTCAGTAAGCTTGGGTTCAGTTGCACTGTGGTTGTAGCGAGGTTGTTGGGTGGTACTGTAGGGTCTACATCTGTGAGTCTTCTACAACCCAAAAAAACAGGCTGACGCAACGTTAACATGTGGCCCGTACCAAAATGGAAGTCACCACAGCTAGCTTGCGCAGCCGACGACCACGAGTCCACTCCCTGGCGTCAGATATTGACAAGCAGAAAAACACAGACTGGGAAATAGGGCTGCTGTTGAACATGTCTGGTCATCTTCCTCAACTGAAGAGGGTGATTGTTATTATAAGTAGCGTTGTGCCACTGGACAAAGCTTTGTTGATGTTTCCCATTAAGTGTCATTATCCACTCTCTTGACACGCCACATTGCTGATAATTATTAATAATGCACTGCCCCCAAATCGGTATGACTTTAATCACGATGAGTCTAAAAATAACCTAATGAGAGCGGGAGAGACTACTTTTGTAGTTATTTCAAATCGACAAATTTAAAGCGTTGTTTATACCAAGCCATTCTTGCAAGAGGGACCTCCTCAAGACAAATCTGCCTCGAACATTCACACTTTCAAGTAGCAGCTCCAAAGACTCTTCTCTTCTGAAAATAGGCCCGCTTTTCACATGAATACTCCAACGCACAGATTTAAAGATGGTTCTTGGATCAGGCTCTAAGACGCACCCCTCATTTACTCCTTTGCATTTGAAAACATTTGCCTGTACTCTCACAAAATGCGGTGTTGGTATTGGTTGTTACTAGGTTATAAAATCAGACATTGTTTGATAGTTTTATTCAGGTTATAAATATACACTAGTGTCACTCTGTGAAATTGCAACACTTTTCTGAGGGTGCTTGTCCAAATGAGCATTCATTCTGTGACCTCTACGGACCTGTAAACCACTCATCCCCTGAATTAGCATGTGAAAAGACAGCCATTACCACTAGAAATGGCCTCTTAAGTATCTCCCCCTTGATGAGTTTGTAGGAATGTGGCTCTTCTTGCATTATATGTCTCATCATCCGTGTGTGTGTGTGTGTGTGTGTATGCACCCATTTGTATGTGGTATAGGGCAATGCTTGTTTCTGCGCGTGTGCAAGGTGAGCAGTGTGTGTGTGTGTGTGTGTGTGTGTGTGTGTGTGTGTGTGTGTGTGTGTGTGTGTGTTTATCTTGGTGCTTGTGTGTGAGAGGGGCAGGCTCTGCTCCTGAGGTGTGAACATCTGTGTATGTATGCATGAAACCAGAGGTCCTCCCACCTCTTAATGGGCCTGTGTTAAGAACAGAGGTCCACCCCTTTCACTAGAACACACACATTATGCAAACACACACTGACAAACCCACGTTACTCAGAGGGATCGGTGGGATGCCGAGAGATACACTCTCTGCTCGGGCTCCAGTTGTTTCTCCGAAGGCAGGAGGTCATGAAGGCAGCCTCTCACTCATGTCTCTCTTTGTTTTCTTTCAGTCCGCTGCTTCCTCCGACGGTGGTGAGTAAAAATTTTCTTACTTTTTTTTGTTGGTATGATCAGTCATGTGAAACTATGTTTTGCTACTGAAACACTGCAGCTTGGCTCCTGAATGAGAACAAGATAAGGGGCCAAACCATTTTTAGGTGGATTTTTTTAAACCAGGCTGAGGGATTGAACATTTTCCAGGAAAGTTTATTAACGAATGGCATGCCTTTATGGTTAGAACTGGCCAACTGTATGTGCTACAAATGTAAGAACTATGATAATAGGATGGCCTGATGAAGGTTGATTCTGTGCTCTTCAGGGTGAGCGTGCTATCTATTCCCCTTTTCACAGTAGTTTTAATCATGTTTGCTACCGCGAACAGGACCATTAAGGCTGTGGTGGGCAGCACTGGGGATGTGGAGCAGACATGCCATGCTGTTTGCTTCCAAAGCCTCCTTATTAACAAAGCAGCACACAGTCTCACAATTTGACAAAGCAATGGTCTCAAACCATTGATCAATTGACCCGAAACTTAAGTACAAAACGTGTCCTCACCCTCAGACTAGCATAGCTTGTTAATCACCTTTCTTTATGGCTTTACACTCCCAGTGACACATCCATTGATTCCTTTTGGGAAAATCAGCCAAACAGCCACAACTAGATAGTGTGCTCAGAGATTACTCACACGACAATCCCAGGACTCTTTGTTATGACTGTCTGGATTGTAATGTACCATTCTCAAAGATGTTTTTCTCTCACAAATGCTAAGCAAAACTTAGAAATTGTAGTTATTATTTCACTTGCATGTCAGTGATAAACCAACAGCTAATAATAACATGATGGGATATATTAAAAGCAATATTGGTAGTGCCCAACATTTTCTGAAAGTAAAAGAGAAGGTTTTTTAACTAAGTACCGTTCTGAAGTGATCTGACTTTAACATTGGTAGTTGTCTTAGCTTCAGCGGTTAGCCACCGTCTGCTAACACTCCCTGCTGTCTCCCCATTGTTTGGGTTTGTTTTGTTTTTCACTGTGCTGTCCCTGTTTTATGGGCCACAGCTCTAAAGTGGCCATCTGCTGCCGTCATAGCAGGTATTTTCATTGAAGACCTAGGGACACATTCCATAGTTCCCATGTTTCAAAACCTCGTCCTCTCACAGTGTGTTCCCTACTTAAACTTGTATCTTTTAGTTTGGCCTGTTTCCCTCATCTATTTTGACCTTTTAGTCAATGCAGAGCGAAGGTCTGCCGCAAGCAGTGTTGTGGCAATAGACTCACTGTAGCGAAGGCTATTCAAATCGTAGACTGTTTTGTCTTTGTACTGGTGTGGCTATAAAACAGTCCTTTCTCTAGAATCCCCATTCTCCACTTGTCTTATCTGGAGCACACTGTCCATAGCTGAACAAAGGAGAAAGACAGACCCTTTAGTTCTGGCTTCAGCCCTATTTCATTGACCCAACACTTCCTCTTATCTTGCTCCCTGTCAGACTGTCCTACTCGGGTGCCGTCGTGGACAGAAACGTATGGTCTGCTCTAACCCCCCACCCATCTCTCCTCTCCCCCTCCTCCCCAGACTATGGTGGCGGTGGTGGCGGGGTACAGTTACAGGGCTGCTGCAGCCAGAGCAGCCTGAACAGCAATGGCAGCCTGCCTGGCGCCACCAGCCACCGGAGGCTGTCGGAGCGCCGAGTAGCCAGCTGGGCCGCCTGCTTCGAACGCCTCCTCCAGGACCCCGTGGGCGTCCGCTACTTCTCGGTGAGCCTCCCAGGAACCCTCCTCTCAGCTGCAGGCGTGGGCTCAGCTCCTGTTTATTCTGTGTTAGCTACTCTTGATGGAATCGATAATAGCGCACTCCCCGTTTAGAGTGGGCCGTGAACATCAGGGTGTTTGTGAGATGGATGCTCGGCAGGTTTTAGGGCCATCGATTTAATCATAGGATGTTAACAAAGTTGTGTTTTCCTGACCGCCCACAGGAATTCCTCAAGAAAGAATTCAGTGAGGAGAACATCTTGTTCTGGCAGGCCTGTGAATATTTCAGTCATGTTCCTGCTTCAGACAAAAAGCAGGTAAGCCCCCCTTCTCAATGCTAAGCCCTAATGAAGCATTTTTATCTTCAGTGTAATGCTGCTGACAATTGACTTCAGCTGATATAACGGATTGAAAAATGTATTAAAAGTCAAAGAGGTGAGGTGAGGAGTGACGGCCACACCGAGGATCTTAAAAATACATTTTGTAAAACATCTTGATTTTAGGATCTGAAAAAAAGCATCATGTCCATCCCACTTTTACATCGACTCCACTGTTCGCTAACAAGTGATCCTCTGTCTCTATGGCGCCCAGCTGTCCAATAGGGCCGGCGAGATCTACAATAGCTTCCTGTCCAGCAAGGCCACCACGCCGGTCAACATCGACAGCCAGGCCCAGCTGGCGGACGACGTGCTCACCTCCCCTCGGCCCGACATGTTCAAGGCCCAGCAGCTGCAGGTACCACCCCAGGGCTCGCTCGCCTCGTCCTGGTGGCGCACGCGCGCGTCCCTTTTGTTAAACAAAAGGACTGGCTCTTCCCCGCGTTAGCGTTTTGTCACAAGAAACGACTCTGCATGTTGTGCATGTGGGCGGCCATCTGGCTTTGTTTATAGCGGTGCTCCGAGGCTTCACCGAGGCGGTGAACAACAAACCCGGCGTGCGCCCACGCAGACGCACTCTCGCACGCGGGCGGGCACCGCGCGTTTCTCCCGTCCCTCGTCGACGTGTCACAGCGGTGGCGACACCTGTCGTAACACCTCGCCCGCGACCGCTTCTTAACGCTGCGCACACCTCCTCTGTTCCCCCAGATCTTTAACCTGATGAAGTTCGACAGCTACTCCCGGTTCCTCAAGTCCTCCCTGTACCAGGAGTGTATTCTGGCCGAGGTGGAGGGACGCTCCTTGCCGGACCCCTACCAGATCCCCTGTAGCCCCGCCCCGTCCAAACACAGTGCCAGCTCCGACCGCTCGGCGCTCTCCACGCCCAAAAAGGTGATGAGGCCTGGCAATCTTAATGTTTATATTTTTATCAGCATAGGAATGAAAAAGCCTGCACCTGTACACATTCACACTGGGATGTTTTATTTTTTCTGGAACTCCCAAGATATCGCTGGCAAATGTATTAATTATGGTCGGTGCGTATGGATTCCCCAGGAGGCCAGGAAGCAGCGCTCCGGCAAGTCTCTGAACGAGGACTTCCGAGATGAAGGTGCTGACAAGAAAAAGGGAACGTTCTTCTCTTGGTCTAGAAACAGAAGTTTTGGGAAGGGTCCCAAGAAAAAGGACATTGGAGACATCAACCTAGGTGGGTCGTCGTTACCAGCCTGTCTAAACCTAATCGCAATGCTTTTAAAACGCAAATACAATCTGTTGCTTATACTGCCTTTCCTATATATATGTAAACAATTCGGTATATACTTCATGTTGATGATTTTGGAAGTATTGAAATTGTTTGAAAATGCATGATTCGAAGTTGTGTTAACACAGTTTTGTTTGTGGCGTGTCTTTCCTGTAGATTACTGGGGGAGTAACGGGCGGAGGGAATCCCAGGGCTCCTTATCTTCTGGTGCCAGTATGGAGATGGCCACGTCTTGCTCCACAGGAAAGATTGAGGTAAGCTGGATCTGGCCTTGTCACCATGGCAACGCTGGGCCACGTTAATTCTGTAGCTTACGGTCCCAAAAATATCATTTGATTGCTGTTGTTTAAACTCTCATGCAAGATATCCAGTTCATATATGATTTTAACTCAAACTTGCTGCAGTTAGCTACTTTGCCAACTATTAATACTGTGAGTTCCCAATAACACAAGACTAAGAGCACACATGAGAGGACACGAGAAGGCGACAGAAACCTCCAGAATGTCTTTGACTAATCCGTGGCCGTTTGTGGTTCCCTCTGAAGGGGGTGGCGTGGGACAAGGTGAGGGAGTGTTCCTCAAAGCACTGCAGTGTCATGCTGCCTGATGGCTCCAGCTCCTCCATCGCCCTGCGACAAGGAGCCTCCATCAGGGAAGTGCTGCACGACCTCTGCCACAACATCAACATCAACATGGCTGCCGTCGACCTCTTTCTGATTGGTGGGGAGAAGGTAAGAGACTGACAGGCTCGACTAGCTTCCCGTTACTTTTAGGTTCAGGGCTTAGTGAGTTAATGTTTATACATTTGGTCTTCTTTCCCGTAGCCTTTGGTTCTTGACCAAGACTGCTTGACGCTCAGTTCACGGGACCTCCGACTGGAAAAACGCACCTTGTTTAGGTAAACCGCCTACGTGTGTCTACTGGTCTTTCTTAGACAACTCCCGACAACTGCACTGAAATACAGGAATTGCTCTCTTCGTGTGACTGACGGCCTATTTTTGTTTTGCTTTTCCACTGTTCTTAGATTGGACCTGGTCCCCATTAACCGCTCTGTGGGTTTGAAGGCCAAACCCACCAAGCCAGTCGCCGAGGTTTTGCGTCCCGTTGTCGCAAAGTACGGCCTCCACCTCAGTGACTTGGTGGCAAAAATAGTAAGTCCTCCGTTGGACATCAGCAGCCCTGTGTGCCCGTGTGCGGCCATCGTGTCCTGGGTGCAGTGTCTGTGTGTCCGAGTCAGGCGTGACGGTGTCTCTGGGTGGAGTGTATGGCCCAAAAGAACCGCATCCACTTCTGAGCACGCCTCTGTGGTTAGCTCATTCCATCTCGATGAGCCTCTTGAAGATCTGAGGACCAAGGCTATAATTAAGAATGACGACACCCCTAAAACATGTCAAGTCCTCCCTCCCCGTCTCCCACAATCCTTTCCACAGAGTTTATTTCTGTTCTGTGGCTTTCCAGGCAGTGCACGATATCATTCAGCCACATTACAAAGAGAGCACAGACGCATAGCTTACATGGTTGATAATTGTCGATAATGGTTTTACATGCAAGTAGTAAGTTGAATTGGCCATCGTCGTTCATGCTTGCTTGTTCATGCGCTATTATGCTGAGGTATAAAAAACGGCAATAAGCTGATCATGACCATTCAAACATCTGAAACCATGTGCTTTGGCAGAGTGGAGAAAGTGAGCCGTTGGACCTGGGAGGCCCCATATCCTGTTTGGACGGGCTTCGTGTGGTGCTGGAACGAGCAGACCCGGCCTCAGTCAACGGTAAGACCTCTCTAGCATGCACTACAGCCAAACACAGCAGACCCGGCCTCAGTCAATGGTAGGACACTGCAGCCAACACACGAGACCCAGCCTCAGTCAATGGTAGGACCCCTCTAGTATGCACTACAGCCAAACACACCAGACCCAGCCTTAGTCAATGGTAAGACCCCTCTAGTATGCAGTACAGCCAGACCCAGCCTCAGTCAATGGTAGGACCCCTCTAGTATGCACTACAGCCAAACACAGCAGACCCAGCCTCAGTCAATGGTAGGACCCCTCTAGTATGCACTACAGCCAAACACACCAGACCCAGCCTTAGTCAATGGTAAGACCCCTCTAGTATGCAGTACAGCCAGACCCAGCCTCAGTCAATGGTAGGACCCCTCTAGTATACACTACAGTCAAACACACCAGACCCAGCCTCAGTCAATGGTAGGACCCCTCTAGTATGCACTACAGCCAAACACAGCAGACCCAGCCTCAGTCAATGGTAGGACACTACACCCAAACACACCAGACCCAGCCTCAGTCAATGGTAGGGCACTACACCCAAACACACCAGACCCAGCCTCAGTCAATGGTAGGGCACTACACCCAAACACACCAGACCCAGCCTCAGTCAATGGTAGGGCACTACACCCAAACACAGCAGACCCAGCCTCAGTCAATGGTAGGGCACTACACCCAAACACAGCAGACCCAGCCTCAGTCAATGGTAGGGCACTACACCCAAACACACCAGACCCAGCCTCAGCCAATGGTAGGGCACTACACCCAAACACACCAGACCCAGCCTCAGTCAATGGTAGGGCACTACACCCAAACACACCAGACCCAGCCTCAGTCAATGGTAGGGCACTACACCCAAACACACCAGACCCAGCCTCAGTCAATGGTAGGGCACTACACCCAAACACAGCAGACCCAGCCTCAGTCAATGGTAGGGCACTACACCCAAACACACCAGACCCAGCCTCAGTCAATGGTAGGGCACTACACCCAAACACAGCAGACCCAGCCTCAGTCAATGGTAGGGCACTACACCCAAACACAGCAGACCCAGCCTCAGTCAATGGTAGGGCACTACACCCAAACACACCAGACCCAGCCTCAGTCAATGGTAGGGCACTACACCCAAACACACCAGACCCAGCCTCAGTCAATGGTAGGGCACTACACCCAAACACAGCAGACCCAGCCTCAGTCAATGGTAGGGCACTACACCCAAACACACCAGACCCAGCCTCAGTCAATGGTAGGACACTACACCCAAACACACCAGACCCAGCCTCAGTCAATGGTAGGGCACTACACCCAAACACACCAGACCCAGCCTCAGTCAATGGTAGGGCACTACACCCAAACACAGCAGACCCAGCCTCAGTCAATGGTAGGGCACTACACCCAAACACAGCAGACCCAGCCTCAGTCAATGGTAGGGCACTACACCCAAACACACCAGACCCAGGCTCAGTCAATGGTAGGGCACTACACCCAAACACACCAGACCCAGCCTCAGTCAATGGTAGGGCACTACACCCAAACACACCAGACCCAGCCTCAGTCAATGGTAGGGCACTACACCCAAACACAGCAGACCCAGCCTCAGTCAATGGTAGGGCACTACACCCAAACACACCAGACCCAGCCTCAGTCAATGGTAGGGCACTACACCCAAACACACCAGACCCAGCCTCAGTCAATGGTAGGGCACTACACCCAAACACACCAGACCCAGCCTCAGTCAATGGTAGGACACTACACCCAAACACACCAGACCCAGGCTCAGTCAATGGTAGGACACTACACCCAAACACACTACTGTCCTTGTAAAAACTCACTGACTGTTCTGACCCTCTACCAAAGGGCAACTCACAAGGTATGGGACATTCACTCACCCATTCTCCGGATTTCGACCTTGCCTTTGAACACGCTCTTTCCAGGAATTTAGCATAGCATTTCATCGTCGCTCAGCTTTGTTGTCCAACTTTCACTGACAAAAAAAGGCATGGGTGGTTGGCGGCCGTGTGTGATAACGGAAATCCCTAATGTGTTCTTCCTCACTCTCTTTTCCATTCTGTCCTCCATTTTCAGTCACGGACAAGTCGAAGTCCAGCTCAAAAGGCCACCAACCACCAACCAGGAGTCAATCTGAAACAGTAAGAATATCCGATGCAGTTTTATCCCCAATATTTCAAGTCTTAAGACGGTGTCTTTCTCTTTTTCTATGATGCTTCTTTGAACTCCTCATCATCACACATTAACATGACACGGCAATACCTTTTATAACTTTGCGCCTGTGGCAAGCGGGAATTGAGTTTACTTTCTGGCAAACTTTGCATTCTAACAATGGCTGTGGCTGAAATAACCCCCTGACCTCAATGTACTCTCGCTACAACAGCTCACCACTCAGATCTCCGCAATAGGTTTTCGGCGTGTGAGCCTATTTAGCTGTCTGTTTTCAGAGGTGCTCTGTTAAAAAACAACAACATTGTATTGGGTGGAACAAGATCATGTGGCCAAGAAGCCAATTGTCTCAGTAAAGGCAAAAACAGACAAGAGCAAGCACGTGCATGACCATCGAAAGCAGCACCACCTGAGCCTCCGTCAACCCCCCCCCCCTCCCTAACAGACTGCATGAGCATTGAAAGCAGAACCTCCTTGTCCTCCGTCAACTCTCCCCCCCTAACGGACTGCGTTGTTCTTGTTGCGTCTGCAGGGGGATGAGAGGTCCTCGGGGAAGGACTGCTCAGGGAGAGCGAGCAGACCAGACGCAGCGCTCGCAGTGGAAAAACGAAAGCAGAAAAAGATTAATATAGATGAAGCTGAAGGTAACCGCCACTTCGCCTCTCTTTCTGATCTCTGGTGTTTTGATTGGCTCTGCTTTGCTTCTGGACTGGCGCTATCCTTTCCCCAGCCCCTGGGATGTGTGTGGTGACAGCTTCGTGCATGCTAAACACACTCATCCTCTTTCACCTGCTGCCTTGATAGAGATGTTTTGCCCGCGTAATCTCCCCCCCTGTCTCTCTTCCTTCCCAGAGTTCTTTGAGCTGCTGAGCCGGGCGCAAAGCAGCCGAGCCAACGACCAGCGTGGCCTCCTCAACAAAGACGACCTTGTGCTTCCCGAGTTCCTCCGCCTGGGTCCCAGCGCTTCCCCCTGCGCCTCGGACCGGGCTTGCTCCACCCCCACCTCCGTCAAGCAGGGCATGGCGGCGGCCCGGGTGAACGGCGCCACGCGGGGCCCTCTCACCGCCAGCCTACGCTCTGAGAGCCTGGACTCCTCCCTTAGCTCCAGCGCCAACGGACACTCGGGGGGGCGGCGGGCGCTGCTGCCCCCTCCGCGGCATGTTTTCGGCACCCACCTGTCGCCCATCCCCCGGCCCTCGGAGCCCCGAGCGGGGATCTGCCTCCGAACTCTGGAGGAGGACACTCACGCCGACCTGACCCTGGTGGGCGAGGGGGACATCAGCAGCCCCAACAGCACCCTGCTGCCCCCCTCCCCGGCCACCCCAGCCGTGTCCCACGAGGGCAGTCTGCCCGAGGCCAACTTCACGCCGCCACCGCCGTCATTCTCTCACTCCCAGGATAGCTGTGGCCAGGGACTGTCCAGCTCAGGTACTTCTACAGTGTGATACACTAGTGTGTGTGTGTGTGTGTGTGTGTGTGTGTGCTGATGTGTGTGTGTTTGCCGTGCGAATGAGCTTTTCACTTGACCTCCAATGACAACTCCATACTGAATCTGATGCACTTTATCACAACTGAGAAAGAATTTCTTCTTGGTTCGCCATTCATTTGTGATTTTTTTTTATTAGCTTAAACAAACATTGCATAGTTAGTCTCAGTTTCAAAGACATTGATTTCAATTGTGTATAGTAATGTGAATATATTCTTTGACTGAACAGGACTTTAAATTTATTTGTAATCCGTAACCACTAGCTGATGAGTTCTGCCAAATAAACATGCCTCAAAATATATTATACACAAAATGATTCATAGTTTACAGTAGTCAACTCAATGAATGGCACACAGATTGTTTTAGCAGAACTACAAAGAGGCATGGTTGTCTCTAGCATGCTACAGAGTTTGAAATTTTACTGTTGCAAATTACAGGTCTTTTCCATGTTACCGGCATTAGGAGTGTGTGATTATAGGTATTACACACAGCAGTTAAAGTGGGAGAGCCATTAGATTGTCATTTTTGTCTAGTTTCTAAACGAAATTGATGAGTGTTCCACCTGTCTGTACTTTCCACTCTTTCAATCCAAATGCTGTATATACCTCCTTATCCCACCCATTCATCAAATGCAATTCAACAGTGACTATTTTGGTTTCACTCAAAAATGTGGCTCTGTGAAATCAAACTGTAACAATTTGACAATAGTGATCATAATGAGATACAATATATATATATACATATACATATACATACAAATGTTTATCCAAAAGAAAAATGAGTAACATTGTTGAATTGCTCATTTCCCCAAATTGTCACTCTCTAAATCATTCAAACCATTCCCTTCCGTTGTAGATGCTTGTAGAAGATAATCATGCCAATTGATTCTGTACCTGTGGATGATGAGACCTAATAAATGTTAGAACTGAAATCACATCGTTTGTCTTGTCACGCGTTTGTGATCCGAAATTCCTCTTGCCGCCTCCGCAACTCCTCCTCCCCCGTCTCCTCCTCCATCTCCTCTCCCTCTTTGCTCATTATTCTGTGTCACACGGCTCCTTCTGATGTTCTTTGCTTGAAATCCTCCTTCGATTCATCTAGCCTTTTTTATTCGTGGCGTAGCTGCTGTGTATGTGTTTGTAGTATTGTGCATTGCATGTTAGTACTGTTTTGATGTCGTGTGAATGTTTTGGTGGCTGTTTTTCTGGTAGGCTCCAGTCCACTGGTTTTGTTCTGTCTTGCTGGTCTGGGGCTTTCACTGTTCCTGGTAGTTTACTGGTGCCTGAGGTGTCCGGGTGGGGCTCTGATCTCTTTCTACTTCTCCAAACAAACTTAATTTCCATTTCCTCCTGCTTGGGCAGTTTTCTCTAAATATCCAGTTTAAAGGGCGTGCATTGGTGCTTTGTTAGCAAAGCTTGTTAGCATTTGATTTGTGTGATGAGGACTGTAGTTTTTCATTAAAATGACTGATTGTAAAGTATGCCATGTTTGTATAAACCATCAGTAGACAGGTTTACCATAACGCAAAATCCTAATTACCAGTAGATTGTCTTGAAATCAATAGAGCTATAAAATAGTTAATGCACTTTCAAGAAAGGCCGGTACTGAAATGTCCCATGAAGTTCGGAGTGTGGCGATGAAATTGTGACAGATTGTAAAGTACAGTTGACCACGATGGATGAACAAGTCTGGTACAGTTCTGACATACTCCATGTGGCTTTATCAATAGATTTAGCTAGCATATATGATATAGAGATATGTGTACACTAGATGATAGCAGAGAAGGAGAGCTGTGGAGCGCCTTTGCTTGCCGTTCTGGTTGCTAAGCGCATCAGCTTGATCCTTTCCAACATTGGCTACCATGGTAACAGTTCGCCTAATAGATGAGTTGACTGGGCCACATATAGAAGCTGTTGCTATTGTAATATTTTTCCCCCCACCTCCACCAAAATAGACACAGGCTATCTTTCAAAATGCAGACTTAGAGAATGCATGGTTTCAATGTCGGTTGGTCACATTTCTATGTGTCCACCTGCGCCAAAGAATGATGCATGCTAACAAAGATCCTCTATATAAATTTGTTTTCTTTTGCACCTTACAGGGCTCAAAACTTCAAACGATGTTAATTCAGCCCATATCTTATATTATACTTGAAATATTAGGAAAGTGGCATTCCATTATTGTTACATCCCTGAACTTCAGAGAAATATCCTCCAAACAAATGACTGTTAATTAATGATTTACTATTGCCCTCTGCTGGTTATAGGAAGAGTGGCTTTTCTGGTTGGTTGTGATATAGTCAACATTTAGGGTACACATTCAATCAATCCTAGTAGTTAATTTACACAATATATATTCATATTAATAATATATTACGGTTATTTTAAAATATAATTTTTTTAATACAACAAATTTAAGGTGGCCAGCAGAATAGAGTTCAAGAATGTATATCATCTTCAATATGAGCAAAACGTTTTTGGATAAGATTTACATTATTATTATTATTATTATTATTATTATTATTATTATTATTATTATTAATAATAATAATAATAATAATAATAATAATAATAATAATAATAATAATTAAATGTTTTCTGTGCTCACTAATATGTAATGTTACAATAAGCTGTTATTGTGAATTTTTTTTTTTAAAGATCAATATTTTACACAAATAATAATTGTTGTTGCTAGTACTGTATCAAAGCAACAGCACTGGTCTTTTCTGTTTAAAGCCTGATTCTGTGGTCACCATACCATTTTAGATTTTCTAGTACTTGATGGAGTTTAGTTGGCCATTCACCCATCAAAGTTCCCGTGGTCTCAAAAACACCCACTTCATAACAAAGCGATCACCACACTTCACAGTGGCGATGTAGTCATTTACTGCATGAGCATCCTTCCTTTTCTGCCATTATGTCCAAAGATGCTTAAAGCATGAAAAGAAAAACCTCCTGCCCAGGCAGAATGCGGTTTTAGCCACAGTGCGTACATACAGTGCCATGTTTTTAGGCGCAGGTTGTGACACAATTACGCCTAAACCGGGCGCTAATATGTTAACACATCTGCCCCTCACTGTTAAAGAAAATTTGTCTTATCTTTTATATTATGTTTATAATTTGTTTAGATATTATACTGTAGCAGAATTTCTATCTTGGATGATGCCAGTAGTTCTGGAATGCATGTTTTTGCTGTTGCTTCTTAAATACATAGTGGCATGTGTATTGAGTTTGGGATGGAGTTGTTTCCATACAGGAATTACCTAAACCAAAGAACCATAAATAAAATATCACACATTTTCTGCTTCATTAAAGAGCATTATAATAGGTTTATGTCACTCGTATCATGCATTTTAGAAGGTAGTTTATAACTGGTAAGTAATAGTAAATCCCACTAGAGGGCGACAGCGTCTAAGTTAAAGATTTTCCCGTGACTTCGTCCTTAACCTCAAATGGCATCTAATAATCAGTGTCATATTTTTCATACCCAAGAACTGATGGCACTGGCAGGTTCAATGTTTTTCTCCTCTGTATTTTCTGTATAAGCCGTAATAAATAAGTATTCCATGCAGACTTTATACGAACACTATGTTCATGGCTTACATTGTTTAACAATTTGTCTGAAATGTCTGGACTGACTTACTGCAGTCATGTACATATAAGACCCTAAATTAAGCGAAAACAGAAACAAACGTATTCAGAATGTGTCTTGTTATCGATCAGAAACTGTTTTGTGAGGGACTCAAGTCCCTCAATTTCCTTAAGCCCAATCACCGTCTTCTTTTTGGCAACGCTGAAAGCCGGTCATTGCTGTCCCTGAACCAAGCTAACCATACATCTGCCGAGGTGAGGCCTAGAGACAAGTTTCCAACAGCAGTAATCTATCTGTCTGTATGAAGTCTGATGCTGGTCTGGTTCCAGGCTAGCCTTGGGGGATTCCTGCTTTCTGCTTTTTTTTTGCTCGAAAGGTTGTGACCAATTGATGGACATGATTTCAATTGTAATCATGTTTCAGTGAACAGCAGTGCCACGACAAGAATTACGCTACAACACTTACGATATAGTATTATTATTATTATTATTATTATTTTATTTTTTTTATTTTTTTGTAGTTGTAGTAGTATTTTATGTCGGTCATTGTTTAATTTTCCATGATGAATGCTCATAGAATTAAATCGGTAATAATAACTATAATAATAATAATTCTAAAGGAAAACCAACAAACAAAAGATACAAAATATACAAACAACATTGACCGAAAAAGGAATTTTATATACATTTGAAATACAGAGATATACATTACGGACTTAAAACATTTAACCTTAACTTTTGTTTAATTGGCTTTTGTATAATGAAATTACTTTGAGGATGTTGTCTTGTAGATAACTAGCAAAATTAAGTTTTCCAAGTTGTATTTTTGTTAATGGCAGGAAAAATCTAGAGTCGAACATTTTAGTTACCATACTTGTATACGTCTGTGTATAGCTATGTTTACAGCAATGTGCTTCACCAGTGAATCATGTCAGTTGGAGTATACAGGGTGTATATGTGTTGGAGTGGTGTGTGTTAGTCACTTAGAGGGAACCCTGTTTAGATTAAGGGGCACTGAGTTCAGAAGAGTACAGGATAGTTTATCTCTTGTGCTAAATGTAATGTCACCATCTTTGCAGGTTTGGTTTAGATCCCTTCCTGTTTCGTGACTGTATGAGTCCATACACCCAACAGCCATTTTCTCATTGGTATATTTAGCAAAGTAATTTTTAAAACCAAATATGCTTTGCATATGCCTTATAACTCCAACGCTGACACATTAAAATATTAAAAGCATCAGACTAACAAATTACCCTCATAAATGTTCTCAGACTCCAAACTGATCCAACCAGTAATACGCTTTTGATAAAGCAGTATTTTTCAGTATATGTTGCAACACTGTCATGTTTACTTTTAAGTCATTATAATCACAGAGACTAAACAACGATTCAACTGTAACAATTATCCTTTACTGACACTGGCGGTTTCTTTGTGATGTTGACAAGCTGAAAGAAAAGCATGGCTTTGTGATGTTGAGAGTTGTTAATTTTTAAGATTCATCACCAGCCTGGTAAAGTCATCTTCACACAGCATGCAGAATGTCGAAAGGCTGATGTTATGACACCTATGTCTTACTAAACACTGACCAGTGCAGTGAGGACACTGCTTCCCTGTACTTTGATTGAGTGACGTTTTAATACCAGACCTTTCCTAATAAAAAGTTTCTATGGAAGCCAGAGATCATATCACATATGAGTGCCTTGAAAGGCGCCTTATAAATTCAATGTATTATTATTATTATATCACAAACCTGTAACGTTATAGTCACAATGAATACCAAAGAAGAAACACTTTTCATTTAGTGTTTTGGTTGTCTCAGATATGAATAACTCCCAAAGCAAAGTCATTTCTCATCCTACTCATCTTCAGCCAATCTGAGTTTTATATCAGATTGGCTGAAAATGGAATGGCTGAGGAATGACTGTGATCATATGAGCTGTGAAAAAAAGTATTGGAACAGGAAAAAACAACTTTTCTCATCTTCTTTTTCTCCATTCCTAGACAGAAGAGATGACGGATGCACTCCAGGTAGCTCTCACAAGAAGGCACCACCTCTTGGAGCCCTCCCACCCCAGATCGCCCAGGAGGTGATGGATGTGGATGGGGTGCATCTGGAGGAGGGGGCGCTGGGGACATCCAAGGGAGAAGAAAATGAACTCAGTCTCAGTTTCCAGGGATATGTGGCCGAGCTCCGGCAGTGCCAGAGCAAGATGAGGACCACCCAGTTACCTGTCCGAAACCAACCAGAAGGCAAAGACTCCACAACGGACATTTACAAGGCTACTATTGTCTGATGAAATCCCACTCCTGGCCTTTTTAAGCATGATACACCGCGGACTCATTATACAAATATGTCTATTTTCTCTCTAGAAATTAACTATATGGTGATAGATATTGTAATTTCAAACTGTTGCCAATGTCGTGTAAAAGTTCTTCTTAAGCTGGAAACTTTTCATTGGAAACGGTTGGGTAATACTTTGTTGACTAGGGAATAGGTTTTGGTCCGGATCCGTTTTGATTTCTCAGTATCATATCCTGTGTGCTGCCAAGATATAGAAGGCCATCGAGACGGAGATGACATTGCCCTCTTTGAGGCAACCAACGGGACATGATTTCCAGATTGTCAAATTACCTTTTCTTGACTATTTCAGTATTTTCTGGGTACTTTTTCTTCTTCTGTTTGACAGTGAACTAAGGAAGTCTGATCTTGACTGTGTACTTTTTTCCTGTGGTCTGGTTTAATTTTGTGGTTCAGATTTCACCCAATAAATATTCATGACTATGGAAACAAAGAAAGTGGCTTTTCACAAGGAGCTTAACTTTGACTAGATAATAACTATGAATATACTAAGCACCTGGCAATGTTTTATAGCTTTATTGTGTACGTACTCTCTCCTGACAGATGTCTAAAGGAATCTAATATACAAGCTAACTGCATGGGATCCATGGGGTCCTGGTAAGCTTGTTTGTTAACTAAAGCAACTGTCTGAAAAAAATAAAGGATTGGGTCTTTATGTTCGCGAACATAAGATAGAAGAACTACCAGGTAATTTTGGGTCAATTATCTCAGTCTAAGTCTAACATTGGGTCAATTATCTTTAACATTCCTAGATTTTTCTCCAGTTAATGGTGAGCCTAATGCGTTTGCCAAGTTGGTTAGCTAAGTCAATAATTAACAAACGTATGTTATAAAGCAAAAAAAAGTAATCTCAGACTTATAGTTGCTTGCTTACATATAATATTGGCTATGTTTGAATTTACTTATTTTGGGTCTTTAACACCCACATACACGCATGCACTTTAAAATGAACCCAAACATCTGGAGAATTGATACAACTTGTTCAAATTAGAGGTAGGACAATAGTTTTCTGTCATAACATGTCGCCGCTGGAATGTTGACAAGTGTAGGACGGCGCACATTGACAAAGCGAAGTCTGCAGAGGTGGGGTCAGGCGCCACCATCCACCCCCTACAAAAAGTTACTTTCCATTACATCGAAGACCAACTCTTTAAAAATATGTCAGCTTAATCAAGGAACTTAATTGGGTCTATCTTTGTTACGTGATGGGCATAACGAAATCGCACGTTTAATGACGTATTTCTTTTACTTAAGACAGATTGACATATTCAAGGACAAGATCATTCTTGAGTTTTTCCAGAGGCTCTATGACTATAACCTTGCTGAGAACACTGGAACTGACAGATGTAACGTGACAACTGAAAGGGACCCATTAACGTAGGAAAATAGCGTTCACCAATGTCTTCATGATATCAGAGACCATTCATCGCGGAATTATATTATGGAATACGTTATGTTACTTATCTTACCATGTGTTTTCAGTGCAGGGACGGTAAGTCTGTTTCATATCTATCTAATATATAAAGCCTATGTTTGGGCTGGCCATTTGATTTATCATTTGCGTGCACAATACCTTTGGAAGTGTTAATAGGGACACGGTAGTAACTATCTTCTTTTCACGTCTTTATTCCAGCGAGTGATATCCCCTCGTTTTAAAACCTTAAGTATGGAAGATGCAAGCAAGGACACTCTGAAAGGTAAATCGTTTTATCTTCAAGCCAAAACCATGACCTATAAATTCCGTGAACAATTCCATGATCACTATTGCATAAGCAAGTTGTAATGAGTAATATGTAAGTTTAATAAGTCCATTTCTATTAACTAAATATTTTTCTAATATTTACTCATCTTCAGATATACATCAGAAAGGGTATCTCTTTGCTTATGAAGCACTTAGGTTAGAAGTAAATGCCTGCTGTTGTTTTGGCAAGGGTGTCCCCTGTATCTATTTTCATGTAGCCTAATGAAAGAGCTATCTGGAGAAAGTGAGTTGTTGGTAGTTAGTATCTCTTATGAGAGTAGGGCCACCCCAGCCGTATTCCATTTCCATGTCCAAAACTGGAGCCATGCACCAATGGACCTCAATGGATTCTTTGTCTCTAAGTCATTTTGAGGCACCTTCCCTGCACATTCATTGTATTGTACATTTTGTCCCAGAACTAAGAGCATTTAAAATAAAAATAAAAAATGTGCTAATCCTGTTGTCATTAAAGACTATTTAATTTGATGTGTTGTTTGACCTGATGGGAATTACATATAGCTAAAAGGTACTACTTTACTCCAGTTCAAACTACAGATGGAAGAGAATGTACATTTCCATTTCGTCACGGCGGAAATATTCATCATCATTGCATCACCATCAGTTCCTCAAGACCCTGGTGAGTCCTATGTGATTCTGTTTAGCTGTCAATCACTGACTCCAACTAACAACATCCACACAGGGTTGCATTGCCAAAACCGCACATCTGTCAGAGAGACTCCGTTTCCATGGATATGAGGGGCTGCTTAAGCCCAGCCTTCTCACTCTCACAGACACGTACAGGCACTCACACACTCACACACATACTCACACAGTTCTTGCAGCATATTGCACTCACACATTGACAGAAACTACACTGCAACTCAGTGCTGACTGTAGTTGAGTCAGCATTTGAAACAACCGAGGCACTTGATGCGGCTCTTTATCAAATCAGGAATTAGCATCTCATATTTTTATTAAACGGTAGACTCTTTTGTAGTCACATTAGGAGCCATGCTGACTCTATTTCTGCTTTGCACAGTGGTTTCTTACATCTAATTACAGTTCTCAATCCAAGGGGAAACACCCTTGAGTGTAATCAGGAAGCATAATGCAATCTTTAACGAGATAATCACTGGATGAGCTAATTGGCTTGACTTAATTGCTGCCTAATCTGTGTCTGCGAGTAAATGTCCATTAATTACAATGCCAGGATATGTTCATTAGATGTCCTATCACACAAGTTTAGAAATGCAAAATATTTTTTTTTACAAATATTACGTGTTTCTCTAATCAATCGAGAAAAGTGGCAGTGTTTTGGTTTGAATATAGAATAGATTTTTATTATTAACACAGTTGCGTAGAGTCTAAGCAACTCTGTGTTAATAATAAAAAACTATTCTATAGACTACTGGTTTTATGTAATCACAAATAACACAGTGTTTTTATGAAGCTATCATGGCAACGGGGATATGGAGTGCTTTACATTTAGTCATTATATGTGTAGGACGGGACTGGGATAAATCCATCCTTTCTGGGTGTAGGCTGTTTCAGGAGGGGTGGGTGTCGGCAAGTATAAACTATGAACCAATACAATATGGTACTGCCAGAACTGTGAGGAAAGCAGACTCAGATTAGCCAAGTACCTTTCCTCAGTCACTGACGTGTAGAAACTTAAATATGCCAACGTGTTAGGTTCGGGAAGGATCATCATTAAGATGACAATCAGTCTACAGTGTTAGAAAGGCTCAGTGGTTGGGACAAAATTACTTAACGACCATATGTGGATAAGCGGGCGAGGGATCAACAATGTGTTTGAAAAAAAAATCTTAATCGATGATTTAGAAAGATGAATCAGTTTCATATCTCCATTTTTTCGATCTTTTAGGTAAATACATTTGTCAATTCACCTTAAAGCTCTAACATTGACAGGAATGACTCTCCTTCTGCATTATAGGTGTTCTCTCACACACAACTTTGACAGGGACTTGCAGTGGGGCTACTGTGCACCTGTAACCACTCAACCTAATGGTAAGATATCCCTATATGACAAACACTTATCATATTAGCCATAACAATGTCTTGCCTATATTGATATTATGTTGCCTTTGGTTTGTATTGAGATGTTTGTGCGTTGCAATGTATTTTAGTTTTAGTCCACACGGGTAGACGAGTTACAGGCCCATGCCAGGTGAACCCATGTCAAAATGGTGGCATCTGCATCCTGGTCCCTTACAGAGCTTCGTTTGAGTGTTCGTGTCCCGAGAGTTTTACAGGAAGGCTCTGTGCACAGAGTATGTATCCTTGCATTTCATTGTACATTTAAATTTGATCAACAATATGTCTTACTATATTGTCTTATAACGTATGTAGTTTAACTTTATTTGATGCTGTTCTAAATGACTATGATATGAATGTTCAGTGGCGCATCCATAATTTATGAACATCTGAGTAAATGCTTTTCCAATAAATATATTTGTTATTATTATTTACTCATTACTGAGTAAAAATGTTTTCCCCATGTACTTTAGTGGAATATAAAAAAATACATGTTAAAACTCCATTTGAAAAATTCTAAGACAAGGTGAATTACTTTCCATTTGCTCTCTCTCTCTCTTTCGCTCTCTGCATTCAGTTCACTACTGCCTTTTATCTTTCTTTTATCTTTGTACGTCTTTACCAGGCAAGTGTTATGAAACCATACACCTACGTTATTATGATATTGGAGATTCCTGGGGACGTATTTATCGCCGCAATGTGGAACAGTGCACATGTACCACAGAGGGCATTGAGTGTGAGAGAGTCCACTACACAGGTAACACCTGCCATTCATCCATTGTGGCTGCACTCCCTCTATGCCTACTAGGCCTCTTTTGGTCTTTTCTGTCATGAAATGATGGTGAAACCTTAAACCAAATAATAGGTAGACTGTAACTAATTCTACGGGGTTTTTAGATGTCTCAACTTGTTAAATATTTTGTAACCTGACCATAGCATATACTGACTGCCATTTAATCTTCCCCTATTTGGATGTTAGTTAAGTTGTTAAACTATTAAAATACATGTATATACAGTAGATGGCATTATTTTAAAGCTAGAGACTATCTCTGCTGTGTATATTGGAATCTCAGATTGAATCAATCGTATCGAAGGATCCACAAACACTTTAAACTCCCCTTAATCTTTTTTTTCCAGGATTGAATGGAGTTGTTGTAGGTAGCAACCATCCTTTTTTTAGAATGCCAGCGCAGTATTGTGGTCGGGGTTGTGTCTTCGACAGCCCCAATGAACTCAATGAACTCTAGGCTCATTGCAGATCACCTTACTCGATGGTTTCAAAGGCAGGGTTGGCACTCTTTGATCTTCTTCACGGGAATAGAAGTGGTACTTTGTTGTAGATGCAATGACAGATTACGACTAGTGACGACTCAGGAATGGTGTTTGGGCCACGCCTAAATGGTCTTCAGAGAACTTTTATTCCAAGGAGTGTCTCGTGTGCGTCATTTGCCGCGAAAAAGGGAAAGGCATTTGTGCTCAGTGAACCGCAACAGCTTCTTCTCATGGTGTTTCGGTTTCTTAAAAATTTAAAAAGTAACAGAACAGAAATACCTACTTAAATTGACTGCACGATGCATTAGCTAAAGTCCTTACTGTGTTCTTGTTTTGGTGCTTCTTTTTGCTATACCTTTTCTTTTTATTATTTATTTTTTAACAAGGCCGCCACACCTATTGTATATTACTGTAGGAGCTACATGTCTTAACAAACCCTGCTATGCTAGTGCTCTGCATTAAACAGTTATTATCCATAATTGTAAACCCCTGGAGTTAATTTTTCTGGGTGTAGAGAAAATGCACCATTTAACTGATAATAATGACTTTTTTCAAAGTTGTTGGCTTCGTTGCCTTTTTATTTGTATAGGGGCATGGAAACCTGATTCTAGCAAGGGGCTTGGCTTATGATGTGAACCTAAACAGTGCTTTTGGATGTCTGCAGTCTGCCGTCTGAACCCCTGTGAAAATGATGGAATGTGCCGACTGATCATGCCCACTGGAAAGGAGGTTTGCAACTGTAGGCCTGGTTTCAGTGGGCCTTACTGTAGCATCGGTGAGTTATGAACCATTGAGTTTGCTTTGAACGCTTATTTATATGCTAACATGATTTACCCACTATTCATAAGAGGTCCTAGACATACATTATAATAATAATAATTCATTTTATTTAGTTTTTAGCGCTTTTCTCGGAACTCAAAGCGCTGTACACAAATTGGTCGCCAATTAATTACACAGATTGAACAAAGAATGGGCCGACAGCTATCAAACACAACACTCAGTCTGAGTGATACCACGGCAGCCAATTTGCGCCAGACTTGCATACCCAACGTATAACGACGGACTTGCTCACACACATAGGGCACACAGACCGACTCCAGGTGAATTGGCAGTGACTGGTCAGGGTACTGGTAGGAGAATGGAGCATGTTTTTTGATGGTGGGAGGAAACTGGAGTACCCGGAGGAAACCCACACAAACACGGGGAGAACATGCAAACTCCACACAGAAAGGCCATTGGGTCAGGTGGGATTTGAACCCAGGGTCTTCTTCTCAGAAATGTATAAGTTTACTCCGTATGGACTAATAGATTGGACATATTTACAAACAAGATGTACATTTGTTAAGTCAGTTGAGGGAAGTTTGTAAGTGTAAACACTTTGCATGATCTCATGGTCATTCTTCGCTGGGTGTGTTTGAATCTGTTTGGTCCAGCTCCTGAGAGCGAGTGCTACAACAATCGAGGCACAGACTACCGGGGGGTGGTGGACACCACGGTGACTGGTGCCCGCTGTCTGCCCTGGAACTCTGACCTGCTGCATGACGAACTTAGCGTGAGAACCCTGAACAGCGCCCCCCGCAGGGGCCTGGGAGAACATGCCTATTGCAGGTTTGTATGTATATGTGTGTGTCTGTCCAGCCAATTGTGTGTAATTGTTTTCGTGTGTCAGTTATTTTCTATTCCATTTGGTTTGGCAAATATGAGCTTTAGGTATATAAATGTATGAATGTGTTTTAAAATTGTATGATTTAAATCTTGAAAGTTGACTCTCATCTCTGATCATGTTTAGGTAGGACTGGTTTTTAAAAGCAAAATAAAGTGAAGTACTGGTCTGCACATACTTTTCTACTCTGTATTCTATAGACCTCGAGCAGTTATCCTTTTTCTGTTTGTTCTTTTGGATGTATGCAGAAACCCAGATGGGGACAAGATGCCATGGTGCTACACACTCAACGATGGCGCCATTTCTTGGGACGTTTGTGATGTCCCATCGTGTGTCATGCATCTTTGTGAGTTAGGGCCAGGAAACTGGTCAGAGAGCTCAAAACATGTTTGAGCAGTGAAATTCATCTTTTTCTCTGAGTGAGATATATTTTCATGACATTTTCATGACTTTATTCTCCTTAAGTTATATTATTGCAATGGTTTACTTTTAGGTTGAAAATTCACTTCCAGCATTATATATATCTATTGCATTATGTGCTAATAGGAGTTGATTAGATTAGTTGTAGACTCTAAAGTTTATCTGATCACTGTCTTTCCAAAATGTTTTAGGTTCACAGCTTTTCACTGCAAAACAGCATGCCTTTGCATAGCAAAACTAGTAGCAAAATTGAAAATAATTTTTATTGAAATAAGTCACTTCAATAAACAAATCAGGAAGTCAATGACTCAAAACCACTGCTAAGACAAAGTTTGTCAGAAAATGGGGGAGAGGAAAGATAGGTGTGAGTCACACTGATTCAACAAGATACGTCAAGTGTCGCCAAATGTTTCTGTGGTAAGGGGGCCTTTTTGGCGCGGTTGTCCCAATGTCTGGATGGTTATGTGAAAAATCCGCTTCGCCCAACTGCTTTATTGGCAAGTCCTCTAATTGTAAAATTGTCATTCTATTCAATGTTACTCTATTCTATTTTATTCTGTCTAAACAGGGGGAAATGAACCAATGATTCAGTCAAAAGTGATGAAAAGAGGTATAAGTAGTAGCATTAGTAGAAGCAGTAGTTAATACTGTACTAGCCCATGTTGTAGATTTAATATACTATTTGTGAGAGGTTTCTAGCCAGTAAACCTCTGTTTCATTTGTAATTCCCACCCAAAAGTAATAGAACCTAATGCCATTTTCCTTATAATAATACATTAATTTCTTCTCACAGCTTCTTGGCAGAGGATAATCCCCTTTCAGGTCATACCTGATAAAAACCGAAACAGAATCACCGTAATAGCCAGGAAGCCAGTGTGTGGGAAGATGCACAAGAAGCGTTTGTCCATAGCTAGGGGCCGCATCATGGGGGGCAGCACTTCCTTACCTGGGACCCACCCCTGGATGGCAGCCATTTATATCGGACAGGACTTCTGCGCCGGCAGCCTGATTGCTTCCTGCTGGGTGGTGTCTGCTGCTCACTGCTTCTTTCGCAAGTAATGTCTACAGACATAGATGATGGTGAAAGAAAAGTTCATTACAAAGAACAGTAATCCCACGGGAAATACAATTATATTTTCTATGGTTTCAAAATGTCAACTGACACACCAAAACATTTCAAATATACAAGCTTGACTTCTTATCAGTAGTTTTACAAACAAAACACTATATTTAAAAATAGTTATAAACAACCCCAGTGGATCATTTTCAGGCAAATCAGCACTAGTTCCTCGTAGGAATAATTTTCACATAAAACAGGGCCCACATGTGGTGTTGAAGTAAGGATTTTGGAATGTTTATTAGGTCTGGAATTGTTTTGGTTTAGTATGACTGTACTGTATCTTAGTAATGCATATTGCTTGTTGTAGTTTGTACTTTCCAGGATGATAATGTTTGAGTTCTATGTAGCACTGTGTTCACATTAGGATTCTGTTATACATTTTGTTTTCCCCCCAGCCCCCTGAAGTCTCAGATCCGTGTTGTTTTCGGTCAGCAGAACTTTAATGTCACCAGCCCCCACACCAAAACCTTTGGCGTGGAGAAATACATCTTCCCAAAGTCATTCTCTGTGTTTAATCCAACTCTACATGATATTGGTAATTATTATTGTTACAATTATTTTGACACAAACATTTACCAAATAAAAGCACAAACACCCACACACTTGTACACACACCTTATCTCTGCTAGTTTGGCTCACAAAAACAAGCCCTCCACACTCTTATGCTCAAAAAAATCCCTAGTCTCCCTGTCCGTGCACAGCTATGAGTCTAGGAGCAGCTGCGTTTCATGTGATTACACCGACACAAACACATAGACACACAACACGCACTTTACTGCTTTAGCATGAAATCATTATTATACAATAATACACATTTAACTAATTTGGGCATTTAATGGCAACATAGTTTATAGTTCATTCAAAAAACTGAAGTTAGAAAACTTTAAACGTCTTGCTTAATTGAATAAATGTGATAGCCATCAATGCAACCCTTCTCCTTTGCTGTTCTTAAACTGCTGCCCCCACTAACAGCTCTAATCAAATTGAAGAAGGAAAATGGCAGCTGTGTAAAGAAAACACCGTTCATTCGACCAATTTGCCTCCCAGACAAAGACATGTCCTTTCCTGACAACTACTGTTGCCACATAACAGGCTGGGGACATATTAATGAGAGTAAGTGAGTTGATACGTCCCAATCTTATTGAAGAACTCCAATAAGGCTTCCGTTCTGTTTTATCTCAGCCGAGAATTGTCAATGTGATTCTCTTGTAGACATTGAATACCGAGCATGATCTTCATCTATTTTGTTTAGATATAGCTGTGAACTACAGTATTCAGAGGGTCCAGGCTATTTTGACCTCAGTAACCTCAACCAACTCAAATAACCTTCATTAACTCCTTTAATTCTTAGAGGCAAAGACATACTCCAACCTGCAGGAGGCTGGGGTGAGGCTGGTGCCACATGACACCTGCACCAAACCTGAGGTCTATGGCAACCATGTCACCTCCAACATGATCTGTGCTGGGACCAACCCCTGTGTGGATGCCTGCCAGGTCAGAAAATATGGAAAGAATTTAGGAAACCTTTGGTGTGCATGAAACGTTTATCTGGCTGGTTTGTTCAGTGAGTGTTTAAGAGGCTTCAAACTCAAAAGGTTATGGCTAACTATGTTTATGCAAAACATAAACAGAGATTATGTGTCATGCATGTAGTGCCGGTAATAAAAGGTGGTGACTCAATGCTGCTGTGTGCTCTGGTTTGCCCAAAGGGTGACTCGGGAGGCCCCCTGGCCTGTCTGAAGGATGATGTCAGCTTCCTCTATGGAATCATCAGCTGGGGAGAAGGCTGCGGCCGTGAGGGGAAACCAGGCGTCTACACCAAAGTAGTCAGTTATGTTGACTGGATCAATGAGATTATTAAACCCAAGGCCAAAGGGACCCAGTCTTTATGAGTGAATACTAGCAGAGTTTATAACATAGACTTTGTTTACTTTTCACATTGCATATTTTATTATAAATGTTGAAGATATTTTTTTACATCACTGTGAAAGTTTTACATTTTGTGTGAGAAGAATAAACGATTACTTCAACAAGTTTTTAAGAATCTTACCTTCATTTTTTAAACATGTGTTTGGTCGTCGTTATGATGGAAACTGTAAATCACACATATCAAGTCTGTTTGGTTTGGTCATAGTTCATGCCTCAATTGCAGTTTTGTTTTTGTTGCAACGTTGCAATACAGCCAGGTGGCAACAATATTGTTGCAACGTGTGCCTGCGGGCTGCAGGCGCGTGAGCGATGGGCGACTGCGTGCCCCTCACCAGTCACCAGTCACCACTAAAGCTATTTTGAAAGTGACACCTCATTCGGGCACGGGACAGCGACATTGCAGCTGTTTGGAACCATGACTGAAGATGACGGATTCGGTTGTCGTGGAGGGATATGTCAAATTCAGAGATGGAAAAAAGGTGTTAAAGAGATTCATTATGACCTTTTTTTGCCCCTTGGTAAAAATGAGCTTTTAAAGTAGTTTTGTTAACTTTGTAATGTTGTTCTTATCTGTAACAGTGGAAGACTAGGTGGGTTGTCCTTCGTAAGCCATCCCCTGTAGCGGGTGAGTTACATTTCAATTTCTTAAAGCGACCAAATACACTGCAAATCGTTGAAATACTATCGGGTTGTACTTCACAATGTTCGCCTTCGGTGGATTTCGTTGTTGTTAAAATATGGCACTATTTTTGCGTGGCCTGCAGTGTCCTGAAACAAGTAAACAAACCGAAATGGTCGGCTACCGTGATCTTTCTTAATTTTGATCAGAAAACAGAGCACATTCTCCAGGGGAAATTAAATTAAATAAGTTTAATTTAATTGAAATCTCATGTACCATTGCTTTTATCATGTGCCTATTGAATCATTAAACATCTCAAGGTTGTGCATTTTTAATTGGAAGTTCTGTATTTATCGCATACAAGTGTTGCTCAAAGCCTAGTTTATTGTAATAGACTAAAAAATGAACAGCATTTTTTTATTGTGTATACATTTTACCCAACTTTAAGAAATACTGACTTCATTATGTTCCAATGTCCATATGTGCTCAAGGACTTTGAGGCAAAAGGGAACTTGCAAAGCTTCAGATGGTGCCAACTGGACCAGTGAATGCATGTTTGTGTGCCTTCACTTCCAAAGACATAGGCTTCTGTGCTTCTTCATCTTACGATTATGCAACTGGAGTAGAAAATAGATGGAGAGACCATATTGTGTTACACTAAATCTTTGACTCCAGTGTCTGGCTTTGCTGCATAGGTGTTTAAAGGGCTAAACTGAGGCAAACCTTTGAAGCCCTTGTTATGACAGCTGTCTGTTGAAGGTGTGAACTGTGTTCATGTGTAAGTTTGTGTGTGGGTGTGCATTTTGAGAATAAAAACCTTGTTTTGTCAGTTGACACTGTTTGTACTATGAAAGTACCAAAAAGGGGTGTTGACACAGAACAGCTGATTTTCCTGCTGATCTTCTGGTGTGCTAGGAAGACTGTTAATAAGTAGGCTACTACAAACACTGTAGTAATGCCACAATAGTTTCTACCAAATATAGAACAACTCTCGGTTCGACACTCAAGTACACGCCAAGATGCAACCCCATCACAACCAATCATTCTGTTGTGTTGTTTTGTTTGGCTAAGACAGATTAACTGAATGACACATGGAATTGTGAGCATTGTCCTGTTTGTTTGGGGGGAAAATGCTTGAAAGCATTACCCAATAGATTGCCTGAGGGCACACTCACTCAATTTACTCACTATTGTAGGTCTGTTATTTATCTATCTGCCTCCCACAAAAACGAACAGTAACAACAACCGCACTGCTAATGTTTAAAAAAGTGTAACTTCATAAACATGTAGTTTCATATTATATCATATGAATGAATATAAACATTCAAACAAGACTTTAAATCATTTTTACTCTTCTTCTCTCCTACCACCTGATGCTACTAGACTGCCTTGTGCTGCTGGTTTGCAAGGACAAAGTGGACAAAGCCCAGGGCCACCGGGAGAGGGGCAGCATCACCTTGGAGGACATCTGTGGGTTGGACACTGGCCTGGGATACGAGGGGGTGGGCTACACGCTGGCTATTCTCTGCCTGAGCCAGGTCGCTGTGCTGGGCTTCGACAGCAAGGAGGCCCTGCTGGCTTGGGACGTTCGCATCCGATACAGCCTGGGAGAAGGTATATTGCGGTAACATCATGAGGTTGTCATCATTGTGTTTGTTATTTGTTAGGTGAATGTTGGCCAGGGTGCTTGGAAAGACATTTGAGCAAGCTGCCAATGAGTCTTTAAAACGCTTTATGTGAGAAGTGTGTTGATTTGACCTGTTGAATAGAAAGGACCTCCGTGTACAGAGTACAGTGCATTACTAGGTATCAGCCCATTGAAATGCATCAGACGTACATAACATTTATCAAATTATAACAATTTGACCCAATGAAATTACCTGATTGAGTCTTTTTGATAAAAAATCTACTTATTATTAGATCATCAATCAGAGTATTAAGTAACTGATGACCTTAACTGATGACCTTATCGAATAACATTGTACAAAAACATGCCAGGCATTTGGCTAAGGCAATATAATCTTTTCCGTGTGTCCTGAATTTATTCTCTAACCTCAGATGTCGCCTGTTCTTGAAGTATTTTAATGAGACAGCAGAGCTTTTCTTGGACCACTAGCTAGATGTTACCTTCCAGTGGAGTGTTGTTGTGGAACATTTGAGTTTTAAAGAAATGCCACATATTTGAGATAATTGCCAAAGAGAAGTCAGAGAAAGAATGTTCTGGACAGCATTTTGCAGCTGCCCTGTGTGTGTGTGTCAGAGTGTGTCTTCCTGTAAATGTGTGGGTTAGGATGGCTTCCTCGCAAATCAATGCTTGCGTAGGCAAAGCGGCACCTGCACAATGCTTATTTTCATTTGTAGAGGAGGACAGTTTTAACTTAATGTTGACGTGGCTTAACGTTAGCATGAGTTAGCAACATTTTGACTTGATTATTTGACGATGGTAACTGGCGGATATTAAATTCTATTTAGAACCACAAAATATGTATACATGCTCCAAAGAAATATAGTCTCCACTAAGCCCCGCACCCCAGCCCCAAACTCACACCGCCACACCTACAACTTTCACGGGAATTACTGGTTGAGGAAGTGTGTGTGTGTTTGTGTTTCTATATGTGTGTGTGTGGTACTTAATTGTAGTACCATGGCATGAAGGGGAGCCAGGCAGGCACAAATGTCCCCTGCCTGCCTGTGACTGAGCTGCCATGTGCCAGCGCTTTTGTTGTGATTGATGACGCCCAATGAATTTTCCCCAACGGAGTGATGACAGGATGGGTTTCAGCCACTTGACTCATCATAGGTGCCATTAATCTTCATCTGTTTTAAGGCCCAAGATACTGTATTTATTGATACTGACAGAGCCCTGCACCCACCTCGTACATCTCTTGGCAGGCCAGGTATCACCTGTGATCTGAGCTCAGTACACTGATCTCACCCTCTTCTTCAAGTTCTTTTCCTTTTTTATTACATCAAATAAAAGCGGTACCGAAATAATTATCTCAATGATGAAATAGTGTTCCCGCAAGCTACTTCAAAAAGGTTTGTGTTGCAGTCATAGGGAAGCGGTTGGTTGTCAACTGTTTTAATCAAGTGATGAATTGATGTGTTTTTACTGACTTTTATTTAACTATTTTTTTTTTAGTCCACAGATTTAGCGTTGGCATCTTACCTGGAACCAGGTTGGAGAGTGGTCCTGCACACCTTCACTTGTGTAACAACCTGCTGGTTTTAGCCAGGGAAACCCCCCCTCTTGTCATTGGCCAGTGGAACCTTCCAGACTTGCGCAGATATGGGCCTGTCCCAAATGGCTTCGTCTTTGAGGGGGGGACACGCTGTGGATACTGTAAGTGGATTGATTTTTCAGTTTTTACAATGCCACTTTGCTATCCACTTTGCTGTCGTGTTCCTACAGAAAACAGTTCACTCATGTTTTGCATTCAGTCTAAGTTCCTAAGTTTGTCTATCCATTAGGCTTTATAATCCAAATGGCTTAGTGTATTTGAATTAGACCACTTGAACAGATTTGACATCTGATTTAACACCAAATCGCCTTTGAAAGAACTGCCTGCACTGGAAGTAAAAAAGGATAATTTCCTGTGATAACCACAGATGCTAGACATCACTCTATTTTAGAAATACAATTTCCAATCTAGCGGTAGTTTCACTAGAAGATGAATCAGCACATCTTGTAGGCAAATTCATATTTGAATGGGTCTCCTTCCCAGATGCCGTGCTCTTTGAAAGTGTGATGATGTGTTTGACATTGGCTGGATTTAATTCATTATACACCCATTGCTGGTTCCTTCTTGGAGAAGCCTCTGTGCTGTTTCCCTGAAGCCAGCTGGCAACATCAGTCAGAACATTAGTTTCGCAACTGGGAGTAGAAGGATGAACTAGATGCTTGTTTTTTTCTTAATGGGATTACTGTGCTAAAATCCTCCAGGCAGACACAATACGAAAATACTCAATACACGTTTATGCAATAGAAAACAGGTGTTGCGTTTGAATGTGAATTGATGGGAGGTTTGTGAGATTGGTGCTGGGGAAACATCTGCACTATTGTTATCATACACACGGTGAATATGAGGCCTTGTTCCTGTGAGGGACCTGGAAAGGCAGTCCACGCTCAGCCACCTTTGGTTTAGAAAGAGAACCACTCAACTTATTTTAGAAGCAAATGCGTGTATGGTTGCAATAAAGTAGTTTACGATTTCTAACTTGGAGTGGACACTGAACGGTCAAAGGGGAACGAGTCCATGTCGACACCTGGATCCAGACTGACACGCCGAGCCCGCAGCACAGCCGAGGACACCAGGGCAACACTAATACACGCAGGACCCACTGGAAATACGAGACGTCAGAATGTCCTCCGTGATTTATATAGCTCACTATAACGTTTAGCTGGAGTTGGTAACGTGATATCGCAAAGGACAAGTGAGAGTCTGTATTTTATGAACAAAATCCTCCGTCGGTAGATGGAAACAATATGTGTGTGGAGCTGATGGAGCGAAACCTGTGCATGGAGGTCTGCCTCGATGTTTACGTGTCTCGAATGGCAAGCATTCCACGGATACATAATCTCAGCACAGTTTATCCACATGGAAAAGTCAGGCAGAGGTGTGAGTGGACCGCTGTACGTCTAGCCTGAGAAGAGGGAAAGGGACCTCTTCCATCCAGCTGTTTACACAGTCCTTTAGAGTTCTGCCAACCATAGAATCAGCCTTTCCAGCCACAAAGGTGTGTAAGGACATCTAAGACGCCCTAAAAGACTGTCTGTTGATGACAGCTTGCGGGATGGCTGCGCGTTCACATTACCCCGACACTTTTATGTGCCGTAGTGCAGTGATACCTGATTCACTGAAAGCCCCGGGATGCTTCCGTGGAGAAACACAAGAAGTTTGTGGTATTCAGGAGGCGGCGAGGCGCTTTGGAAGTGTGCCCTTTATGATTTAGGAGCACTCTCTGCTTTCATCCCCTGGTGGTGGTTTCACTTAATGGCATCTTGGACGACTGTCAGCCACTACGGATATGGGGTGAAAATACGAAGCCAAGACTTAACTCTTGTTGCTTCGGTACCGAGCAAAGAACTCATTTACACTCCCTACGTAATAAATAGCTGTGCTGTATGCCGTGGCTTTGGTGCAAAGGTCCAACTTATCTTTTTTTGTTCTGCGTAGCATCTTTATTAGGTCATAAATGTTTCCAGCTGTTTTCAGTTTTTTTTTGGTGGGGCCTCAAAGCGTTGCCTTCATGCAAATATTGCAAAGACACGATCAGCTAGGAACATTTTAAGCCCCAACCCAAGTGTCACACGTTAAGAGTTATTTATACCTTGAATAGGTGGACGGCGGGCTTTGTAGTGCACCTGCAGCCTGTGCCACGCCCCATGTAGACATCAGAGTGATCTCAGCTGGTGACCTTTCACCCTGCTTAGGGTCGGTGGGTTATAGGGAACGTGATGCAGGGTGGGTGGTCGAGGGACAAGATGACAGGAGGAGACCAACAAGTTGACACCCTGTGGTACTTTTTACTGGGCTAGTTAAACAGATGGTGAGGGGGTCAAGGAGGCCATGGAGAGCACGGCTGTTGACCCTAACCCCTATTATCACTCTCTGTCAATTGTCAGAGAATGGGGGATGGGCACTGTTACTCAGCAAGTACATTGAAGAGTGGATAAACATACGTTTTAGGAAGGATCCATTTTAGACATTATCCGTTGAACTACTTGGTAATAAAATAAATCATTAATGCGAGTCAACTCTTATTTTGAAAAGGCAGTGCTTACAGTGAATATAGCTGTATGACGTGCTTGCGCGCCAGCTGTACATAGATTCGACACATATTGTCAGGGGTGGAAAGTAAAGGAGGGGGATATGTTCTCCTTGTAAACTTCGCCTATGTTTCCCACAGGGGCTGGCGTTTTCTTTCTCTCGTCCACGGAGGGCGAGCAGATCAGCTTTCTCTTCGACTGCATCGTCAGGGGCATCTCCCCAACCCGAGGCCCTTTTGGACTGCGTCCAGTCCTGCCGGGTCAGTACTCCAGGTGTTTAATGCTGCAAGACCACGTGTACAGACCAGATACACTGTACAGCACAGGAGAGACCATACATTAGCATCTGAAGTCAATAATGTTTATTCTAGTACAGTGTACAGCACAGGAGAGACCAAACATCCACATCAGAAGTCAGTATTGTTTATCCAATGTATTGTTGCCCTCTGGCGTGCTACTGTCTTGGCTAACATAACACTTAATTAAACAGTCAAAGTGCGACAAATGTTCATGCATAGACTTCCTAATCCAGCGGCTTAACTTTACCTGTAAAGCACGGTGTCATACGCTATCTGTTTCCTGGAATGCAGCCCTTTTTGGGGTTGTCATGGCGAGCGCAATGGGATCCCACCAAACCAACTTTGATCAGGCCGAATGATTACTGACAGCTGTTTGTTACATAAGTGGATTACCGTCTAACAGACTGCCATGTATTACTGAGTCTATGTTCTGGTGACTCCCAGAGCAATTAACCGTAGTTGAAAGTATACGACCTGGGGTCACTTTATACGTATGTAACAGGATTACCACTGTACTATCTGTAACTCTAGCAGCGCATAGAAAGCAGTCACCTCTGCACGATCCACGAGGACAGCAGGGGGGAAGGAGGTGGAGGTTTGACTCAGCAGCTGGGGCTTGTGGGTATTTATGTTTTTCACACGTCTCCTGGACCAATCAGGAGCTGAGCTCATCGCCTATTATTGTCATGCGTAGTAGAATAAATAGCGGGCGAGGGGGATGACAGAGTTGGGGGTCAAAGTCACAGTTCACACAAGCGGGGCACTCCAACCCTCCTAATCACTCCGTGCATCCGTGTAACCCCATCCCCCAGGTTTCCACCGTCCTTTACCCCCCCCCCCCCCCCCCTCAGCCAACAAACATACTCGCTCGCTCAACCCTCAAGTCACTGTGGTTTACAACTCATGTTGTACTTTTTCGCTCTATGTCCTGCTTTGTTTGTGTGTGGTGTGTGGTGTGTGTGTGTGTGTATGTGTGTGTTGTCCTCGACTTAATTAGGTTCTCATGGGATCTTTGAACCTTTCTTCTTCTTTGTGTCCCTCGTTTCTGTCTCTGGGTTTGTGTCGCTCTGTAATGCTATATTATCCATATACCCCATTGCAAACAACATGTGTACTTTTATGTAAGACAACACAATCGGTCAACAAGAGGGCGAGGCAGACTTCATTTCAGTTTAATCTAATTCCAACCGATTAATATTAAATGAACCCAGTAGTAGTTGTTGTTTGCAGATTTCCTTGTTGTCCTATCAAAACCACACCGATGTGGTGCGTTTGGACGGCAGGACCTGATCTAAGCAACAAATACAACATTACAGTTGACCTTGACTTTGAGGCACATCAGATCCTCTAAAGCGGCACTAACGATCTCTCGAGCTACAACAACGCCAGTGTGCGTATCATCGGGACCACGTGGAACGGCTATTTATAGCGCCCAAGGCGTTGCACAAACACACCAAGGTGTGAGCCTGAGTGACCTTTTTCTCTCTCTGGCCCTTGAAAAAGGCCTGTTGTGTATACGCCATCGCAGACAAAAGGACAACATAACGGCACACGGCAGCTGCGACGCTTGTTTTGTTTTTGATCGATAAACACGTATCGTTCGTCCCATTTGATATCCAATAAGCTAGCTATTACGAACGACTAGTTGATAGCTTAAGCAGCACGTTATTAAAACGCCTTTTTCCCTTGTGTTTTTCCACATCTGTTTCGGAGTCGCCACAGCGCAACACATCCCGCGTCATACATTTGATCCCCTGTCTCGGTGACATTGGCATGCCAACCTAAGGCTAACCTCGTTGCTAATGACTTCCAAAATGTACTGCCTTGAAAAAAACCGAAAATGAAAACTGATGTCAGTAGAGGCAATGACGTACATACCCCATAAAAACGAATTAAATGAATCAAGGTCAGGAAGTCCTTTTTTTAATTGCTGCAACAGATTCCTACTTGCTATAATTGTCTAAGAACGATCAATCAAAGGTACGACCAAAATGAACGTTGCATCTGTACAACATTGTACTCCTTAGTAGGCGTTCAGTTCAGCCTTAAATGCAAAAAAAAAGATGTTGTGTCTTTTTAATAAGTGACTCAAGTGTGCTTTGTTGGACAGATCCCAGTGTGAGTCAGGCCTACTCTGAGGAGAGGGTGAACCATGAGGCCCAGGAGCTGGAGAAACGCCTCAGCATTTTGTCTCACCAAGGCAGCACAGGTGGGCTGTCTCAGGACTCTCTTTCCTCTCTGTCTGCCTGCAGACTAACCCCTAGCCCCTCTGCCACACACCCATTCCCTGTGTTCCTCTCTGTCTGCCTGCAGACTAACCCCTAGCCCCTCTGCCACACACCCATTCCCTGTGTTCCTCTCTGTCTGCCTGCAGACTAACCCCTAGCCCCTCTGCCACACACCCATTCCCTGTGTTCCTCTCTGTCTGCCTGCAGACTAAACCCTAGCCTCTCTGCCACACACCCATTCCCTGTGTTCCTGTCTGTCTCTGTCAAACTATTGGCTGAAAATGATGGGTGATTACTGCATAATGTTGTTTTGGGCCTTGTAATTACAAGTTGATTATGAGCAATGTTTTTAATCACGAGTCCGAATGATGGTGCTTCTTTTAGTATTGCTTACTCCAGCGGTATATGTAACTGAAGAAAAATATTTAGTATAGATTTAATGATGTTCTTTGTAAATATAGTTGTGTTGTTATATTAATGGTTAATGTTTTGACAGCCTCGTCCACCTACGGCCCCTCGTTGGCAGGAGATGACCGCAGCATATCAGGGTCTTCTGATACCTCGGACACCAGCCAATCAGATTGCAGTGTTGGCAGCCGCCTGGCCATTTGGACTGAGCCGGTGGCTAGCCCCGCCCCCACAGACATCACTGGTCAGTTAGGGTCCAAAATGGCCGTGCAGAGTGACGAGAAACTCTCAGTCAACCAAGTAGGCGGAGCACGCCTCACGGCTAAGCCCCCCCTGGCTCGCCAGCTGCAGGAGATTGGCCGGCAGAGCTCGTCGGACAGCGGCATCGCCACGGGAAGCCACTCCTCCTACTCTGGAAGTTTCTCCTCCTACACAGGCAGCATAAACACTGGTGCAGGGGAGGGAGATTTTGGCTCCGTGCTCAGCCTGCCCCCTCACTTGGCCCTAGACCTGAGTCCATGCACCTGCGCCCCTGCCCCAGGACAGGAGTACCAGGTGCCCTCGTCCCTGAGGTACCTCTATGACACCCCCAGGAGCCTTCTACAGGATGGCAGTAAGGAAATCCTGGGGGGGAACGAGCCCCCCACCCCCACTAAGGACAGCGATGTCCTGGTGACCCCCTCGTTAGAAACAGCTGAGGGTAACAAAGAGCCTCGCGGGAGTTGTACAGACATTACTGACACACTGATGATAACTGAACCCATACAAGGACCCTCTGAAGAGGGAGAGGGCAGTGGGACGCCCCCTGGTGGCAATGCACACCCAGAGTCCTGGCAGAACTGCAGTTCTCCTACCTCTAGTTCTAAAGTCCTCCTCGTCATCTGTTCCACCTGCGGAGGCTTCAAGGTACGACCGCATGCCTATCCGTGTTCAGTCATTTGGAATGTGTTTCCTGGTTTCCTGACCGTCTCTTTGTATTTTCAGAAACTTCAGGGAATCTACTTTTAATGTTCGTTTTAGTCTTGCACATGAATCAAATTGGCTTATTAAGTGTGGATACTAAAATGTGGAAATGAGGTGTTGAACTTTCTAGTCGTTGTATGTAAATTAATGTAAATTAGTGTCAGAGTTTATAATACTATCAATACAGCATTGTATGAAATAGCTTTTGGTTTTGTAACATCTAGCGATATTAAAACACAGTTATTAAGCCAGGCTATTCCCAAATGTGTCCGCGACTTCTTTCTTACTCAACACGATTAGAGCTCAAGGTGTTATTTGCTCTCACCTCTCACTACCATTGCAACACAAGTTGTTTTAACAAGTCTCCCACGTTTTGTATGTCACCATGGCAACTGAAAAAACGAAGAGCCATTTTTTTTCATTAGACAAAACTAGCTGTTCTTCCTCAGTTAATAAGGTTTGCTTTGCCACAGTAGTTTAAAAATAAATGTATGTATAGCTTGATCTCCCCTATATAATAACAATTATGTCAGATATTATTTTAATATTTTAATTAAAAAACGGAATGTAAATTTAGTAGTTGCAATGGTCACTTTTATTACCCTAGAGCTCCCTCTGCTGGTGGTGTAGCTAAAGGAGCAACAGATCTCAAAGCATCCAGAATGAGGATGTTTGTTGCAAATAGAAAACATTAATAGCCTATCTTTACTGTGCCTGCCTTTGTGGTCATACTGATCACAAGGACATTCCCAACTGAATGTTAAACTTATATTGCACATACTTTCAGTTTGTCAGCACTTGTAAGACTAAGCAGGTATTTTGTTATAGAAAATGCGTTAAAATGGCTGTAATATTTAGGCCTTTCATTCTGAGAGTAAATTCAGCCTAATTCTTTTTATTTAGGGTTTATTATGTGGTTATTCATTTGTCACTGTCTTTTTAAGGTACTGTTATAACTGAAAGCCGTTTGACTAATGGCTATGCCAATATCAACACATTGTTTCAAAACATAAATAATTGAGGTTTTGCATTTTTACTTCCGTGCAGGGTACTCCACATGCTCTGGGGGTAAGCTCAGCAATGCCTGCCATACCAGGTAAGTGTGATCTTAAGTGTGTTATTAGATTGTGCACACACCTGTATGTAAACTTGCTTTTATTTATATGGATGTCTAGAAAAGCACAAGTTGCACTCTATGAATTCCACCAGGATAGTTGACATTTAAGGGAGATGCAAGAAGATAATTTCGCAGACCCTTTTATAAAGAGTTAACATGACAAAGGGTTTGCCTCCAGCACTTCTTATGTTCAATCCAGCAGATGACAAAACTCACGAAGGGCCACGCAGTACCGCCAGCTGTGGCGAATACAAGGTTATGACTGTACAGACAACAACAGTGGCTGCTGCCTCTCCCCACTCATATACCATTCATAGCTCTGAAGCGACAATGCTGAAGACAAAGACTCTTCAGAAGAAAGGGAGAGAAACGTTAGCTAACCTCTTGGCTGATCTAATAGGCAACCCTAGTCCAGCGGGAGAGCAGGACACTATGACCAACAGATTAAGTCTGTACGAATCAATGGCATCTGCTTTTGGACAGGAAGTTAGATCAAAAGCACGTGTTATCCACGGGACTACGTCCGGTTCAAATTCCCAGCGAGACAAAGCAGCGGTCGTTTACGAAAACTGTTTCAAGTGTAAAGGAGAACACTGCCACGCGCCTCCAAGAGTAACACGTCCATTAGCCTTTGGTGGGAATCACGGCACCACCCTGAAAGTTGATCAAAGGAACTCTAATAGCGGTGGACAGCTTCCCTCCTCTGAACCTTGCCCGAAGAGAAGTTCAGAGCATAACGAGCCGACCAGTGATGGTCCGCTGGTGGACCATGTTGCTCCAGGCGACGATTCACGTGTGAGGGTGAAAGTTCACGCTGGGGCCACTGAAGGTAAGAGGGCGGCTCTTCTCAACTTCTTCACAAAGTTAACTCCTCGCTAACAACCACAACAAGCCTTCTACCTGGGTTTTCCTCTCTCTGAGATCTGCGTCCTTTGAAATGAAATTTTCTATCCGTTTCTTTTCCTTTGCTTTCCTATAAATAAATAATAAAAACACCTTTTTTTCTCTCTGTTTGCCTTGTATTTCCTGATATTTCTTCCTTCTGCTATATATTTCTGCCACAACTGCTCTCATGTCGTATTGATTGAGTTAGAGTCTCTTTGAAGGTTAGGGGAGATGCAGAGAATATCAACAATTTACTGGAATGTATAATATACTCCGAAACCATGTATATAATCTCACATTATTTAGTGGAATTACTAGGTCCAGTGATGTAATAAGTATTTCTAGCAGTGGGGGCTTCTCAAATATGGTTTTTCCATGAAATTAAGAGAAATGGAAAGGGACGCTAAGTATTCAACCATAGTCAGTAGTAGTTGTTCACCAAAGAAATACAGTACTGCATGTGAACCCCACAAGGGAGACACAAACTGTATATTGCCAGCCATGTAGACTGTGTTTTCTCTTAGACATTTTGTGGACTCATCAGATTATTCATTTATTCCCTGGGATCTGGCTAATCCCTGTGTCATTTGACACCCAGAAGCCCCCTTTGGCTGTATTTGTTCACTGAATGAAGACAAAAGATCAACGTGATATTTACTCATGGCATTGTGGCATTGTAACTTGAGTCTTACTCATTGCATACCTAAAGCACTCCACATCCCTTTCATTCCAGACAAAAAGTTGAAGAATAAGGAGGAGAGGCACAAAGTCGATCCAGCCTATGAGATCATGGAGAGTCGGGTGCTGGAAAAGAATTCTGAGGTAGGTCATCCCGTGTGAGACTTCCATACATTATATTCCTTCAAGTAAAACAGTTTGAATGGTCTATGATGTTATGCTGATCAATACAACATCTATGCCCCCCTGCTGCAGCTGTGTTTGTTATATAAGAGCCTGGAAACATGTTTTAGTGTAACATGGGACTTGAGCAGAATAAACAGTACAAGAACTCAGAACCGTGTTTACGTAACATGTCAGGGAAGATGTTCTGACATCAACAACCTGAAACGTGGCTTTGCCACACTAAGCACTCGTGGCCGCATTGAAAGTACAGTACGACCTGACAATGCCATTGTTTGTAAATTGCATGTGGGGGTGTGTTAGGAACTTGTTCCACTGTAAAGCTGACTCTTTCAGCTGTTGGGCAGGACATGTTCTGTAAGACCTTTGCTTCAGTAGCACTCGCTGTTGTTAGTCAGACCGGGAGCAATGAGGCTGCACTTTTCCATGATTATTTCTCACAGTACACTGGCTGCTCCCGTGCCGCGTGTCTGAAATCAGGGATCACTGACCACAATTTGGAGGGCATCATTTTGATTAAACACTTCAGCCTACATGTTGGATCGTTCTGCTTTTGACAAAAACAACTGAAATGTGGTCTCTCTAAACCAAGCTAAACCGATCTGTTGTAAAGCCATGAGAATTGATGGGATTGATGTTTTTTATCAAGGATGGAAAAGCTTTTATTCGAAAATAAAATGGCGTCTCTTCGTAAGATTAACCCACGTTTGTGCAATTAATAGTTTAAACATTTCTAACTTACCCTGTATGTTTCAGCCTGAAGAGAAAAGCAAGTATCAATTAATGGGCAGCTGTTGTCACCAGAAGGTCCTGCCTGAAAATGAGGGTAAGTACCTCTTTTATTCCATTGACAGATGAATAAAATGAATACAGATTTTAAATGTTGTGCTGCCTAGGTTTTTGAGTTAGTCTGGGTCGGCCATTTGGGTAAAAATATTTACACAAGATTTCTACCAGTTGAAAAGAGATATTCTGTCCTGTATTCCAAAAGGTTGTTTAAGGTACATTACAGATTCACAACTCTTTGTTCATTCTCCATGTGATGTTATAGATCACTTGGAACTGTATAATTGAATCGTTTTGAATCTGCGTAGCCCTTTGACCTGGGCCTCACGATGCAGGACTGTGTGAATCAAGACTCACTCTGATGTACTGTCTGCAAACGCAAAGGTCATGTTTAACAGACAGGGTCACATACATACATGGTGCCAGGCTGAATTTAGCCAGTGTAATGGACTCTAGCGCTTGATGGAAAATACATGCGCTCACAGTGAAACGAGGTGTATAGCCTCTGTCAACATAGCACCAACAGTGTAGAGTTGACTGACATCCGTAACGTTTTGTACACAATGTAATTCAACAGGGAAACAATTAGATGGACATGTTTCTGTGGGTGCTGGTTGGTCATAGCATGGCCATTACAAACACGTTACTTCAACACAATGAATATAATGTAATGTAATGTAACACAGGGATGGGATTAGTGAGGTGATCAAACCTACGAGGGCGCTTGAATTTCAGCCCAGAGTTACTCTGATTCAATAATTTTTTTCTTTTGTTGTCAGTCCTTTTTCCTGCCATTTGGCAAAACCCAAGATGGCAGTCGTATTGCTTGGTTTTTCTGAGTTTCGCCGGACGGTTAGCTCTAGGAAGAGTCCTGGGTGGTTCCAAACTTCTTTCATTTCACAATGATGGTGTTCCACTGTATTGGTGGAGACATTCAGAGATGTAGAAATGGTTTTATACACTTGCCCACATCGACCGTTTGTCTCAACACAATTTAAAGGCGTAGGTCTAAACAAACTTTCTTGGACTTCATCACTTGGTATTAAGTCTGACAAGCACTGTAAATGATGGTACCTTACAGTGCATAAGGCACTCAGGCGTGTGTCTTGCCTTATCATGTCAAATTGATTGAATTTGACAATCAGATACTAAAGACATCCCTAGGATAATCAAAGACAACAGGATGAACCAGAACTTCATTTGGAGTGCCTTACGTGAGTAACACTTTAAATACTTAATACAGTATAGAGCAGCATTCGAAGACGCCACGCTCTCTTGAAGATGCGGGCAAAAAGGGATGATACTGCAGCAACCCGTTTTCCGCGTCGAGGATGTGCGCTGACGCGTGAAGACAGCGTGTCCGGCGTGATGTGCAGAGAGGGGACAGTTGTCAGGAGAGCTTTGGCCACTTCAAACTGACCCCCGCACCAGTTTGTGCCCTTGTTCGTCAAGCACACCTGCTCCTGATGACTGTCACACAGCGGGCCCATAGCTGTCACTCAGACCTTCCTGCATGTACGTACATGTTCCAATGTCACCAGAAAAACAGACGACTCGCTACTTATCAAGGTGCTTGGTCGTTCGTCCGTTCCTTTCAACTGAATTTGCTTCTTGATGTGTGCTCTTATCTCAAATCTAGGGTTTACCCCCCCCCCCAGAACAACATAAAGATTCCCTCGTGTTCAGTGGAGCACATTTTCATTGCCAGAGTGAACTGAAAGCTAGCTAATTAGGGCACCATGTACCTGTGTCCTTACTGGCTCACACTATCACTGTGAAACCTGTGTTTTACTCACACTATCACTGTGAAACCTGTTGTACTCACACTATCACTGTGAAACCTGTTGTACTCACACTATCACTGTGAAACCTGTTATACTCACACTATCACTGTGAAACCTGTGTTGTACTCACACTATCACTGTGAAACCTGTGTTTTACTCACACTATCACTGTGAAACCTGTTATACTCACACTATCACTGTGAAACCTGTTATACTCACACTATCACTGTGAAACCTGTTATACTCACACTATCACTGTGAAACCTGTTAAACTCACACTATCACTGTGAAACCTGTTATACTCACACTATCACTGTGAAACCTGTTATACTCACACTATCACTGTGAAACCTGTTGTACTCACACTATCACTGTGAAACCTGTTAAACTCACACTATCACTGTGAAACCTGTTAAACTCACACTATCACTGTGAAACCTGTTGTACTCACACTATCACTGTGAAACCTGTTGTACTCACACTATCACTGTGAAACCTGTGTTTGACTCACACTATCACTGTGAAACCTGTGTTTTACTTACACTAACCTGTTTCACTCACACTATCACTGTGAAACCTGCGTTTTACTCACACTATTCAGGTGGCTTTATCATATCATCATCTCCAGAGACATCACTGAGTGCACAGTCGGCCAAAATGCCCCCCCCCCCCCCCCCCCCCCGGCTGGGCTCACTATTTGGCTAAAAGGAATCCAGGCTCTAAAGTTGCGGTCCAAACCCACTGTTGCTGGGGGGGCTGCCATTAGAGAAAATTGCGAATGGCGGCGAGAGGCGGTTGACGTCGGATCAATTAGGCATAGAATCTCCCAGACGATGCCAAGGGACAGGCCCACTGAGACAGCTGGTGTCTAATGGCTCCTTGATGACTGTGGAGATAATGTCTCCTAGTTGCACTGCTGGGTAGGATTTTCAACCCGCTGCCAAGGTGGAGCTTCACATGCCGCCCTGTGACGCTGCGGCTGTATTCACATGTCGTTCAATACAACGTTGTGAAAGACTGAGATTTCATGTCGAAGTGTCATACTTGGAATCGGCATGTTTTACTAAGACGTCATCAAACTATGACACGTTTCATGTTCTTGTGCGAGGCTGTCACTTTGTTGATGACTATGGAACTGATTGGAGGCCTTTTATGTAAAGAGTAGAGTGTTTTTTTATCCCCCAGTTTTTAATGAAAAGACGCCTACCAGAACCATTTTCTTACAGAAAGACCCATAATGCAGTTTGTTTGTTCTCGACCACGATGGCCCCTGGCTATACAGACAGGAGTGTCTGACCTAGAAAGTGGAACGCACGAACAGCTGTTTATTGTCAACTGTATGTTGCCACTAAAGATATATAATGTCTTAAAGGAGTTTTTAGATTAATACCTGTGGTGTTTATTTCTAAAAGGGCACGTTGTCTATGATGATTACTCATAGCTTAGCTTTTCAAAAGGTTAACTCACTGCTTATATAGCTCTCATGCCCGATCCCTTGGATACGTTGTGGGTTTTTTTCTGCTGTGTGCTTTGAGCTTCATAGTTTTCGTGAATTTTAAGATTGACGTGATAGATACATGATCTTTGAAAGCTGTTGATAGCACACACACATACTGCGCATTAGGTAGCTGATAGGAAGACACGACTTTGTAATGTACTTATTTTATCTAGGGTACAGAACATTGTAAAACAAAAGAAATGGAGGTCAACAGTCCACGCTGCAATGTCTTCTTTTCTTTGCCTGGATAGACTGTTCCTTCATGACAGGCACAGCTTTTGGGGGACTTCTTCTTGTCCCAAGACACAATACATGAGCTAAAGTAAAGAGCGTGGATTCAGCACATTGCTCAGCTGTATGGCTATGGAGGACCAAAGCTGCCAAAATTAAAAATAAATACATAACTAAATAAATGACTCAATAATAAATAAAATGCCATGGATTGTATTTTCCTTTGTATTTCAGCCCCTATTATTTACTTTCCTAATTACATTTCTTTATTGCTTTTTACATTTGCTTTGCATTTCCCCTCCTATGTACTTCTAATTTACTTTTTTTACTTCGGTATTACTTTCTTTAAACATTTCTTCAGAAGTTGGTTTTTCATTTCTTTTTGGCATTTCCTTTTACATTTCTGTATGCATTTCTTCTTCATTATGCAAATGATGGGGCTGTCACAAAACGTGTCACGGGGTCAACTTTTCGTCTTTTGGTTGATCGACATCAAGTACCGAAACAGTCTTATCTTCTGAATTTTTGTTAGGTTTAGTAAACGTTTATGAATAAAGACAAATGAATAAATATAAAATAAGAGGGTGCGCTCGTTCTTTAACCTGTCAAGCCAGTACCCATAGTGCCTTTTCCTAGTTTGATTGCTAAGACTGAAAATGAAAGCACCGCTTACTCATTTGCATAATGAAGAAGAAATGCATACAGAAATGTAAAAGGAAATGCCAAAAGGAAATGTAAAAACCAACTTCTGAAGAAATGTTTAAAGAAAGTAATACCGAAGTAAGTAAGAAAAGTAAATTGGAAGTACATAGGAGGGGAAATGCAAAGCAAATGTAAAAGGAAATGTAAAAAGCAATAAAGAAATGTAAATAGGAAAGTAAATAATATGGGCTGTAATACAAAGGACAATACAATCCATGGCATTTTATTTATTTTTTAGTTATTTATGTATTTATTTTAAATTTTGGCAGCTTTGGTCCTCCATAATAGTCTTGTTTTCTCAGCAATAAATTATCATGTCTTCTGTTATAATGTGTTCCTGTTCCCCTCTAACTTGTCCATACAGAGGAAGGGTTCAAAGGTCAAACATGTATTTTAAGTTTGGATGATTGGTAGAACAGAATTTAATTGGAAACAATAACACGTGAAAGTAATTTTTTCCAAGTGTTTGTTTTTGATTTCTTCTGTGATTGGTTGGACCACATCAACTTATGAAGCCTATCCTTCCTACACAGCAGACAAAGTACATGACTTGAAAGTCCAGATACATTCACACCAGGCTTGTCAATGTTTCAGCCTTGGGTTTGATTGAGTGACGTTCCGTTTTGTTCCCTGCACGGTCAGGCGCGGTGTTTGTGTTCCCACCGGAGGTGGCCACTCCTGACAGGCATCGAGGGGAGAGCGCCACCTATGTTAACATCCCCATCAGCCCCACATCAAAGAAGCAGCTCAACTACATGGAGCTGGGGCTGCAGGAGCACAGGCCTGGAGGACACCACGCTGTACAGAGTAAGGACTCCCAACACACTGACAGGCAGACAGAGTTTAACAGTGCCTCCTGTAATTCTATTTCCCTCTGCCGAAGATAAGCCAAGGCCTCTACACACTATCAAGTTAATTGCTCCTGTTTCACAGCCGAGAGACAGCTGAGCCGTTGTCGACCGGCTTTGGGAGGAGATAGCCCCACATTAATGATCAGATAAGTTAGCCATTAGCATCATTACTCGCGGGGATAAGAGGACATAGTGGCTTGACGCAAGACAGGTTCATTTTCAATGTCGGCGACACAGTTTTCCTTACACCACGAGCCATCATTTATATCTGCCATTTGTCAGGGGGAAGCATCCAGCTTTTACCTTTGAGGGGAGGTACAAGGCCAAGTAGAATACTGCTTGTAAATTCTCTACAAAGAGTTTGTCACTTTGTGCTTTGTGTTCGTTTGTTTGCGTGTTCAGAAAGGAATATTTAATTCCCTATTAGAATGGAAAGATTAACATACAAAAAGGTCAAATACATTTTCAAAACGTTCTATGTGTAAAATCATAACATTGACATCGATCGTCTCCTCTGACTACGGGTAAGGAGGAACATATCGTATTTCCCAAAAATGTGACCTATCTCTTTAACGAAGGGGGCGGGGGTGGGGGGGTTGGTTTCGTGTGCCAACAGGGAAAAGTTCCACCAAGTACGCCCAAATCGACATCACCGCGACGGAGACGGCCCACAAAGTAGGCACACTGCACGCTCTGGGCAGAGAGGAGGGCCTTCACACTCTGGAGCAGCGGAGGAGGGGAGCCCCACTGTGACATCACATTGGAACTGGCTCCCACCACGCAGCCCCTTCTGGCCGGCTCGTTGCACAGAGGCCGTTAGAATCAGTCACTAACAGGCACTTGTTTTCCTCCAGACCTCTCCTGCCCTTTTCAAGTCACCTAGGACTGGATGCCAGATTTGATTTCGGTAAATCAATTGGCGCAAAGCGTCTATCATGAACTTCTTGCCAGTCACACGCACTCTGCCAGCGAAGGCTCCCTGCCTGAATCATGCCCCTGTATGCTTGTGTAAAAATATCCTGCAATCCGCTTTAGCTGTGATTCTGAACGCAACATGACAAAGGAATTGTGCTTGAGGAGCATCTCATTTAAGGATTTCCCTGTGGAGGTCGACATCTCATTAGGTAGTATTAAGTCAGTGCCATGGCCTAAGGCAGACTTGGGAGGAGGACGTGGCCATCTTGAGCTGAGTCACGGGCACTGCTAAACTCACTGAGCGCTGGGTGGGCGGGTCGCACAGCGTGCCCAGGCCACCTCTAATCAAATGCCATACAATCAAAGCCCTATTTCAGGGGGAATAAAGAGAAGAAAGAAGATTTAGATAATGAGTATCATCACATTCGGTTGTTCCAGATTATAGCGACTCTTACTCTATTTAGCATTTAGCATTACAGCAAGATTTTTCAATTGCGTCTTTTTGTAGATAGTGAGTGACAGTGGTTTACAGGATAATCTCTCTAAGTGTTTCCTGTTGTATCATTACTCCGAACTCTAGCATGCCACTATGACAATTTTCTTCATTAATAATCCGTTGAGAACATAGTGAAGAAAGTATTTATTTGTTACTTACCCAGTCTTACACCCAATGCTGCTTCTTCAGAACATGAGGTTATACCTGCTGTTGATAAATAAAAAAGAACGTTTTTATTATAACACATGTATATTTTAAGGATTTTTCAAGAATCTCTATAACTTTTCACATAGGTGATCTTTTTCAATTATTCAAGCTTTCGGTTAAAATTAGAAAGCATTTTTAATTAGTGTAAAAGGTGTGTGGGCTGTGGACCTTTACTTCACAGAAGGCTGTTTAGAACTGTCAATTAAGATCACATTAATAAAACATGTGAAGGTTTTCATTTGAGGTTTGTGAAACTCTGAACGAATCAGACCACTTGGGCACCTGCTGTTTGGTAATGGAAGTCCTTGTTTCCGTTTGGATGATTTGTCACCTAAGCCAATGACGGGTCAGTATTGTAGATGATCTTATGTTCTCCTGAACACGGCTTATTGCTGAACAATGACATGTCAAACGACCCTCGAGATATGCTCGTATTTGTTGTTCTGCTTCACGTTTCATGTGGAATCATTGTAGGTCACCATGAGCTTTAAATAGCATATGAATAATTCAATGTAGAGCGTGTGTGACAAACAAAATCCCCCAAAAATGTTCGTTGAATCTTTTTTTTCTATTTACGCCTATTATGTTTTTAAATATTTATTATAACACTTTATTTTTTCATGTATACCTGCAATAGTCCCATGCTGTACATAGCAGCTATATACAGTTACTCCTTTGTAAGATTTAAGGTTTGTTTTGTTACTAGTCTTTTATTAATTGTAGTTTCTTTAACCTTTCCATATATTCTGATAAAGTAATCTTGATTTTTCTGTATTTGGCTTACAATTTTTTTCTTGAGTATCTGTAAATACATTTCTGTACTTCTATTTTAGATCTTGTGGGCTGTGATTAATGATACATTTGAAAATGCACTGTACTGTACCGTCAGATCTGTGTAACAACGTATGTTTTTTTGTTCAGAGGGTCTATTTTTCTTTTAACATATTTATGGGTGTGAGTTACATTTTGTTTGCCTGATTGCACCTGTGAAGAGGTCTAGTTCTCCATAGTGTAAAGCTTTAGACCAGACCAAAAAGCCACTCTGGTCTGGAGTCTATAAAAAGGCAGGTTTCTATTAAATATGTGTTTGTTTTTCATTTCAACACTTCACACTGCACATCTACTGCATCTTTGACCGATGGTGGGGTTTTGGGACAGACTCTAAAATCGTGTTGTAGGCTAATGTACCGGAACACATAAGTACTATGTGCTCATTTTGTTTAATTTATTTTCATTACGTGACTTGTGAAATGCTGCAAAGGGTCGTTTCAGTCAGTTGACCCTGTATAAATGATACATAAAAAGATATATAATACATTTGACTTGCTTTATCGATCTTGATGATTATAATTTCACAACATTGGACAGCCTGCAGGAAATACCAACCATAAAAATGTAACGACAATGATTATCTAATAAGGATTTCATGCGTATGGTTTTTGAAAGGTTGCTATCGTAGAGTACATTTTAAATAGTCAGAAAGCAGCACCCCTGGCAATCTGGTCAATCTGAACACTGTTTTACCCTTCGCGCCTTTTCCAGTTCCACAGTTTCCCAACGCCGTCCTTTGTTTTGGTTGCGTAACGGGGACAGAAAGAGGGATTTCCGGAGGAGAGAGGAGGATAGAGAGACCCTGGGGACTATTTGCCCTGTGTCTAGCAGGTCTGCTCCTAGTTGAGTGAGGTGAGTCGTTCCTCTGCCCGGCCCTATCCTCCCCTTGTTTTTGATTTCAGAATGATTGCCACAAGGCAAAGGTTGACCTTGGTTGGGTCAGGTCAGGCTCGCTATTGACCAGAGTGGACTAGGGTCGTCCCTAGTCCTTCCATTTATTACATTGGTTTGTGAAATGTTTCAGATTTCAGGATTTCTTTAAAATTCCCCCTTTTGACATTGTGTTGAGATACATATTATGAGCCATTGTTTCATAGACTTCTGAAAAGACGTAGGCCGTATGTGCCTACTGAATGGCTTCAAAACAATGTCTTGCACAAATATTTATTTGAGATTTTGCCTGTGTGATGGGGTGTTGGATTTTCTGCATCGAAACAAGGCAGTAGATGCCCTTTTTATATGTTTCTGTTTGTGTCCATTTAATTGTGCCCATTAACTATTCGCTAAGTGTTAGATTCACACATACAGCCTCATTCTAACATAAAATAATCAAACGTAAGTGAGCTGTGTGTAGTCTGTTCAACTGTTAATCAATGAGCTCGCATCGACACCCTAACCTCATTGAATCTAAGTAAATGTTATTCTTCCACAAATAGCAGCTGATCGGTTTATCTGTCAGAAGTGATTTGTAGCAAATGGTCCAAGCCTTCAGGCTTGGGTTGCATTTTCCGAACAGCAACCCAATAAGCGCTGGCCACTGACCTTTCCGCACTGGTCATTGGCCTTGTTTGACACAACTCAACTACGAACCTTAACATCCCACAGAGAAGCTCTCGCACTGCCCACAAGGCATTGCTGAGATGTTTCCCCCCTAATCTTGTTTCTTCATGTATTCCACTCTCCTGCACTCCCTTTCTCCCTCTCTCCTTCTCTCTCCCTCTTTGATGCACCATCTTGGTGTCTATGTAATTATTTCATTCATGCACTCATCCATTCTTGTTTTTCACACATTAATGAACACACAGTTCGCTGAGACTTTTAAGACACACTTCTACACAACTCGCACACACATAAAAGTAACCTTGTAAGCAGTTACAGCAATAACTATCAATATATCAGCGTTGTACCGTAAGTTGCTTGGATTGCATTCACTTGCACATCATACTCAGTGATTCATAAGAAGTTATAAGACACTGAATATTCACTCATACTTTACTAAATAATAAATTGAAAAATTACATAATGAATCGTTCATGAGGTTTACAATTTGTGAATGGGTGTTAATCTAGCAATTCAGTTTACGTGTGGTAACTCTACAGCTATTTACAGTATATCTGAAAAACAAACCTTGTTTACTGGTAAGGGTTGCCAATTGTTTCACTAAGCCTATATAGTTGATTTAGAAAATATTTTTGTGACATAATACCAATTCAGGCAAAAAAAACAACACTTGCCTTAGTTTAGTATTTTAGCAATTATTTTGGTAATATCGTAAATTATGTTAATATACTGGTGGGTACAAAGATATACAATGTGGGTATCATGCAGTTTTTAGCGTAAGTATTTCCTAAACACACTAACCATCTATGAGGTGTTATGACAAACATTTGCAAATGGCAAAACCTCGGACTAGATTTGTAATCTAACAAAGATGTAATCTTAAAAACAATCCACTTGTAAGTGGGGTCATCAATACAATTGCAGAACCAGCTGCTGATCCTGGGCTCGTGCACTGCCTTTTTTTCCCCTTTCATGATGTTATGTACAGTATCATGCCATTGGGCCAAGTGTCAAAATTAATACGTTTTATGGATGTACTCTATGACTCAATTAGTCACCTGGGAATATGAATTCAACACTTGGAGTCTGCATTACGGGGCCTAAGTTTTCATATGGACTTTAGGGTTACATTGTAAGAGTAATATTCCATCTGTCTGAGCGTTCCATGTTTCAAGCCAGCAGGTGGAAGTAGGGATAGGGCATTAATATAAGTTATGAAGATAGGTTTACATATTAAGATTCACCTTTCGACTGTCTGAGCGTTCCATGTTTCAAGCCAGCAGAGGTGTGTGAAGGGTACTTTTTCTTTTTGAATATCTGGCAGTGCCGAGAGCGGATATAGAGGGAGGTGGCTTTGAGATGTCATTGCTTGCCGTTAACCCTTCTGGAGATGCCGTGGGCTCAAATTAACGAAACATCCAAGATGGAGGGTCCCATTTGAAGACGCCAATGACATCTGCTCTCAACTCAAATCCATTCTAAGATTAGTTTTTTGAAGTGCTCATCTTGGAATATGGCATAATGGATATACTATAACATCGCATCCTGTGTATTTTGTATATGAATTCCCTGGTCAGTAGGATTACAATATTGCCAGAGGACTGGCACACAACATTTATAAAAACCTGAATTTGCCTTTAGTTTTTTTCTTGTTTTGTTAAAGCTGCATGTTGTGCCTCAGTGACTCAATTAGTTTCGTACTCCATGTCCTCAGCTCTGTCCAATCCACTGCCTCACTCTATGCCAAAGGCACCCACAACTTTTAACAGACTTATTTGTGGTGGATGACCTTTAGGCGTTGATGCAGTGAAATACATCTTCAGTCACATGAATAGATGTTTATAAGAGCTGTAGATGTCTGTCAAGGACTGTATGCATCTAGCCATTACATTCTTTGTGAAAAAATAAAGTATGGTCAGTTTGCCATGTTATGTTGTGAAAAGAAACAACATTTAGGTCATGTGAGGTTGACAAACTATTTCATTTTGATTATATTTTTGAGTTATTTAATTATCTGGATAGTTTCATTGGTTTTGTCAATGTAAAATGCAAAGAACTAAGCTTTGTGAATTCACACCCTTTGTACTATACATCTATTTTTATTTAATATTTCATGCTAATGCAGAATCCATTGAAAATCACTAGCCTAGTCCCACAAATGAGGTTAATGTGTTCGTATCATTGGTTCTTCAACTTAATTATTAACGTTTCAATTTAATTACATTCAAAGGGAAGTACGAAGGTCAAAAATGTGCACTCATGAATAATTATAGAATGGGCATTAAGGTTGTATTTAGAGCAGTCAATTATATTCAAAGCAAATCAGAGCAGAGTTGTAATGGCAAATTTATTCAGAATAGTTCTGTCTGTAATCTATTGAGATGAGTATGAAAAGATAAATAGTTCTTGTCAAGCTGTAGCTTTTCCTATGATTGCTTCCGTCTATATTGCTAACATGACGTGTGGTATACAGGCAAATGTACATGTTGTGTGTTTGAAGGGGAATTTGATTGTTTTATCACAGCTGTTCCCACACTCATGGCCTTGCTGTGCAGCTCTGGAGACGTGGAAAACAACATTGGGCTAGAAGCTCTCTAAATGTAGTCACCGGAGACCCCACAGTCGTGCATTTTCATTTTGAATACAAGACACAATTAATGAGTGTACAAATGTATAACATGTACTGCTGTATGTTCAAATTTGTGATTGCTTTTGGATTTCCCCCTCCTACCTTTAAATTTTTATGTTTAGTACTGTATAACAGTAGTGTCGATAATAGCATTTCTCTTTGATAGTCATTCAATGTTGAGGCCAGAAAAGCTGCTGCTGTATAGTGCTCTCCACACCTGACTGACTGATAGGCTATATCTTCTAGGGAAAGCCCTAGCCAAGCACAGCTACTCCGAAAGGACCTTATCGTAATTGGAGGGTTTGGTGGTCGGTTTCCGGGCCTACAAAGAAAATGGTGAATCAGATAACCACAGGCTTCCTGGCTGCTCAGATCCAGGCTTGATAATGGATTTAACATGGTTCAGAATCGATCCCCCTGTCCCCACCCTCTAAGCCGAGTTCCTATCACTGAAGAAAAGCTTATTTAAAGAACACCCTGGGTCTGAATGGTGACAGAGAACTTGTGTAAAAAAGAACGGTATAAAAACAACTTATGGTTGGTCATTTACCGACTGATGCACTGGGTCTTTGGTTTTATATGATGCACTTCAAACCAAGCTATATGTAGATCTTACTGAATGCAGGTGGAAAGATACTTTTGAAGCTTTTCCATCTTGCTGTGGCAAGAATATCTCATGAAGTCATATTCAAATGCGATGTGATTCATAAATATAACAGCTTTGGGATTTTTGTGGACTTATTTAAAATTTATTTAAACGTCAACATATTTGTGTGAACAGCGTCATTTTTATATAAAAAATACATTTGTGAATTGTAATCCATTTATTTGTGAACCACACCATTTATATATATATATATCAAGAAATACATTTGAGAATCCTTCTGCATTTTATTTTTGATTATTGATATTGACTATTGCAATCTTAATGGTTTTTAATCTAAATTTAATGTGACAGAAAATATACTGCATTAATTTACAAAAATGTTTGGAGGCGCCTGATATTGCTTAGAAACTTGCAGGATTTTAAATTTATTTGACTACTTCTAAGGGTCAAAGAAAAGATAAAGACTTTGATGTCCATATTTCATTTACAGTACAATGCTTTTACATCAACTTACAAGATATGCATCTGGCTATTTGGTCAATAAATAGTGTCTCTACCAGGAATGACATTTAACTTTCCACTGGACCCAACAGTCCATCAATTGTTCTCCCGGAAGATATGCCTACAACAAGATCCGGTTCTTCCTCACCCAAAGTGTACAAATCTCAGTTTGCAAGTTTGCATAACACAACTCAAAGACATGAATCGGTTGCAATAATCTAAGCAAACACAAAAGCAGTGTAGACGAGAAAGGGGACATCAAGGGGGAGATTGAAAATGCTTCAGCCTAGAGAGATTTCCAAATGAAAGGAGATTACTAATGCCTAAGTGAACCGGTTAGGTCTAAATTAGTATTCCAATAGTGCAGACAGATTCATATGCTTATTTGCCTTCAGAGAAACTGCCCCTCTGGTACAAACTTTTATTTTAAGTAGTAGGAACTCAAATGTAACTACAGTCGTTAACATTATCTCAAAATGTTGTATGATTACAACTTATTTTCATTTCAGAGAGGTACCACCATTTTAGAAAAGACAGACTAGATTTTTGTGAGAGCTTTGGGTGAATATGGGAAAACCTTAAAATTCAACTCAATCTCAAAATAATGGTTGCCAAATTAAATATACTTAAAAGACATTAAAAATCACCTACAATATGTAATGTCTTTGAACTAAAAGTTTGAGACATATCGTGCTGTAATATTAAAATGTATAATATGCTAAATGGAAATTATCTTCACATTTCATGAATATTACTGATTAGATATGGTTCTACGATTGAAACAGAGTGAAATATTATTCAAATTCTATGTTGTATGTACTATTTATTCTATTTTTGAATTACTGTAAAAAGCACTTTTTAGTTTTGTTTAGAAAAGTTTTTAAAAAATAAATGATATGTTATTTTAATAAAATAAATATGATCAACACTGGACTGGAATTTGGTGAAATTCAATATATCCTCATATATACACACCAAATATCAGTGTTGACTTCTTTGCCAAGACCCACTGACATTTTCACATTTTTATCACAGCATTTTCCAGGGTCACTGATGCTGCGTGACAGTGTACTGGTATATAAGTAAATCACAAGACAACTCCTGGGCAGAGCGCCCAAAAAAGGCTTGCACTACATCGCAGAGTCTGCACATCCTCTCCAAAATTATTGATTTGGGCAGAGATGAATATCTTCACTGCTCTCGGTATTGACTACAGTAAATTACCCACACAGGTAGGCACATTGCTTGCAGCGCCAAAGATTTTCTGTTTAGTAAGTGATGAAGCTTATTGTAGGGGTTTTCTCAGATTGTTTGTGTCATTGAACTCTTTCACATTACAATTTAGCATCAAAACTACCCAGGGGCATTTGACTTGACTTGGCCAGCACTGAAAATAAAATGTAGCAGGCTATTGCTCCGGAAATTCAGTAACTGCTTTTGGAAAAGGAAGGCGATTGAATTCAGCAAAACTATTTGAGAGTGGATAAAGGCAGTCAGCCATATTATCCAACTATCTCCTACAATATATTTTACCCCTCGCTTTATCTACAGATTTCCAGGGTATGATTGCTTGGAAGAATGGCCCATTAGGAATCAAATCAATAGCTACATTGACGGGCTGGTGTTCCTTCACAGATCCAAACCAGTTGCATATAATGTTTCATCCCTCATACAGCATAGAGTCATTCAACTCAGAGACGTGGACATACCATCGCAAGGTACCTTAAAGGGAAGACCAAAATGTGAGCAGACATCTTACGGTCAAAAACTTTTGTAACTTGTGCGCTTAGCCCGGCCTTTTGGTGGCTTGACATTTATCCCCTGTCTGATTGGTCGAAGGAGTGGAGGTAGAGTACCCTCTCAAGTGCTCCCTTGCCCAGCCACTGTTCCCCTGTCTCTTTCAAGTAAGAAATGTGCCCTAAGGCTGCCCGGAAAGGGCTCTTAGCTGTCCATGCATCTTGTTTGGCCTTATAAAGGGCAAATCATCTTGGAATTCATGGCATGTTTCGCAAACAGAAAAAAAAAATTAAATCCTTATATCATGACTAGATCATGAGTTTTTAAAGGTCTCTGCTAACTTAAATATGTTCCCTTGTTGATATTAATCTTAACACAACACATCCGTGTGAGAACACACATCTATTCAAACGTGTGAATTTTAGTCCCCTCTGCATCTCTTTAAAAAAGAGGAATGGTTATTGTCATTAGGAGTGAGATCTTAGATTTTTCTATTCATCCCCGGCAAATGACTATTTGTTCCAATGGAAAGTCAGCGCCTGACCTCTTGTCTGGAGAGTGAAGTTGAAGATATGGAGCTGATTCATATCTGACAGAGCAGTTATGGAGTCAATGTCCCCTAAATCGCTTTGGGAAGATAAAGACCAGCTGCCTTTTAAATCCTTTGTGTAATACAGAGAACAAAAAACACAGACGTTCGATTGATCTGAAGTACAAACATCAAGAGTTAATGAAATGCTATCTATATAGATATAGCTACATGTCTCAAGTGAAAGACAAGTGCCAAAGATCAATGCTATCTGTATGGCAATCTGAGTATTGCAATGGTGGAACCCATTGTCTTACATCTCTCTTGCAGGTATTTACTAGTCTGTGGCGCTGATGTTTATTAAAAACTCCCATGGTTGTTGATAAGAAGACCAACATATGATTCATGGACGGACTCACTGGCCTAATCATAAATTTATAAGCCTCCCAGAGCCAATTAAAAGACCCCATAAAACCTAATACACTTGTAATTTTTCAGTGACGCCATAGCAATCAAGCTCTAATTCAGCCCAAGTCTGCTGTAGGAAAGCAGCAACGTCACTAATGCAGGCGCCAGGCAACCGACACAGCGATCTATTAACCTTCTCTTTCCAAGTGTTTTATTATTATTTGTGTGAGCTATTGTCGCCGAGGGAACTTAATTTGAGGGGCTAGGCTGATGCCTTTGAAGAGCGGTGATGGGGGTACGTTGGTTTTGGGCGAGCTGGAGCACATGTGCCGTCTCTCGCCTGCCACATTTATTCAAACAGGCCACTGACTCACCCCACTATGTGTGAGGGAGAGGGTTGTCCAGACGAGAGGGGACGGGCCATGACTCATTATTTCATTTTTTGTGAAGAGCAATGCCGCCGCATTATTTCCAGCGATTGGACGAAAGACGCCCTGATGTATGGCGTGGCGGAGCGGTGCAAAGCCCATTAAAGTGATAAGTGGTGCCCCAAAGGCCTCTGTCTTGTTTAGATTACCCTCTGTTCCATCCCAGTTGGAAAGTGGTCAGTGTCTGGAAACACAATGTTTAACCTAATAACCCAGTTGAAACTATTTTGTTATAGAATTTGTCAACGTTGGTGATTCTTCCATCTGGGGCTTTCAAAGGCATTATTTGAATTCGATTTTTATTCCCTGCCGTCAAAGTGTAAAGGAGCTGATGGTATTTGAAGAATAAAATCTATAGTATGATATTTTGATTCTGTTTATTTAAAGCACCATATTCAGTCCACAAGATAGTGTCACACATTCAAAGATTTCTTGCTGACTTACTTAGGTTTCGAAAGCTGACTTTAAGTACCATCCTCATAATAAAATTGGTGACGTGTCAAAATGAAGCATTTTGATTTTACATTAGATGCTGTCATTTTGTGCAGGGATTTCATGTGCAATACAGTAAATACCTCTTACCTTTCGAGGCTATTGAAATGTTGGTAATATTGACATATTGAAAAGAAAGCATAAACAAAACATCTATGAAGCTATTAGCAATGGCCTATAGGCCCGTGTAAATAATTACACTACTTGAACCATCCCTTTATCGTTGCCCTGCTTGCCTTTATTTACCTTACCAATTATCAAAGCCGGGTTTGAGATCGGTATGCGCTACCAACATCATCTCCACTAGCACTTTCTCTATTCCTGTTTGAGCCACGACAGCCTCAGTGCAATCTTTAGCAGCCATTTTCCCTTTGCCTTTTCTTCATTGCATCAAGTTCTGATTTGCATGGATGACGGTAGATAACTTGTCACTTAAGAAACGGCAAGAAATGCTTACAAATGAATGTTGTCATCTTTTGGAAAAATGGAATGCCTGGATGGCGGTGTGGGGAGAAACTGCCGCAGTGAAAAGGTTAAGGCTACTATAGGCAACTTAATTTAACGGATTATCAATACATTTCTTCTGATAGCACATTGTAATGTCTATGGGAGTATGAAAAAATCGCGGTTCAGATCAGTCTCAATATTTAATAGTAATTTTGTCTGCCACTATGCAGGATCTCCCGTGAAACTGTGACAAATTGCTTTATGGCACAAGGAACTGCGTCACTAAATCAGGAATAGATGCCCATACTTGGAGTATAGTCTTTGATCATCCTAGCGATATGCAGTTACCACGAGCATTCTGCATGGCTTCTTTGCCATGGTTAGGGACAATAATTACACTAAGCAAGCAGTGGGGGTCGCCAAAATCTCCTCCTACACATAAACTGCCTCTAGTGACTTTAAGCAAACACAACCCATTCTTGACTTGACCACTCTTGAAAATAAGGTTGTCCTGAAAGGAATGTACAACACAAAAATCTTTGAAGTTGTCCTTAAAGGAGCAATCATGGCCAGTTGCCAGATTGTCTCAATTATTTTGTATTCCAACTTTGACCTACTCTAACACACATCATACGAACTCCTGTCCATCTCCTTCCTATTCACACATTTTTAAGAAGCTTTTGACCAGGGAATATGGTTAGATTGCACGCACCAGGAGGTCAGTGGTTTGGATCCTAACCATATTGTACTTAAGACTCAAAATGGCATCCATTGCCTTCCTTATTAGCACTGAGCAAGAGATGGATTTAGTCGTTCATTCTACAGGACTAACTGTGGGCTCCTGTCCTCTGAGATGTTTCAGGATTTTAAAGGTGCACTTACCACGCATACAAAGTGTAAGTGAGCATAATTGATTTAAACATTGTTCTCGATGTCCAAATGACTAACCCAAGAGGTTGGTGGGTAGATAAATATGTATAATTGATGGTTCATGTTTTTGTGAATGACACATCACAATGTTACATAAACATTTTATTATTACCAGATAATAGGAGACATCTCCTGAAACAATTTTTTAGTGTAGTGCTTATGTTTATATGTCATAAAAGCATTTCTTGGTATGATAAGTGGCAAACTAAAGGCTTTTGAGAGATCTAAAATTATTATGTTGTAGCTATTTTGCCTACTTGCTTTCTAGAATCCAGGCATCTCCAGGGAATTCAGCTCACCTCCACCCGACGTTGCAGGGTTGTGACTGTCCTCAGGTATACTATCTCCTGTCTAACTGACTTTTCAGGGTGTCACTAGGTATACTATCTCCTGTCTATCTGACTTTGCAGGGTGTCACTGTCCTCAGGTATACTATGTCCTGTCTCACTGATTTTGCAGGGTGTCTATGTCCTCAGGTATACTATCTCCTGTCTAACTGACTTTGCAGTGTGTCACTAGGTATACTATCTCCTGTCTAACTGTCTTTGCAGGGTGTCACTGTCCTCAGGTATACTATCTCCTGTCTAACTGACTTTGCAGTGTCCTCAGGTATACTATGTCCTGTCTCACTGACTTTGCAGGGTGTCAATGTCCTCAGGTATACTATCTCCTGTCTATCTGACTTTGCAGGGAGTCACTAAGTATACTATCTCCTGTCTAACTGGCTTTGCAGGGTGTCACTAGGTATACTATCTCCTGTCTAACTGACTTTGCAGTGTCCTCAGGTGTACTATCTCCTGTCTAACTGTCTTTCTGAGTTTTCATGTGCTCCGGCTGCGTTTCTAACTCGAACCCTTACCTATATCTTGATAACTTTTCCATTGCTTGGCTGACCCATCTTTTTTTTTCTGGTGCATCAACTTATTTACTAGATACAAAATAAAATGCATTCCATGCACCCACCGATAATTGTGCGCACCTTCATCCATCCCATCTTTCATAGAGTCAGATAGAAATTTTTTACATATTGATTTTTGACGAAAGTTAAAGAAATGAGCTGATGTAACAGTCGATGAAAGGTCTGATGCTATTCATTATGTAAGTTGCATAAGACCGACCATAAGAAAAAATCTGTACTGGGGATAATTGGGATCTCTTTTGATTTCAAGGTTTCAGGATTATACAAAGAGACTAGACAGCCTTGCAAAAGGGTGGCAGAGGAGAAGGCGTTCTCTTTAAAGCCGGGTAGCTTTCAGGTGTTGGGCGGTTGCCTCCTTTGCTGCTTTTGGTGTTCCACTTTATGGCGCCCAAAGTCACTTCCCTCAGGTCAAATACCTTAATATAATTTCTCTTTCATTTTAATTGCTTATTTCCTCATAAAGACAGTTATGCTCACCAACACATTATTTGACTCCCTGGTGAGCCTGGTTAAATACAAGTGACATAAATGTTTTAAAAGGTCAAGACAGCAAAGCCGATACAGCATACCTCTCAGAAAAAGTGTGTGTGATCAATTATTCATTGAGCTTTGCTTACAATTTTCGATAAAAACAGGGAGAGTTTAGGGGGAGGCTCTTATGTGTTTTATCATATGTCTGTCATAAAGTATGACCTTTAGAAACATCATGGAGACAGTGTCATCTCTCATGGTCTTGTCACGGACAATATACATAACCAACACTGTTCAAGAGGTGACATCAAGTAATATGATAGTTCTTTTCCCATAACGACATAATAAATTACATACAAAATAATAAAGGATTTTTTAGCTTCCTAATTGTTCAATCACATGGGTGACATATGTTGTTACCACACAACACTGTGAAGTAAGCACACACACCATTTATATGTAATCAATAAAAAAAAACTGTGTTGGAAAAAAAGATGCATAAAGTAATCAAAACTCAACTAGCTTAAACTGAGACACTTCAGAACAACAGGTGGAAGTGAAGAGCAGAAACAGCCATTCAGTAAAGTGGATGACACCGCCCAGGCGTTGGTTGTTTCTCAGAAGAGCTCTATTGACAGCGTTCAATTAGTTTTATTTTTAATAGCCCTTTCAACTTGCCTTGTGGAGGTTTACCCTTGCAAAGGACAGGTTGAGGCTGCCTCGATGGTGTGCAAATCTACTCATGTTCTTTATTCTCTTGGATCAATTTGTGGTATGGCGCTTTTTACATGCAGCACGATAACTAGAGGACACAATCAAAGTATGCCTAATATTAATATAAGTTGAATATTTTTGTCAAGTTGTATTTGTCGCATCTTTACATTTAAATGTAACAAAAATGTGTTACATTTCCCTTTATTGAAGTACAGTACTGTGCAAATGTTTTAGGCAGGTGTGATGTCTTTAAAGTTAGAAAAAAAAATACATAAAAAGGATAAATGTTAATTGTTTATTTTTTTTATCAATTCATAAAATACAAAGTGAGGGAAAAGCAAATCTGTATCAAATCAACATTTGGTGTGACCACCCTTCGCCTTCAAAACAGCATCCCCTGCCTAAAACCTATGCACAGTACTGTACATGTAAAAAATGTCGATCCGTTTAACTATTACGTGCATGTACATTGCTACATATATCTCCCGTATCTGTCACAGGGCGTGGTTTGGCACACCAACTATGGCATAAATGGTCTACGCTCATTTGCAAAGATTCCTGCGTTTGAGTCCAACTCTCCATTGCCTACATGTGACAATATCCATACCGGAGACTCACACACTCCCATTTAAGATGTTCCCTAATGGCGGTAGAGGAGAATACTTACGTCTGCCACAGAGTATTATTTTGTAAGATTTCTCCATGAAGATTAAGTACACATACCAGCCAACATCAACTGAGGGACCTCACCCTGTTAGTACACAAGACATTCCAATGCAGCTAAGCACTGTGTACAACCTTGCCTCCTTTCAAAATGTAATTAACTTGGTGAATAATTCTAATCTCCGTACAGCGCGCTGATGATCGCTGTCAAAGCGATCTTTCCTTGCCGCTGTTTCTACGTCTTGAGGGCAAAATGACAAGTACCTGAAATTGGCTTGCAAAAAGTGACTTGCTATTTCATCAAATCTACCTTCAATTGTCACTTGTTAGGGTTTGGTTCATAGACTGGTTGACTGGAGAAGTCCAATGTTGCAGTGGGTCATCAAGCAAAGCCAGTCATTTGGCTAATAAACAAATGTCTATAGGTTTAAATAGCAATATTAGCATTGTATAGATTCCTATCTAACATTCTGTTTCTCAAGTTGTGAAGAAAAGTGAAACTTTTAGTAGTTTACCAGGCTAATTTGAAACCCCATTGAAAGCAATGACGTGACTCTTGCTGATACCAATTGCTAGATATTCCAATGCTTCTTGAGTCCTCAATATACTGTCATGTAACGTGCACTGAGGATGCACGAGAAGGTGGTAAAAGATGAGAAACAACGCAGTTTTTTATCGTTCAATATATAGTAACTCCTTCCTGTGGGAAAGCCCTAAGGGCGCCTCTCTTTTCTAAAAGTTAATACCACAGTGCCTTGATATCAAGGCCAGTGAGACGTTTCCACGTCACTTTCATGTGCTGGTTCATATAACGAGTGAGCATCGGCCTCCACTTCAGAAAGCCATTCTTCAGCGGACGAAAGCACAGCTTTTGTGTCTGCGTTGGAAACTAGAAGAAGTGTATCTGCTCCTTGTGAGCCTCTGGAGTGAGAGAGTCTCTGGGTGCCTCGGGTCAACCTGAGAGACCGATTTACGTTTCCTCTGCCATTAGAGCTACAGCGAGAGCACCACAAGCTTGAACTGGGTGTTAGCCTGTGCTAGTGTGATGCTAAACAAAGGTTCCTTTAAGTCAGTGAAAAAAAATTGTTTTCTGTCGAAAGAGTAGCTCCCTACAATCTGTGCTTCTAGCAGTGAAGGCTTTTTTTAAATGCTCATAGCTAGCTCAGCCCCTCGTGGGTAGAGCTAGTACCAAGCTAGGATGGGGGCCAAGCTGCTTCGCTAGCACACATGCGGATTGCAAGGCGGCTCTGCCAGCATGGGGTATGCCTTACTCGAAGGGCAGGAAGCAGGCATTGGGATGCACTGCTTCCTCGACGCGGGCTGGATGACACGAAGATGGATGAGTTTCCCCTGTTGAGTCTCACCGCTTCCAGCAGAGAGGCATAATGGCGCTCTTACCCATGGAAGGGGAAACAGAAGAGAACCCCCCTCCAGGACTCAATCTTCATCACCCCGGCCGCCCGCAAGGAGGATGAGGAGTCTGGGGGGCTGGGGGTCAGAGGACAGAGAGGGATGTTTCCATCCAGCTACCTGCACTTAGGCCTCCAGGAGATGCAGGCTGGGGGACTGGACCTTGAGCCCTCTGATGGACATCCATGATTCGCACACCTAGCCCCCCCCCCCCTCTTCCACTTCCTTCTCATCAGGGGCACGCCTGCCTGAGCCTCAGCTGTGTGAGCTATGGGGCACCCTAGAGCTGAGCCGTAGGACCGCAGAACACTAAACACGCTGTCTCGTCCTGCTCGCCTACCAGGCCCAGCTGCAGAGGGACGTCGGCGGCACGCCAGGGAAAGAGGCCCCGTCCTCCCACGAGCCCGTAGATCCAGCCAGCCATTTTGAAAAAGATGTGGACCGCCTGGGTGAGCAAATGGAGCAGTCCGCTTTGTGGAGAAGGTGGACCGCTCTTCTTCGGCAAAAGATCCCAGGCCTAAGCAAACAGCAGACCTGTGCATCGGCTGCTTTAAAGTTTCACCTGGGCACAGTTCTCCCAGACACACAATCGATTAGTGGGGTTGTTCCCATTGCCCACAAATTCAGTGCATGTGTCTAAAGAAATTAAAAGGTCCTGTGCCCACACAGGATTGTTGCAAAACCGAGTGGGAGCCAAATAAAACTTGACCCAGAGAGAGGGGCTGATGCCCGGCGTCATGGAGTCCTCTGTGTCTGCCCAGCTCGAGCCTGTTCTGCCTGTTCGAAGGAAATACATTCACATTGAACGTGGCTCAGAGCGGGTTCTACTTCCGTTTCCTCGTCCCAAAGAAAAAGGGGCAGTATGTCCCATATCAGATCTGAGGCGATCTAACAGCTCTCTGATTGTTTTCAGGTTCAGTTTGCTGACAATCAAAAAAAAAGCTCATGACAGATACGCAAAGAAGCCGTTGGTTTACTACCATCGACCTGAAGGAAGAAAATTTCTACATCCAGATAATCCTGATGCACAGGAAATGTCTTGAGATTTGCTTTTCGAGGTCTGGCAATACAAGGTCCTTCCCTTCCTTCGGGCTCACCCTGGCTCCTCACACATTCCCCAAATGTGCGGAACGAGACGGGAATTGCAGGAGCACACAGTTAGCCTGCTGGTTCATCTGCACTGAAGCTACGTTTTTTGGGAGTCACTCTGTGTCGCTGACGTTTAAGGGTTTCTCTAACAGGGGACAGGGGTAGGAGCGTTTCTCTCTGTTCCGGAAAGCTGCACGTGTGGCGGTTTGCACCTGCATGTGTCTATTGGGCCCCTTTTCCGGTGCATGAAAGTATTTGAGTATTCAGTTTACTCCCGGGGAATGCTAAGGTGACTTTGGGATCCTTTGGTGCCTGCAGCAGTCTTGAGCATGACCTATTCATGCAGTGCAGTGGGGGGGGGGGGGGTCTCCAGTTATGTCCTGAGGCACTGCAGTGTCTGTGTCCCATGTGTGCGTTGCGCAGCCACGACGACATGACGCCGGGTTGGTGGACTTTTCGTCTGTTTCGCAAAGCCCTTTAAAGGTGCTGTCAAAACAAGGGCTCTCTCAGTGGTTAGTGCAGGCCGTTGCTATGGCGTATAGCGCTACGGGACGCACCTCGCCATTGGCTGTCCGGGTGCGCTCTCCCTGAGACGTAGCTTTGTGAGATAATTTGCCATCCTTCTCGAGGGGGCCTTCTCCGTGTCTGAAACCTGTGCTGCAGCTAGCTGGGCTACACCTCACACATTTATGGTGTATTATTGTGTATAGTCGCTTGGATGTGACGGTTGTGATGCCCCTCCAGCCAGTTGACTGAGCTACCTTGGCAAGGAAAGCTTCTTCTGTCACACCTGGGCATCACAGCTCTGGAGCCTATTTAAGATGACCAGACTGGCATTTTCTGTCTGCCTTGACCAAGGCAGATGGGATCCACCACATTGTTAGGTTCTGTTTAACCTTATAGTAGGTTAGCATATTTTCAACACCTACACCCATGCATTTCACACACACTTGACTCTTTCATATTTACACATCCCACTGTTTGTCGGTGTTTTCCATTGACAAGTTTAAAATTATGACCTTTGTGTTAAAACCTAAACCCCTGTGTGGTTCCCCCTATCTACGTTGTGACCTCTAACTCATGGTCCGTAACATGGTGCTCTCACTGGTGCAAGTGGTGCTGGGTGGTGTGGCCAACACTGAATAAAGGAAAGGCTTGCCAGCAGTTCTTGAGTTGACGTGCTCTCTTGTCCATGAAACGCTGTTAGAAATGTCTCCCATAGGAAGGACTCGACCTCATCGATAATGAACGAAGAGGTTATATACACAACCAGGGTCTTTGAGTGAAAGAAGGTGAGACTCAATTGAACCCCCATATGCCCCATATGGTGAGCATTGGCTGATTAACTTTCTGAAGAGGAGACTCATGCACGCTCGTTATGTGGAGCGGCACATGAAAGTGCCTCAAAATGCGAACAAGACACAGTGGTGTTCGTTTTCAGAAAAGGGAGGCATCCTTAGGGTTTTCCCATAGGAAGGAGTCTCCCTCCTTTCACTCAAAGAACCTGGTTATGTACATAACCTATTGTTATTTAATAGGTGGCCCGTAAACAGGTCCATCATGTGGGAGCCGTTTGTGTATGCTCAAGCTTTAAATCTCTCAGTGCTCACGGCCTTTATAAGTTGGTTGGTGGCATTTTACCATCGGGTTCATTTCAGTACAGCCTGTATTAGTTGGTGGTTGTTACCATTGGGTTAATTTCAGTACAGCCTGTATTAGTTGGTGGTTGTTACCATTGGGTTAATTTCAGTACAGCCTGTATTAGTTGATGGTTGTTACCATTGGGTTAATTTCAGTACAGCCTGTATTAGTTGATGGTTGTTACCATTGGGTTCATTTCAGTACAGCCTGTATTAGTTGGTGGTTGTTACCATTGGGTTAATTTCAGTACGGCCTGTATTAGTTGGTGGTTGGCGTGCTACCATCGGGTTCATTTCTAGGTCCTTGCCTACTGTACTCATGGTCAGCCCATCCATTATGTATGCGGTCTATAAACTCATCTCATTTGACATAGGGAAAGGGCGCTGAGGCTTAGTCTCTTGCTACTTGGATGGGCTTGTTTGATTAAGACCTGAGGACAGTACATTAGGAGGAATGTGTGTGTGTGTGTGTGTTCTGGCAGGGGTGGGGGTGGAAGGGATTGTGTGTGCACTGTGTAGCCTGCATGTGTTTTCCAAATTCTGCATCAGTCAGAGCAGAGGCCAGCTAACATGCATGAAGGTTATGAAAACAAGAATCATTGGAAATGATGGACTATCCAGCCTTATAGTTTTTTGAATTTGTGTGCACGTGTATAATCATGGCTGTTTATAGCCTCAAGGCAAGGGCCAACATTGAAATCAATGTAGTTGTGCTTGTGGACAGGCAGAGAACAGCAGTCACATGGTCCACTCCAATGATTGTTGTGTACCGAGGTCAAGGGCTAATTGAACCACTAAAGGCATTCCATAGATCAAAATGGACACCTGGACCTAGACCACTTAGGAGTGATTCCAATAACGAGGGTTCCAATAGCCCTCGGCCATTGTCACATTGGCAGATAAACCATCTAGTAGGACATAAATGTGAACCTACAACTATTTTACAGTGATGCTGGACCAATGATCCCAGCCCAACCAGTTATCATCTGCTCCTGTCTAGATACGACTGGTTCGTCTGAGCGGAGATTAGCAAACATCCCTGCCCTCCAAAAAAGCTCCGATCTTCCTCCATCAGTCTCATCAAATGAGAAGCATTGCCTTCATAACGATGATTGTCCGGAGAGCACAGCATTGTTTGCATTACTAAGGGGAATGTCTGACAGATGATGCCATTAGAGTGAGAGCATCTTGGGATAAGAGAGGGACTTGGACTCGTGATTGGTCAAATGACTTGCCTGCACAGCTCTAATTAAATCCCTGTTGCACAATGGCGCTGCGAGGTGGGCCCAAAACCAGCGGCGCTGCTCCGGCCTCATTGAGCTTTTGATCCGCCGGCTCCCTCATTGGTTCACTGTGGCTGATTGCGAAGCTGATTGCGAGCCCGACGCCGCACGGTCTGCCCTCTAGGGTGCGTCTTGCCGAGAAGATCACTCAGGTGTCCGGATTGGCCCGCTCTTTGGTGACCCGACACGAGGAACACCTCTAATTTGAGCTGTTAGAGTGGTCAAGATTGAGACGCTGGCAAAATACATGGCCTGAAGTGACCTTCCCGACTCATGGTGTATCATTTTAGGCCTACATAGTTGAATATAACTACGTGTGTGAGAAGCCCCACAGATTGCCAGACAAAGATTTTTCCGTGGCGTGGTTTCTTTTGAGTCTGTTTGGTTTGTTAAACGCTGTTAGCCACATGCAGTGTGTCACGCTAGCGGCTGTCTGTATGTACTTTACACTTTGATTCTCACGTTTCAGTGGCGGTGGAGTTCGGGGGAACATTTGGTCCACATTTGCTCCTCTCCCTTCCCATTGACTGGCCCCACTGCACGCTCGTCTCTGCTGAAACCTTGACTGTTTTAACGGCACTACAGTCTGGGTAGTGTCACCCTCCATGTTGGAAACATATTCTCTTCTCGACGTGGCTCGGGATTCTGTTGCGTAAATCTGTCAGTCCCTGTATACGTGCATGCCACCTGCCGAGCATGCTAATGGTGACGCTACCTTTTGCTTTTTTACTCCTGTTAGAGGGTGACTGAGGTGGCAATCAGATGGAGCAGAAAAAGACGACACTGCTTTTAATTGAGCTGCGTGTGTTAATTAATTCCTTGACGGCACAATTGAGCCTGGGAGCTGAGAAACACTCTTTCACCCCCGTGTTTCTGCTTATTTATGTTAGACATGGCACATGCCATTTCTTTCACATACACAAATGCATAAACAAAGAACAACTTTTCGTTTACAACTACTTCATAGAAAATGTTGGAAAGGACCTGTATTCAGAGGTCTCTTGTACATAAAAGGCAATGTCGTCACATGAAAGCATGTACATTTTCAAAGGCAGTCATTGATCAAGACATTTATTTTGTTTAATTAGTTTAAACAGTGCCTTACAAGACAACAAGTTGTACAATTTGTGTGCTAATGTCAAACAATAAGAAAAACACAGCTTCAAGTTGCAGTCAACATCAAAGGATGTGTTTTAACCATTAAGTAGGATTTTCCTCCTTCCTTGTGAGACAGTCACAAGTCGTTTATTGGTTTTAAAAAACATGTTTTAAAAGGAATTGTACTGCCTACCTAGAATTCGTTCCTTAAAAACGTTTGGTCTCTGTTGCACTTGTGTGAACATTGTTACTTGAACATTAACATTGTTAGCGCAAAAAAAAAGGATTCCTTTACTTAAAAGTCAACATTGTAATTTTAGTGTTATAACCTGTTTATCCTTTGTTGTAATTTTCCGTGGGATTGGTTTGGGTTGCACTGTGTAAATGCATGTGTCACGTCATACTAAGCACTCTTCATTTCCAACAGGGACTTCTACAACATTCATCAAATCCCTCCATATGAAATCCTGAAGATGCATTGATAACCCTGTTCAGTGCAAGCTCACTGAAGTGTTCAAATTGGCTGCTGAAGCCAAGTTGAGAGTTGTCTGTGTGCAATGTGCAATGTTGCAGAACCTGCAGATGGATGGCACCTGCCCGACTCTGAATGCATGTTGTTGTTTACAGACTGATTCCTTGTTGTTGGGCTTTTGCCAACTCCCTGTGACGCTGTGACATTACAGTTGGTCTTGGAGAATCTAAATACTAAACCATAGCTTAAACAAAAATAAAAAGAGGATCTGAACAATAACATACATTTTTCAAAATGTATGTTACAGGGCTGGTTGTAGAGCAAACAAGTATAGTGGGTGTAACTATTTAATGGTTGTTCTTTGCTTGTTAGTATGCTCAAGACAAACGAAGATTAAAGCAATTTATAATTGGTTTTACAAGTAGTAGTCCTGAGTGCAGCTGTTAGTTGACAATTAAGGTGTAGTAATAGTCCTGTTTATATAAACACAGCTGCTTGACAAATTCATTCAGATAGATTCAGATGTATTTTATTTTATATGAAAGGAGTTGATTGCCCAAAGTTAGCTAATTATCAGTAAAAACTAATTATTGTTTTATTTCACTTTTGTTTCAAACACAATTTTGTCACAATTACTGTTTACGGTGGGAGACCACACAGAACGTAATCTAGACAAAGTATTTCATACACAGAAAGTAATCTAGAAAAAATATTTTATTCACAGAAAGTAATCTAGAAAAAGTATTTCACACACAGAAAGTAATCTAGAAAAAGTATTTCATACACAGAAGGTAGTCTAGAAAAAGTATTTCATACACAGAAAGTAATCTAGAAACAGTATTTCATACACAGAAAGTAATCTGAAACAGTATTTCAGTTATTCTAATACTTTCTACAGCTTAGCCTTTGTGTTTTCACTGGGATACAGGTCGACAGATTGACATGGCTTTCGTAAAAGTGGGGTATTGGCCGAAACAATCCTGGTACCTTATAACATCCGGTATGTGGAATGCATTATGCCATTTATCCAAATACACTTTCCAGGGTTTGTGTAATGTGTTAAAGCCAGCCAACTGGGACCATAGCTCTAGCTTTGACAGAAAAGGGCACACACAGTTCAACTCAGGGTGACATTGAGATAGTTTAAGTGCTGTCAAAAATGTGTTCGTTTTTAGAAGTTAAATTTTGACAAAGTTTGGTGATACTGCATCCTGTTTAGTGATACCCCCCCCCCCCCCCCCCACACACACACACACACACACACACACACACACACACACACACTGGCAATATAAACACTGGCAATATCAGACTATTAGCCTTTCACAGTGTCGCAATGAAGAATACCCAAATGCCTATATCATGCCATTGAATCCGGACAGTACATATACATTTAAGTTAAAATAATTGCAATAGATCCAAGCTGGTACCATGGTAATGTGTTGCCAACATACAACCCATGTGCCTGACCAAGTGCATACCCAGGAGCCCATCTATGACAGTTACAGACAGTTAATAAAGCTGCCTACTAGTCGAAATCTACCATTTGTTGAGCCTGGTTTGAATTAGAATCAGAAAATGCAGATATTAAGGGTAGGTAAATAGAGAATAAAGCACATAATGCATACACATATTGATACAAACTAGGGATTTCTCCATTCCATCGATACTCTTTACGCTGGTCCTCACTGTGAGAGGAGAGTGGTAGAGAGAAAGAGAGAACTAAAGATGCTTAGGATCAGAAAGCAGACTGTTAAAAATGTCAGAAAAAAATAAGAAAAACTCAGATCATCATGTGTCAATGATAAAATGTGTGTGACCGCCTGTGCATGATTAAGAGGCTGAAGTCGAACACCCAAAGCGCTAACAAAATCCAGTTTTACGCTGACATGCTCTTCTTGGGCATAATTTGGTATGCTAATCTGACCCATCTTATTTTATTGTCTGACAACTTGGAAGCCTTAAATTCACTTACTCACTCTCTAGCGCAGTCACACAGTCACACAGTCACACACACACCCCCACGCACACACACGCACGCACGCACGCACGCACACACACACACGCACACAATCTACTCCATTTGTTTACATGCGACCAAATTACGCGTTAGCATGCTGTTTAGGGCAAGGACTGTTGGTCAAATGTTTAATATAAATTTTTTCTGCGTTAGTATAATGACTAAATTCAGCAATAGTGACCTCCAGTGCGTCAAAAGTTCATTAAAAAATCTTGATGAGGCGCACAAGATGCCAAGTTATCAGTGAACGTGATAATACGCTGTTCATGAACATTTAGTTTTCTACCTTTTTCACGACATTTGTTTACGAAACTAATAAGATACAATTAGAGTAAACAACGTTTAAAAAATCAATTAGGCCAATAATTTAGTTTCGTGGACACAATATAAACATAATAAACTTCTGGGACCAAATTTAGAACGGGGATATTCTCATCCTAGCCATTGCACACTCTGATATAGCCTACCATAACCGAATTCCCACAATGACTCCAGAAAATAATGTACAATGTCGGGGGCGGGGCAGATATCAGTTTTATGTGGACAACACGAACAGATCGAGGCTGCTCACGATTAAGAGCGCGAGCGCGCGCGCCTTGCTGAGGGGACACAGAAGGCTTCGGACAAGGTTCGACTCTTCTGTGGTACCCAATGCTTTCTTAAAAGGGAACTGGTATTTTTGTTTAGCACTAAGTTATATGACATGTGACTTAAAGGATTTACCCTCGAAGAATAAATATACATATTTTAGGCTACTTGAATTCCGTAACACATAATTGGCCTATGCCTTCAAAAAATTGACAATATACCATTTAAAAGACAGTTTTTATTTCTTATAATTCATATTTTTTTCTGAATAGAACACCCTGGGATTACAACGCAAACCGACGGGATGGATCGGTTCAATTGTAGTGGAATTGATGCGTTTCCAGTTATCCATGCCAATTCCTCCTGGGCAATGGAAAGTGGATATTCTTTAGCTGCAATAGCTGGTCTTGCTGCACTTGTAAGTTTTCTCATTCTGTTTACGGTTGTTGGGAACGTATTGGTAGTTATTGCAGTATTAACAAGCAGAGCACTAAAAGCCCCTCAGAACCTTTTTCTGGTGTCACTGGCCACCGCAGACATTCTCGTCGCCACTTTGGTTATGCCTTTTTCTTTGGCAAACGAACTCATGGGCTATTGGTATTTCGGGAAAGTTTGGTGTGGCATTTACCTTGCATTGGATGTCTTGTTTTGCACTTCATCCATCGTTCATCTGTGCGCAATCAGTTTAGACCGATACTGGTCAGTGACGCAAGCGGTTGAATACAATCTCAAACGGACTCCCAAACGAGTGAAGTGCATTATTGCAATTGTATGGCTTATATCTGCATTAATATCTTCTCCACCTTTATTGTCGATAGACAGTGACAGTGACAAAACTTCTCAGCCACAGTGCGAGCTAAATGATGACACCTGGTACATTGTCTCCTCAAGCATTGCATCTTTCTTCGCCCCGTGTCTAATTATGATATTGGTGTACATAAGAATATATCAGGTGGCCAAAACCAGGACCAGGGGTATGTCAGAGAAAAACCAGGTACCTGATGGAGTTACCCAGACAGAAAATGGACTTAGCAGAACCATTCATGGAGACCGAGAGAATGGGCACTGCCAGTGTCCACCCACTCCTAGCCAACGGACTAACGGGAATAACACAGAGATGGACCTAGAAGAAAGCTCGTCCTCAGAGGGCAAAGGTCACAAACTACAGGACCTTAACTCCAAGCGTGCCAAGAAGGCAAGGCGAAAGAACAGCTCGAACTCCAAACACTCTAGCCGTATATCCAGAGCCAGTAACAAGTCCATGGATCTCTTTGCCTCCCGGAGAAAACGGAGGAGGAGCTCCATCTCCAAGAAAAAGGTCTCCCAAGCAAGGGAGAAAAGGTTTACCTTTGTGCTGGCTGTGGTTATGGGAGTGTTTGTAGTCTGCTGGTTCCCGTTCTTCTTTAGCTACTGTCTGTATGGGGTGTGCCGAGACTCCTGTAAAATACCAGAGCCTCTCTTTAAATTTTTCTTCTGGATTGGCTACTGCAACAGTTCCCTGAACCCGGCTATATACACCATTTTCAACCAGGATTTCCGACGAGCTTTTCAAAAGATCCTTTGCAAGCCATGGAAAAAGTCCTTTTAAAGAAGAGAAAACACTTAAGGGGAGGCTGAATCACCGCAGTATGTTCTTGACAATCTTAGCCACATAACACCTGAGTGAAAGAAGCCTTTTGCATCCATCACAGCCACTCTGTCTCAGTCATGTCATGCTGTATTTTAGACAGTCGAAAAAGACTCTAACCCTATCCGCTTCCTTAGACTGGTAAATGTAAAGAGATTCACACCATACTATGTGTTTACTGAACCTGCTAGTTATACAGTAAGGGTCAGCTCATTTCCAGAAAAGTGTTTGGCACGACTTCATATCATTCTCGAAAGCCAGTCCCGCGGAGCCCCAGTGACAGCGGGTAGCATACCAGGCTAATTCCAAAACACAGGGGACAGCAGAGCGACTCAAGACTAATCTGCCACGGTGTCTTGTCATGGTTAATGATCTCTAAGGAGTCCGTGGGGATTTGAAACAAGGCGCTGAAGGGTTGAGGGCTGGCACTCGTTATTTCATGCGGTGTGTGACTCAGCCACTTATTTATAAAGTGAGAAGGCATCTTTATTTTTGCAGTAGGTGTGACTTACCGATTATGTTAGACCAAAACCTTTAGTATTTATTTTGAGACTCTACCTCCAGTGGACTCTCTCTGTGCAATTTTGTTTGTGGAAGTTTTGCGTTTTATTTAGCAAAAATATGCATTTCCTCATAACTTGTGCGCTGCCATGCAAAATAAAGGCTAACGAAATCCTACCTAAACCTCTATTGTGATCTTATCGTGGACCAGTGCTCCTTATAATATTGACGAGTGTGTCATGTTATGCGTGACTGGTTGGAGTACACTACCTATGTAAAATATTTGATTTAAATCTAGAGACAGCAGTGTCACGTCACAATCAGTTACAGAGACAAGCACATTAGAATAGTCTGAAAAGTCTGTCAACCCACACTCATTTTGTTATCAACACGGGTCATGCAGTTAACCGTTGTGCTCCGTTCATTTCATATTCACTATTTTGGTGTTCCTAGTTAATATATTGGACTGAATATAATAAATACCACAGTTAACATAATGTGCTTTTTATCACAGAGTAGTTTGCTTCAAGGTTTAGCCAGGATGTTTGTTTTGAAATCCTTTCCATCTTTTCTTAAAATTAGCAGAAGGGTAACATCTTGGTATTTCTCGGTCAAAGCTGACCGTTGTGACTTCATTATTAAAGCCTTTTATTTGGGACTTAAGCTTATAACTATTTGCACATTAACACTTTACTACAGTTCCTTGGCATATATACGAGGACAAAAGCAATAACAACACAAGTAACAGTTATAGAAACATTAGCAAGGTTCACAATCAGTCAATCCACAATCAAGGTCGGTTGACTTTTACTCATAACTGACAATATGTGATGGTTTGTGCACGTGCACTGCATTTAAAAAAGGAATGTTGGTTGTGAAATCTCTAGCTGCACGCAGCGTGCATATCTTTTCTTTTTGTGACAGTGGTAGATGTTAGTTATTTCTCTTGTTTTGAGTCTCACCATCCCAGTTAAGGATCAAATGCCTCATATACTACACAGTAAATTGTTTAGTCATTGTGCTTCCTGGCCCTACATGAGGCTTTATATTCCTAAGATGCAGGATAGGCTTTGTATATTTTTTAAACAATGTCACAATATTTAGTTGGAAAAGTGTGGTTTCCATGGGGGAAAGATTATTTTAAAGAATAATTTCTGTAGGGAAAATATTCTACTGAGGAAAGGCTATGTGTGTTACTATATAAATAATGCTATGATATTTGAATTCTGTTTGGGAAAGATTATATTGTTGAAAGGTTGCCATCTGATAAATATTCAATTGGGGATTATTCTGGTTATGCATATTACTATATAAATAACAATTTAATATTTTGTCTGAAATGGAGTTCCTGTCAGGGAAAGATTATGTTGTTGAAAGGCCATCAGATCAATATTCTATTGGGGATTATTCTGGAGTTGCTTGAGAAACCTAAGAAGGGAGGGACTCTGTGTGTGTGTGTGTGTGTGTGTGTGTGTGTGAGTGTGTGTGTGTGTGAGTTAGTGTCATGCAAACACATGCACATGCACATGACATGCTTGCATTGAAAGTGTGTCCATCTAATGGATGAGCCTGTGTATTCACTTTTTCTCCTATTTGTAGGCAAAGCCTTTAATTTCCAATTGCCATTTTTGACTGGGAGCACCACAGATGTACAAAAGTGAAATGATTTAAATTAATTTTATGTGTTCACATGTTCTGTGTGAACAAATGGGTGGAATTTTGTTCGAATCAGATAAAACATACCAAAATTATTAGACTTAAACTTTGTTTGACTGGAACAGAGTAGGAGGGCTAAATACAAAATATTAAGTTAAAATTGTTACATATTGGCAATCCTATACATTAATTGTTTGTCTAGGAAAGCATACGGAAATGTATATTTAACCAGGTTAATTAATGTGAGACGTCCTAAAGAAGTTATCGAGTGAACTGTGTTGAAATTGTTGACAGTTAAAGTGTACTGGCTAGGATACAACTTAATTATAGAAGTCTAGCCGTCTTAAAATGTTATCAAATCGCTATCAGGCCTGGTTCTCTATGGTTGTCTTCCTATGAGTCACTATGTGAACTATAAAGCCAATGTTCTTTTCTTTTTGTCCAATAGAAGCTCTGATTAAGTCAGCGATCCGATCATGAGTCCAAAAGAATGGACTAATCAAAGAAAAAAATATTCAGACAAAGAACTGATTGTTTTAACCACAGGAGTTTAGAAGTCCCCTGTGAAATGGGGTTGGTCGAGGTTTGAGGTTAATGTTTTGAAACTAAGAAACGTCTTACAGCTCCTACCTAAGGGGAGATGAGCATCATTGTTACCAGGATGTTATTGACCTTTTCACACAACAGGCTGGATATCAGCCATAGCTGCCAGATAATCTAATAACCCCCCCCCCCCCTCTCTCTCTCCTTCTCCTCACACACACTTTCCCTGTGGGCAATAAGGAGGTGAAACAGAATCCCCTAAAGCTGTTGCTGGTTTTGTCCTGTTTCATACCTTGGCAGGTTTTTAAAGAGTCATTTCTTACACATTTTCTGTAATAACCTGTCATTTTAACATCGTTAGCTTTAATTCCAACGAACTATAATTCATGTCCTGTCCAAAGATGTGATGAGTTTTACATGGATAAAGTGTCTAAAGTATAACCTGAGGTATCAGTATGTTTTTCAATCTCTTTGTGACCTGTAACTGATAGCCTCAAGGACAGTCCAATGTTGAAACGTTTGGACTGGACTGACCTCAGCAGTGCACCTGAGCTCCCTTTCGCTAGGACATGTGAAATGAGTTTGACTCGTTTTGAATAGAACTGTGAACCAGTGTAGATCGTTAAGTTCACAGCTGCCCCTTGAATCCTTGAAAATGAAAGACTCGACTTCATAAAAGATGTCTCTGTGAAAACCGTTTACCTTGGACTAATGCAGTGGTAGATAGTCTAGTCATCTTAGCCAGTAGTGGTGTCCTACTTGTTTCCTTATATCAATAAAAAATAATAAAAAAGTCATGTTTTGTCCTAATGTAACAAAACAACGGTAAGTCAAACATAAAACATGAACATGAAAAAATTGATTGTCTGTTCCACTGCATTTTCAGGTCATATCAGAATAGGCACTGCAACAGCCTTGTTGCTTGCTTCTGAAAGTGCAGGCCTAATTGACCGTGTCCCTAGCTCTGCATGCTGTATTAGCTTGACTTTGTTCAACAGGATTGTTTGCCATCTGCAACATCATGAGATGACACTCATGAGTATCTGTGATGATGAAACAACCCCCCCTCCCCCTCCTCCTCCTCCCCCTCCTCCTCCTCCACCCAAAGTACTTGGAGGCGCATCAAAAATAATTCCCTCATCTGATTGGGCAAAGCAGGAAACTCACATCTTGTTTTGTGTGAGTATGTTGTTTTTAGCTTGATGTTTAGCGTACTGCTCTTCAGCAAACACCCAGTCAATGATGGGCTTTATAGAAGCTGTTCAGAAACTCTTATGTCTCAATAGAAATCATTGCCACAGCTCGCTGCCGAATAAGAACCATTACCCTAAAGGGCCTTTGATTTGATGGTTAATCGGCTTCCATATGCTTTCGACCTAAGTGTCTATTCTAAACAGAAAAACATATTCAAGGTGTCAACTCAGCTGGGATTGCATTGAGCGTGCGTCCTTCGTTCTGTCTCAGTTGGCACTTATAATTTGTTCTCATCATCTAGCGTCATATGCTCAATGTCTTTTCCCTAGATGACTCTGTACACAAGTTATTATGAACATTTATAGTGCCTTGTGAGGGGCAGCAAAAAAACACATAAAGTGAATGAGTGTGCCTAAACAGCGTGGTGATTTCAGCGACTGATGTTCTCATGTGCCGCATCACATGTGGCGTTGAAATGTAATGTGTTTCTCCTTTACTTGAAGCCTGCGATGCATTTGAAACAGAGTCTGTTTCTCAAAGGGGAGATCTAACTGTAACGGCACTCTTGCATTGACTTGACTTCATTTTGCAGACCGCGATCAGGCCTGTTGGGAATTGTCTGGTGGCCAAGAGGTGACTACAGAGCAATCCAAGTTGAGTGATTTGCTCGTGGTACCTTTCAGACAAAAAAAAACCCCGCTTTAGTGAGAAACTTAAAGGGAACGTATCCATCTGTATTAAAATGGGAATGTTAATCTGTTTGGAAAGTGTAAGGTTAAGACTGTCTGCAGTTCAAGCTGAGCAGAGTTTCTGCAAATTACCTTTCATCCAAAACCGCAGTGATCAATGCAATGCCAGGAAACGAAATCTCTTCAGGGCCTTTGATCATGGTTGGAGAGCGGGAGTTGATGTTAAAATAATCGGTGATTAAACCCCCAATTGAGTTATTACAAGCCTTTCACTAAATTGGATGGCATTTTGAGTCGTAGCTTTTGCAGTATTAAATAGTCAGCCACTGCACAGGGAGACGTGTGAGGGAGCATAACCGCCATCAGTTTCCCTGAAAAAGGATCAACGGTCAACGTTTTCGTCGAGACTATAAAGTACATGAAGAAAATGTTCCTTCAACACTAAATACCACCGGTACTCTCTGGTGCCCATTTGATTGAAGGCCACGCTAGCTGGGTTAAGTGAACCCACTGCATTACCTCCTCAAAATATACAACCCAGTGCGCAATAAATTCGCGGCTGACTTGAGCTAATCATATATCATGGGTTAGCTGTCATAGATAATGATGGAGGACGCCTCAGGTGGTGTCCCACACACATCGACTAAGACACTCACAGCTGAGCTCACAGTCCGCCGCTAGATTCGTCTCACTGATTCTGCACTCCCCTGACAAATATCTTGTGTGGGAAAGTTTGAGCGGTGACTCAGCTGGAAAGGACTGGATGGACCACACACTTCTCAATCTACTTCCTCTCCTCCTGAACTTGTTTGCCCTCACCTCAAGACCATTCAAAATGATCCCACAGTACCTTGCATTTAGTTGAATTACCTTTGCTGCTATGTTCATTGTTGCGCACCAGAACACCAAGTCAAATTCCTTGTATGTATTGATATGCTTGGCAATAAAACTAATTCTAATTCAGATTTTGATTCTGGCGTCACCAAGCACGTAACACTGATCATTCGAGCTGTGCACTTGGGCTGTGGGTCAGCAAATTGTTGGAAGTCTGTTACAAAGAAATGCAAGGATTACAACAGCAAGATTTCATTGAAATGAATTGCCTTATTCCTTTTGGTTTGCCACACGATCTGGTACATTCTGTCAATATGAGGGAGATATTGGTGACCTCTGTTTACCTTTTGTTGACCAACAGTCTGGCTTGTGGGACACTGTTTTTGCTCATTTGTGCCTTCAGGGAGTCAGTTATGTTGCTTCACATACTGCACATACCAGATGAACTGCACAACTGACAACGATACATAACGTTCACAATGGTCGATTGTGGCTGTCTATTGTGTGGAGTCCTTGACTAGCAGACAATGTGGGCGAGAAACCTGTGCATAAGACCTTGTGGTGTTAATATTTCGTCTAGAGGACTCAAAGTACTCCATGGTGAGAACTGAACGGAATGAATTATCAAGAAACAAAAAGCAGTGTCCTATCCAGCCACTGAATATTAAAGTGATTTTAGGACATGTGTTTAACTTGTATCTGGGGTTGAGAATTTAACGTCAGCTTGACAGTAGGACCAAACAATCAACCAGAGTAAGAATAAGATTCTTTTAAGCGTCTCGGGATTAGCTGTGGGCAAAGAAACAAAACCGTAATCTGCTTGATCGGATCTTGCCAAGGGGCTCTCTTGAGGTTTTATCTTCAGGGTCTTGTGTTCCAACGGGGCTGGACAACAACAGGTTCACTGCTGGTTCTGCAGGCAGTAAGCCCCTTAAAACGCCCCTAAGTCACATTTATTGCTCTGTTTTCTCCAGCGCACTAGGGCTCTGTGCAGCCCCGAGGGGAGTTCATGTTGGGAGAAACTCAGTGAACATGGAGGTGATGGCTCACTCCTTCATCACATCACAAATCCATTCCAAAATCAGATAGATCAGGACAAATTAAATCGGACAGCCGGACAGCTGAAAGGGGAAAAAAAGTTAGATTCCACGGTAACGGTGTCCAACAATGTTTACAGAGTCTAATTTAGGATCATACTGACACTGTAATTTATATCTCCAGGGGCAAATGAAAAAAGCGTATGAATCTGTTGAAAATATATTTTGGGGATGCAAAATAACCCTGGGATAATACAATGTATAATTACCCCCCCAAAACTGGCCTGGGTTTTTACTGCCAAAATTATACAATTACTTTATTATGGAGTACCAGTTAATATACGTTCCACCGCAATATTTGTCTGGGAAGTTGCGTTATGGTGCCACAACTTGAGCCTGTGGTGCTACTCTGCTGTGACACATTCCCTGCAATGCCAGCATTCCCCTCAACATCTCATTCATTGATAATAAGCTGCAACACGGAGAAATAGCTTGGGGCCAAGGTGATACAGCTCCTGCAGTTTGATGGTCTGCTCAGTGAAAGGTAAGGAAGTGGTGGGTATGGGGAAGATTGCCCTGGTATTTCCTGTTACTTACAAGACGGTAAGTGCAGTGGCAGTAATACGAATGCGTTGAGCTTGAGATCTACAACAAGGTCCTATCAGCCCAACATACTGCAGCTCTAAATGATGCCACCATCAATTAGCATTTACCTGATATTGGTGGTCCAAGTCCAGCAAACACCACAACACAGGTTACACAATATGGTACCTTTCGTGTGCCCATGCTGACCGCACAGCTAAGTGCCGGCATGTGAGCTTGTTTTCAATGAAAATACAATTAAAAATAAAGGTTTTTAAGCCTAGCAATTCCTTTCGAAACTGAAAAGGTGTGGGTGTTACTCATTTCCGAGGCATATCTGCTCAGAATCAAATTCTCACGTTATCCTCCCTCCTAACTGCCACAAAAACAAACTAGAGGAGCTCCTCCTCAATAGACACACTAATGGAATATGTCAGTCATGTTGAACCTTAAAAGGTGCGGGGTGCAGAAGGCCTCGGGAGCATTGATGGGCCGACGCACAAAGGTTTACGGGATGTTGGAAGTTGGCGATGAAGACCTCAATGGTGCCCCTCAGCCCGAGGCTCCCTTACAGACATGAGTGAGAATGATAAATGAGGGGTTTCAAGTCAATAGAGCGGGAGACCGCAGGCCAGTTAGAGTGCGGTAGAGGAGAGTTTCAAAGTGCAAAGTCACACGCTGGGCAAACTTGCTGCTCCGCTCCCCCAAACATGCTTTATGAAATACGGCAACAGCGGAAAGGTCAGTGCCGGCACGGCCCGATTCAGAAGAAGCACTCATTTGGACTCGTCCCCACTCATTTCAGTGCAACACACACCATTGAACCAGTGGCTCGAGAAACGGTGGATGTCATTTGTCGTCTTGCCAGGCCTGCCCAACTGCTCAAAGATATTTAAGCCTACATAATTCACAGGGTTACCCTTGCGTTGTGTTAATGGTGAGTTCAGTTGTATTAGTTGTTAATCACAGTTTCTCCTATAAAGGGTTTAGAGGTAGGCCCTGTTTCACTTCACAGGCTCTCGTGTGTGGGTACATACTAAGAAATGACAATACATTGACCCTGTCTTTTTGCCCACTAAAAATGCAAATTTACCCAATAGATCATTTGTATTAGAATATTGTTACAGTAAAATTGTAATTTATCTTTAAAAAAACATTATCATAACGTCTGTTATATAATTGGAAAACGTTCTGAATAAGTGACAGTTTGCATAAGACCATGAGGAACATTTTATTCCGTGTGTGGTTTCTCACACGAGACAATCATTGGCTACTTCTGATGCACTGCATCAAAATCAAAATTGCGGCAACTTCTAAGCAGCATGTCCCTGAACAGACTCTTTCATTTGTGCTGATGATGACAGAGGCTGTATTGAACTGCTTTGTAACTTCTCGATAGCCTTCAGCATTTAAGGCTTTTCCACCTCCTGGTTGGTTTTAGGAAAGGCCCACGAGGAATGCAAACAATAGCATGGAGCAGATGGTGTAGGATGCTTTATTCTGGGAATATGACAGTCTGTCCCCAACATATAGAGAATCCATGTGTTTTCGGTAAGGACTTCACCAATGGACAGAGTTGGCCTGGCGTGTGAACTGCCAGACCTTCTCTCTTCTTTGAGGGAATAGAAAAAGATTCAGATTGACTGTATCTAATAAGGGTGATAAGATGTGGGAGGCCAGACGAGTCTTATGTCCCTCTGTGACTGCATGTCAGGATCAGTAGCTACCGTTTGGCCTTCTAATCGACCCTTCCTGTTGCTGTAACCCAGCAGACCCACAGCACAAGCTCACATTAAAACCCTTTGAAATGATTGCAGGGTAAGACACATTTCTGTCCTTTCTATAAGATGTGAAGGGGGAACCTCTTCATTTGTAGCGTGAGTTGGTCTTTTACCAGTCTATCCTGTTTCTGAGCGCATTCTGCTCTGCTAATGTGTCTTTTTTTTTTTTTTTTGCTCTGGCCTTTGAAGACTTACTGTTTCAGGCAACACCTCATTAGTCCTCAGGCATCAGAAATTGGCACAGACGGTTGGCAGTTGTTGAGCTGCCTTTAGACAAACTAGTGGTTCAGTTCAGCTTTAATCACTTCAATCAGAGGTGTGCAAGAACATTCTGCCTGTGACCAGCGCCGCAAGACTGCGGACCTCAAAATGCAATGTTCACCTTTTTAGATCCATTTCATTTGCCACCACCATGTCTGCAAAAAAAAAGTAAATTGTGAAATGTAGATGCACTTGCCTTGTAAAGCCCTTTGATATTGTTGGTGTTAATCTACTATCTGCTTATTTTAAAGTTTCATTAAGACATGGCATTTCTAGAGTAAAATGCTTTTTTGTCTCCCAGATGTTTACCTAAAAATAGTGTTCTTATTACCCTTTGTAATTATTAATGAACAATGAAAGGTCTCCCAAGAATTTAAACTAACATTGTGTCATTTTCATTCGGTAACAGTAATACAAGTTTCCTCAAGTCTCAGAAAGGTTTGTTGTTAATTATACCCCTCATCTATTTTCACTTATTTCACCCATTATATATTTTTGAGTGCACTCCCTTCGGAATCCTTTCCAAATAAGTATTATGTTTTCAATCTCAGAGTTTATCCAGCATATTGCTTTATCTTGACCTGTGAGTCTTAATTCCCATGCACTACCACTGAGAAAGCGGGAATTTAATGAAATGGAAAGCCAAAGGTCAGAAATCTGTTGAGATTACAAACACAATTATTGATAGCTTTTGCCAATTCAAGGCTCCCTGCTTTAATGAGAAGTGGGTTTCATGAATTTAGTTAATGGAGTTCCTCACACAGCACCAAGCAGCTCTTGGTGTGTTTACAAATTATTACAGCTAATGCAATTGCTCCAAGGCAAATTTGATATTTCAAATTGTAGTAGGTGGCCAGACGCATTGGGAAATCAATAAGTGTGTTACAAATGGCACGTATGCCTGGAATATAACACATCTTCTTAAAAGTTCTAAGTGTAGGACTGGATACATGTTTGCACTGCTCTGTGGGATTGAAGTTTCCCCAAAAAGTCACTGCCTTCAATTTATGATGGCCTGCGGCACCCTTAATAAAGGCATTTTTTCCTCTATATTCAAACATTGAAAACAAGACTGACAAAGGCCAATCTGTTTGAATTCTACCTGCATCATCAATTTCTCCCCTGCTGGGCAGAGGGCCATAACATTAATGCATTTGAAATCTTACGGGAAATGCTTGGTTGGCCTCCCAGTGCTGGAGAGCTGCTTGAACAATATGGTTAACTGACAGCTCAGAGACACTGTGGAATTGCACATCAATGGATCAAGCCTCAGAGATTTCCCGTTGTGTCTTTCCTGTCGTGCATACCCATCAGGCACTTGTGTCCTTGGGTTCAGGGGATGCTTCCTGCGGCCTTTTGAATTTGACTAAAGTCACACTGCTGTTTCCACCTGCGCTCCCTGCAGCTGATGAATGAATAAATTAATAGCTGAATTCCCCCATTTGTTTTTGAGAGCACATCTGTGTTTATGATCCCTGCCTTTTGATGTCTAAGCCTCAAGTTTTCATCAGATACTGCTGAGGCCGAGGTGAAATCTGTGGCGTCCTTGCTGAAGGAGGACAAAATGTACTTATTTGTTTTGCCACTATGATAACAAATGCAATGCCAACTTTACTAAATATTCTGTACACGTATATATACCTGTACATAGATCTAACATAAGTGGTTCATTAGTAGACAAGGCACATTGAGCCAGTTGGAAACATAGTTTGCGTGTAATTAGAAATTGTGAGCCATTGAAACCGTGGAAGGACAAGCAGTTGGCTTTTAGTCTTCAAAAACAAATCTGCTGAGCATCAAATGATAATTGGGACCCCAATTGCAAATTGCGCAAGGACCCAAGTAAAATTCATATCGACCAACCTTTCCTTACACACAAAACACATGAAAGGCATTTCCAGTGTAGCTAATGGGTGTATTACATGGAGAGTTAAAACCCTTGGGGCCATCTTACGTTCTATATGTTAGAGCTCTGTAATTACCTGAGAGGTTGAGGCTAAGCAGACAGAAAAGAAGTGACAAATGAATGCCTTAATCATGGTGTGTTTATCAGCAGGAAGGTCTGAGCTCATAAACATGGCCATGGACTTTTAGTACCACTAAATTACAAAGGGGAAATTTGTTTAACTGCACTGAAATATTCTGTGGGTGTAAAATATGTAACTTGAATAAATAAATGAGGATATTAGATTGTCTCCTTTTTCCTTTTTTAAGTTTAATTATATGTGGTTTCTGATAGTTTACTAAAGCTACATGACAATCAAGTATAGACCTACTGAAAACACGAAATGTATTTCAATGTAGCAAAGCGAATCACTTTTTATTGATTTTGCAAGTAATGTTTTAAAGAATCCGACTTGTCTCGAGCATGGCAAAGTTTGTGGAGTTTAAAACAGTTCTACTTTGGTGGTGCACAAATTTCCATCTTAATATTCAATTAAGTGAGAAGCATTTGGTTACTTCTAAAGGATATTAATTCACTTCAAGCCTTGGCTGAATGCCTAAAATATTAAATATATATATATATATAGTTTAATTTCCAAAGAACATTCATATATCTCCTCTGCCTCTCTAGCCATGAAAAGGGCTTTGTTGATGTAGAGTGAGGGCCAGCAGTAATATTTCATGGAGTGAAATTACATTTGCTCTGTTTAAAATCTCTCTGGCAGCATTGCCAGTGAGCTAGAAACCATTAGAATCGTATAATCAACATGAAAAAGGGAGAGCTCCATGAAGGCCGAGAGCGGTCACTATTATATTATACACTGAGTGGAGGGCATGGATGAATTGAAGAATGACAATAACGCCCCGGTGAAAGTCTTCCAATCAAAACCCTCCCATGGCTCAGCCCTTTTGACTTGGATGTTGCAATTATCCCCACATTATAAATGAAATCATTTTTAAAACATCACAGATGATATCATTGGGAAGTAATAGGTCCTCCGCCTCTTCAGCCTCATCAATTCAATTGCAAATAGAGAGTTTGCAGTGCATGTATCCTGTTTCCAGTGGATATTTGTATCTGCAAGTTGTATAGTGTACATCACATTAGTTATGTACATTTGAAGAAATAGCTATTTCGTCATACTTTAAAGAAATCTATATGATTTGGTCTAAAGTTGTGTGTTTAACTTGGAAAATGTCTTTCTATTGTACAGTAGAATCTGAAAGTGCCCATGTTTTCCGTTGATTTGAAGTCTCTATGGGAACTATAAACATGCCTTTGTATCCAGACATACAGTTATCCTCCACCTGAGAAATAACTTGCATACTTCAAGTAGAGCAAATGCATTGTCTATAACAGTAAGCCACCAAGAATCTCTCCAAGTCAATTAATTGAATTTCATCGAGACGCAGTTTGCTCATTGATGAGGCTAGTCAAACTAATTTTCCTCAATAAGGTAATGCATCTGCTGTCTCCGACTGGGTATTGATGATTACTATCAGTTGCATATCTTATGACAGTTTAGAACATACATGACAAGGGTTTGACAGATATGGATGAAAACCTTCATTAGTACCTTTAAAAGACAAAACATAAAAAGTACCTTCTCATTAATGAAAACTGATAATTGACTTACTGCATTTGTATCGGTTTAGATACAATTGTCACAATATGAGATGTACAGATCTTTAAATGTTTAATCTTTCTTAAGTGTATTTCTTGTCTTCTGATTCCCTCTTTTCCATTATACAATGGAACATGCTCTGCTGATGGACTCACGAGGGCAACCCCGTTGGTACTGTTGCCAATTTCGTTGAGGTGCTCTCTCCATCCTTCTTTCAGAGTTTGCAGCAAATGCTGACATACATTTGTGCAGTGCAAATTCAAAAAGTAAACTTGAGATGAAATATAAAATATGCATAACTTCAGAGCAGCGCTAGGAAGAGTGAAGAGTGAACAGGTGGAGGATTTCACACCCACTCAGATGTTACTCTTGCACATTGTAATAAAGGGAGTTGTTGCACTACAATGCCATATTTTCAGTAAAGCAGCAATGCACACTCCTCAGAGCCTGCTTATTTGCCTCATACATAACATACCCTTAACATCAACCCTTAACATCATACCCTTTACATCAACTTGTAAGATTATCAAATTATATTTTGTATTTCATGTGTCATGAAAGTAAATTTTCAGTTATAACGGACAAGAGAGATACAGATAGCAGATTACTAATTATAGATTCACAAACAAAATGATATAGATAAAAAGAAAAACGTTTTTTATTGTTCTGACCCTGCAGGGTACCAAGTTGAAGTGTTGAGTAAAAAGATGCATTTCTTAGTTAATATGCATGGGAGACTGTGCAGAAGCTCATAGCTTCAGTAATTTTTGAATGTTATTGAAGTTTATTGGAACACATTGACTTCAGAAAAGGTGTCTTGTGCCATGGCAGCCAATTAAACCAAGCCAGAGCAGGGAAGCAGAAACGCCTTCTGGGATTTGGAGTCAGTGATCGTGATTCAGGCATCTGACAGGCACGCAAGCCACCTGCAGAGAGACGCGAGGCGGTCTCAGGGCTCGATCTGTGCCACACTGAGAGGAAAACACATTTTCAGGTGGCAGATCTCCGATCTCCATTAGCAGGGGACTGCCAGGCACGAGCAGTGGCGGCCACTAAGCCATGGCACCATCTGGGGGACTGATAAGAAGGTAAAGGGCACCGGAGCATTGTGCCTCCTGAAGAGCTATGGTGGCAAAGCCTCAATTGGCTGTGATCTACTGTGATGTGCTTTTAATTTCCCTGTATGGGAGACCAATACTCTTGTGGGTGTTAAGGAGTCCGAGTGCTCGGAAGCTTTCAGAGTTGTGTCTGCTAGGTGATGACTGAGAAGACCTGTGAGAGATTGTTTTTATGTGGAACATAAAATATATATTTTTTTTTTATCGAGAAGAAGGCCTACACTTCTTTACACAAGTTGTTAATTTTATCTTTCAATAGAAACATTACATAATTTTCTTTCTCAAGAACGCCAAAGGTCAATAAATATGTCTTCATATGTTTTAATGTCCTGTGTCTACATACGCTGACTTATACACCACGTAATATCAAGTTTGGCATATTAATCAGTGTGCTTGCTTTTTGAGTGAGTGAGTGAGAGAGAGAGAGAGAGAGAGAGAGAGAGAGAGAGAGAGAGAGAGAGAGAGAGAGAGAGAGAGAGAGAGAGAGAGAGAGAGAGAGAGAGAGAGAGGGAAGCGCATTTGAAGAACACAGACGGCTGCAGATTATGTAAATTACTGTACTCTGCAACCAGACTGGACTCCCAGGAACCAGCTGCCAACATAACTTATACCACCCTCATATTTTTTTTAAATTCAATTGAAGTTGAAGAGAAGCTGAGCAACTTTAATTTGCTTCATATCGGAAGTGTTTGTCTTTGAAAAAGGGGGAACCTGGCAACTCTTTACCTCTCCCCCCTCTCCCTCCTCCTCATCATGTCACAAACTTCACAAACCTTGCTATTACAGACATTCTCTGTGTAGGTTCCTCTGAAGGACTCATTTGATTAGGTTAAGTAGGGAGAGGAGTGAGTGGTGTGCTGTATGGAGGCGAGCAAGCTTTCACTCTCTCTCACCACCACTCAGCGATGTCGACTCTCAAATCAAAGTGGTCTAGGTGTACCGATGTTGTATCTTGACAATCTTGAATAATTGGAAAAAGCTGGCAGTTTGTTGTTAACAATAGTTCGATCTTAAAAATGCTTAGTCCAAGCATTAAAACACACACAAGTTGAATATGTTAGACATGGTGCCTTAGCTTTACCCTTTGACTTGGGAATGGCCCACAGCAGCAGCACAAATATAAAAAAAAATTAATAAATAACTGTCCTGCTTTTACAAAAATCAAGTGTCTGCAAGATCAAAAAAATTCATGCACCTCACAATGCTGATTGTTGTGTGAAATCTTCAGCTAAAGAGGATAGCAATTACAACACGTGTGTTATTTGCATAAAGAGGATCTAATGATAGTCTCCCCCTTCTTGCATATTTCAGTCCCTCGTTTCACACAGATGCACCGGCATTTTCAACACCAAACTATTCTGTGGGATCTGGATGACAGGATAATACAATGTTGCCTTAATGCAGTTCACACCACCTTCTTGATGGATGAGGCTTTATCAATTTTCTAGAGTGAATGATCTTTTAATGAGATTCTCCTTGGGTGACTGAGACTTAAAGGCCTTGAACAAAGAGATATGCAATACTCTGAAAACTACGTCTAACTATAGCAACAGTTTCTTCACTTCTGTTTCCTTGACAACCTAATGATTGCGTTTTTCTTCGTGTTGTTTAAGAAACGCTATACTCCGGTGTCAAAATCTGAGTGATGATGTCGATTGAGTTTAGTTTGCTTTCTAAAAAAAAACTTTATGTGTACCCATGTCATGTACTTTCATGACAACTGGTAGATGGCCTAGTTAGCCCTGTGAGACTTCAATAATTTAATTTGTGTTTTATTTCATTAAAAACAATGGAGTGCCTCATGGAGGCACATTTAGTTATTTAGTCTACTGCATTCCTAAGAGTTTGATGACAGACTGACTGAAAAGATCTGTTTATTTAGAGTGCTGCAACAGTGCCACCCAGTGACAAGGAGTAGTATTGAACATTGTATAAATCTGGCAACAGTGACTAGAGGAAAAGCTGTCTTTTAAGACTCATGTTCTTTTAAGAACTCATAAAGAAGGTGAGGATCAGACTGGAGCTCTCTATACCTAGCATGCTTTTCTCTTGAAAACAGTATAACTATTTGAAAGCAGCTCTCTTAGTCATATCGTTCATGGACTATGGTGATGTGTGAAGTAATGCAGCCCCTTGATGAAGTTCACCACAATGGTCTGCATTTTGAAACTGGGGATGGTTTTAGTACTCATCACCGTACACTATGAAAGAACATAAATCTTTCTTTACAAGTCTTTGAACTTTTTTATTTTTTTTTTTGAACTGCAATCTGTTTCAGTTGAACATTGTAAAGCTGACATTGTAGTTGATCACTGTTCTGGTGTGGGTTGAATCCTAAATATTGTACTGCATTGTAAATATTCTAACAAATGTCAATTATTTATTTAACATATTATTTTGTGGTCCTTATGTTTGTTCTGTTGTTATATATAATATTTATATATATATATATTCTGTAGTTACCTGACTTTAAACAGGGCAATGCTGAAAAAGATATATAGTCTCAGTTGGTTAACTGAGTATAAATATAAAGTAATAATCTTTTGTGTGTGGGCCTTCTGGGTGAACAGTAGGGTAACTGTTGTGCTGTAAGTATGTGGACAGTGAAAATTGGACAGGAAAACCTTAATATCCATAATAAGATCTGTTATCAGATGGTCAACATTTATATGACGTTAACATAAGTACGTAAAAACCACATGTGTTTTTGTCATTTCCTAGGCCCTGGCCAAGATGGGTATTGACCATTTGCTGGGTGGAGGAATACAGGGTGGGTGTAGTACTGTGTAGGACTATAGTGTCTTGGTGTACTATAGACTCTGGGTGAAGGACTACAAGGTCTGGGTGTAGGACTGTGTTAGGACTATAGGGGCTGGGTGTAGGACTATAGGGTCTGGGTGAAGGACTATAGGGGCTGGAACAGGGTCTGATTCGGACAACATAGCTTTCAAGCAATAGACGTTACATTATGGCATTAATTGTCCAATCGGGATATTGAAAAAAATATATAGTTCATGCAAAACAAAGTATTTAAATATGACCGTCGGCAAGCTATGATTTACATGTAGGCCTACATTAATGCATATGGAATTGTATAGCTTAACAGTGGGACAGGTTGATGATACAGGTACTGTATTTGTTTGGTAAATTCATAGCCTATTTGAGGATTTTCTGCCAAGAGAAAAACTGATGTTGTGACATAGTTTGGAGAAAATGAGTCGGTCGTATCAGCTGTCTCTTTCAGAATGTCTGCGGAAACAGTTTCCGTGAAAAGTGAGTTTTAGGAATTATGTTTGGAGTTGTCTCCCATGCCACTGCGACTATTAAAAAAAACCGGGCAAAGATTCTTCATACAATTTGTCTTAGGCCTTTTTTATTTTATCTTTATTTTTACTCATGACAACATATATATTCTTTAATTCGAATAATGTGGAGTGCCGAACCTCACTTCCGACACCGATTTATCTTGAAATAGGTTTTAGAAAACAATTGTCTTCCTCCTTTTGTTAAAATGTGATGATAATAGGCTAATCGGGATGACACCCTTGTTTCAAATGTAACGGAGTGAATGAGTTTATTTGATCAAACATATGCTAAGGAGAGCAGTAAATCAAAACTGACGACTGATTTTCCTTGCAAACGCCTCCAGCAGATTCAAATGTAAAATACAAACTTCTTGCTTTATTATTCGTTTTACAAAGATAAGTGGGAAGCGTTCGATTAGGATCATAGCATATTTTTTTGGGTTAGCATAAGTATGGTAGAAAGGCTATACATGACCAAAAACTTTAAGATAGCTCTAATCCTTTAGCATAGCCTAACGCTTAAATGCGGTCATGGTGAGGTAACATCTTTTGGGAAAACAACACTCTTTTCAGCCAAACAGGCCTATATGGAAAATAATAGACGGACAATTTTAGAGTTGTGCGCATGCCTTATAACCTTTAAATTATCAAACGAAATAAGTGGATTTGACCTCCAAGTAGGTTATTATTTGACCTATGCAAAACAGCTCGGAATCATAGACTGAATAGTGAGGTGAGTTCACGCTTTGGCTGAAACGAGTATATAAACAATGACAAAGTATTAAATAACATAAATGTTCATTTAGCTAAAGATTTTTGGTAGAAGGTCAACCTTATTTATGTAGCCTAATCCTTATTTTTGTTAACATGGACTGTTTGTTAACCATACTCGCCATGTTATTTTGTGCATGATCTGCCACATAAAACAGCTTACAATTCCAAATCAATATGACAATCGCAGTCACTCGACAGATCATATTATATTAAGTAGTGTCATACCTACGTCGCTCATGGCAGTATAATGAATTAGTGACAACACATTTGTAAAACCCTTGTAATTGAGGGCAGTTACATAGCTATACTATAATAGATCTGAGAGCAATACAAAAAACTTTCACACACTTTCACCTTGTCAAAAGAAGTAGATTCCGGTCAACAGTAGGCCAGCCTACTTTGAGACTCCAAATGCGTTGAATGCAAGACAAGAGTAGGCCTAAAAGGACTTGCGTGACAAGCAGAGGGAAACAAGACTTTCCAGGAAATCGGGTGTCCTGGAGGCATATATTAAAAGTGGTCTCTTTCATCTTTCTTGTCGTTTCAAGTTACCGTGCCATACCACATGCCCATGCCCATGCATGTGTCAGATGTTCATCCATTGAGAGTAGGCTATATAAAAAGATCATATATATTAAATTTGAATAACAAAAAAAATATATAATACGTAACATAATGTCAATAGCCTTGTTTAATGAACATTTGATGATATCCGTAACATTGCCACCAGGCAGCAGAGGTTACTTGCTAACAAGACACCATAGGCTATACTGGTCAACAACACCAACACGTATCCTATTACTAGACAGCTGTTATCATTGATTACATGGATATAATTAAACACAAAATGCCAGCATATTGCAATTTCACCCAAAGCATATTTCTGCCAATTCAATAAATTCCCACTAAATATTAAAACATCAATAGCCATTTTAAAATGAACATTCAGATCTCTAAATGAAAATTAAGTTGCTGTGTCTTTTCGGTTAGTGTAGTGCTATTACAAAATTTATTAAAATTTGAATGCATTTTTCATATTTGTAGTGGTATTATTTGTCAAAAGGAAAGTCATCAATATAAAACATGTTAATATTAAAAGTTTTGTAATTTTCATAAATTACTGCATTTTATTTAAGGACCAAGGACCTGTGTAAATCAAAAAAGATCAAGAATACATTTGGGACAATGTGAATGCCATTGGATCAATACATTTGGGACAATGTGAATACCATTGGATCAATGTAGATGAATAATACAGCCTTTTGTTATGGGAAAGGTGTTTTTAAATTTTATTAACAATAAAACATGGTGGATCAGCTGTGCAGAATCATTGAATATTTGAAAATAATGTTTTCTAACAAGACCTCTCACAATAATTCACAATCTAAATTAGCAACTTACAAATAGTTTGTACAATTATGCTCATTACTTGTGATTATACAGAGAACCTATTGAATGATGCAGTCAATGCAGTCTAACAAACACTACCAAAGATCCTTGATGGTACGTCTTATTGAAAATATGGACGCTGTGTATGAGCTAATATGACAAAAGCGCTTTGACCATGGGGGTTGAGTTCTCTCCAGTCTGCTGTCATTTCCATGCTACCTCAGTGTGCTCTCCACTCTCACGCGATTCCTTTATTTCAGAAGAATTCAGCATGTCCTCGGGTAGCTTTTTCAACTAAGTTTACTCACAAATTTTTTCTGAACTCCAAATCGTGTGTCACTTCAGTAAATTATTTAAAAGCTCTAACTTGAACTTGACCACAAGTTCATGACATAGGTTGACTAGATCCGAAGGGTTGGTTTATGTTGCCAAGAAAATTACTTACTAACTAAACCATGGTCTTGCATTTGTTAAGTAAAAGTAGTGTGTTAACATTTTACCTTTACTGGAACCGCACAAGGCAGTATGGGGTTAATAATATGTCTAGAAACTACCTCGGATGATCGATCTGACGTCCAATAAGGCTATTTGTGTGTTGACATATTATCTTTCAAAATTGCTGCTTTCTTCTGGTCTCCTGAGGACAAAACCAGCTTTCGTCTGCACTTATCTCTAGCTGCAAAAACCTCTTTGTGTATAATTTATGTATGGAAAATAACTGATGATTGTGCTGATGTTGATATCGCATGCACAAAGTGATTGTTGAGTGTTGATTTGTTGTATTGCAGGACACATTCAAAAGAATCTTTGGAATTCCATCCTCTTTTGTACTGTGCTAATGAGCTGACCTTAACGGGGTTAATGTGCTGTTAAAAGGTTAAACAAACTAACAGGCATGTATACAAAAGATACATTTAGCTACATTCTTTCTTGTCACTGGTTTCTGACCACTTTATTAGACATTCAGTCATTCAGACATAACCACAGAATTTCAAATGGCCTGTATAGAGGAAATATTTCCTGTTAAACATAGGATAAGAGGTAATAAGGAAACTAGGAGAAGTTTGTGTGAGTTTCCCTGTTCATGATCGAAAGTGTTAAAACCTGTAGAACATTTAGAACAGAATTGAGTTGAACCTTTGAAAAGACCAAGGAAACAATAGTTGTTGTTGTTAACAAGATAGTTTTTTTTTAGCTAAACACATTATACACACACTTTGGGAGTACAATGTGAGGGCAGTACAGACATGAAGTTACAGAGTGTTTGTGCAGGACAAATAAAAATGCTGCTATTGCAAGAAAAGGTATCTGTCGCTTCAAGCTCTAGTCGAATATAAAAGAACCTTCTGGTTGAGTGCCTTTGTGAAGGAGCAAATCCAAGACGTCTGGACCTCCAAAGTCTCATACACAACATGGCATTATGGGTCATGGCATTAACCTCAGCAGCATGCACTGAGATCCTCCAACAGTGACCTATTATTGTCTGTGTTTCCCTGGTAATGGAACAGAGGATTTTCCTGCCAGGACAGTCCTACAGTCATTCTTGTCCTCTGGAATAGGCAACGGTAATGATAAAGACAAACAAACATGTTTATAAGAGTATAGGTCTTTCCCCTGAATGAGCCTGGTTATGGGCATTGTATGGATGAGCAGTCTCTGGAATAACTTTGGTAATCAGAATAATCACCAGCATAGAGAGAGAGATCGCTACTTTGTATAACATTCATTGAAATGTACATAAGCCAATATAAGACTGCAATCATTGAGAGTGAGAGTTCTATATGTCTGGGAAGCACTAAATAATATAGTCAATCAAACACCTAGTACAATAGGATAAGCTTACATTGTCAAATAAGTAAGTAAAAAAAGTTGAATGTTCAATTATAGATTACATACAGTCAATTGAAAACTACAAATGCAATTTTAAATGATGTATTGATGTCTAAATTATTTTGTGATTTCAGAACATAAAATTAAAAGATAAGGGTTTACTCAGTGAATCTCAAAGAGCATGACTTGTATGGTCAAATGTGCAATTAGATTATTTCAAAGTTAGATTAAATTGGCTAAACTATATGTCTGAATAAATATTAGGGCTAGGGAAGAAAAAAGTCCAGTTGATCTGAAATACACGGACACGGAAAAGAGTGTCCCATGATACTCAAGCCATTTCGAGACAACTGAAGTTGCACATTTCTTCTTCAGTTTTAGTTTTCAATAGTCAAAGTAGAGTAACATAAATTTGGACTTTCAACGTTTCAAGTACCTTTCGTAATTTACTACAATTATTAAACGGATGAGACTGAGTGTCCCCTATAAACGTCTTTAAATGATTGTGCTCAGGTGAGATGCGTTATTATGATCATCAAAACAACGTCAAAATTCAAGGCATTCAATTTTAATTAATAATAATAATAATATTTACTGTTGGCATATTTTAAAGTTTACATAGCAAGATAAAATGTGCCAGCAAAGGACAATAACTGGTTCAGAATATATCTTAGAAAAAAGAACATAATTATACAAACGTTAGAGTTTAGGTATGAGTTACACGTTTATCTAGCAGTTAGTGAACTTATCTAAACAAAAAACAACAATTATTGTTTCTGTGGTGGTTCAGAAACGTAGGCCTATCACTAGCACACAAGTTAGAAAACGTTGACGGTGAACTATACATTGTAGGCTACGTCATACTGCGGAAGATCAAGAAAACATTTCTAATCTAATGATCATTAAATTAACAACAAAAAAGTGCATTAATAATTTACGCATAATAACGCAGTAACCACGCCATTTTAAATGTCAGTTAAATATCGCTACTCGAAGCAGATTTTTTTTTATAGATATATATATATATATATATATATATATATATATATATATATATATATATATATATATTTTTATTTTTTTTTTTTTTTTTTTTTTTTTTAGATGTGGCGTAAGGATACCTATAGTCATATTTCATGTTTGTAATGGACCACACCAGTTATACGACATCCATAAAAAAAGTTTTGTAAAACAGAACGAAAATGCATATGTGGCAGATTATAATCCAAATTAGTTTGTGATTCGTAACCATCCTAAAATAAGAGCAAAATATCTTATCTGACAGAAATGTCATATTTTGATCCAATTTACCTTTTTAGTTAGAAAATAGGCCTACATAACCTTCTCCTGGTGATCACAATGGCGCATCTCACGTGAGCACAATAGAGGTTTCACCCATAACCCCGTTTAATAACTGTAGTAAATTACAAAAAGATACTTGAAATATTGAAAGTGAAAATGTATGTTGCTCTACTTTAGGCACTTTTAAAGTTAGTGGACACATAATATAATTAATAATGGTTATTCCAATTAAAGTTTGACTCCTGGTGACACTGATTTGTTTTATTTCAAGTTAGGTATATTTAGAAAAAAACATTTGCCAAAATGCCATAGTCAAAATTTTATGAAAAGGGTTAAGACTTGAACACATAGGGTCGGGACATTAAATTGTTAACAAATACCAGAACGAAATCGCATTGCATTTTCTGCAATTTGCAACATTCATAAAATAAAATAACGAGATTTGGTGACAACGTTTGAAGTGCTTCATATTACGTGGCAAACATTTTAAGTAATAAGCTCATCCATTAAAATGATCGGTGAAAGGGAAACGTTGTGCGGATATCCAACCGTCTTTGAATGTTGTCAGTATTTACTGTACAATATATTTTCCAGTACAGGATGCAAGTATAAATGTAACCAACAAGAGGTGCTGTGGTATTCTTCCAGATGCTCTGTCGTCGTTGAGCCCAGCGCAGCCTGGGGATACAACGGTCTGCTTGGGTTTGCTCCCTAATTGACCTAAATAAAGCATCTGAGACTCGGGGTCCATCCTACCCCTCCAGGCAGAGCATAACATACGAGGTATGACTCAAAGCGAGAAATTGTCTATTTTAAGGCGTCTCTACGTCTTTGTTATCCAATCGCAAGAGGTAGGCTATATTTTCAGCTCCGCGTGGATCTCGCGCTGTGGAATATACTATTTTCAACCGACTCTTCCACTGACTTGCACTCTCAAGTCTAAAGATTTCATGGATCGGTCACAATGGTCCAGGAAGAACGCTTTTAAGTAGAAGACAAGAAGAACCCTCTTGAATGGATTGACAAGGCATATGAATAAGTAAAAGGTGCCAAGCGGAAAGATAACAAATATGTTTGATGATAAATCATCGGAGTCTCAACATGGTCCAGCCTCGAGAGGTTCTTCGTTTTTAATTGAAAATTTACTTCGTTGTACCAGAACTCCTGAAAGAAATGTTTCAGCTGCAAATATTGATGGTAAGACTGGTAAGACTTTTGTTAACGACGAGAGCAGCTTCTCGAGCAGCTTCGCGAATGCACAGCGTCATAAATCTTATTTCGGATTACAAACCCAACGAGGCTAATGACATTTTGGACTGTTGTGGAGGAACATCGACCATAAAAGTTTACGACAATTTGAGTGCACGTTTGCTTTTAGGCAGTTGCTTTTATTTCAAAGATTATGGCTACAATATCAATTGGATCAAAGTTATTTGATTGTATAGGCCTAAAACTAAACGGATGCTATATCAGCACTGTAAAACATCAGACTTATTTATGTATTTATTTCCCACATGTTACAAAACATGTTTGTTTGTTACCGATGCGTAAACTGCTTCATACAGTGCATGTTTGAAATGACAGCCCATTTAACATGTCATGATAGTAGCCTACTGCGGCCATATAGCCTATATGGTATTTTCATAAATCCTACTCAGTCTTGACAATTTGGTTCTTCGCAAGACACATATTTAAAATAGACACAAGGCGCATCACATAATTTACAACTGCTGTATTATGAAATACCTCTCAGGTCCCCAGTGCCATTCCTGCCACTTGGATGACCCCAGATCTCTACCAAGCACTGATCGGGATTCCCCAACTTTAACTGAGGCGGTGAATGGCAACGAGGAACCAGATGGGAGAGCAGAGGGCAGTCTATCAGACTACAAAGATGACGACGCACCGTCTTCTTGCTTAGTACAGGACGACACTGACACACCTGGAGGGAAAGCAGCGCGTAAGAAGAAAACCCGGACAGTGTTCAGTCGGAATCAGGTTTTTCAACTTGAGTCCACTTTCGATATGAAACGTTACCTGAGCAGCTCTGAGCGGGCAGGGCTAGCCGCCTCACTGCACCTCAGTGAGACACAGGTGAAGATCTGGTTTCAGAATCGTAGGAATAAATGGAAGAGACAGATTGCTGCCGACATCGAGTTCAACAGCTTTCCCCATACAGCCCAGAAGTCGGCCAGGGTCCCCATCTTATTTCATGACAGCGCTGCACCAGGGGCACTGACCGCCAACTTGCCTCAAGTGACACCATCTTTGGTCTGCTTCAACACAAATAACTTTCCAGTCACACATTACGCGCACCCAATGTCATTCATGAGATCACAAATGACAGGAATTGTTTGATGGAAACACGCCTACTTATTTTTCTTGTCAAATGTAGGCCACTACAAAGTTAGCAATGATTCGCTGGACAATGTTTGTACGTTAATTGCCTATACTTTATTCATGCATTTCAGGGTTTTATTTTATAATGACAAATAAAACCTGCAAAGGTAACATTTCAAAAGGCCAAAGTCAAAATGCCCAGCAATGTTATGCTTTGATAACTGGATTATATGATGACGAATGCCATATAAGCGTGCTATAGCCTACAGTATTTGACCATCACATTATATTAGGATTTATCGATACGTTTTGTACACGTATATGTTTGTTATCACATGTGAATTAAATAGTAAAAGTGCACAAGGCGTTGGCTTTTTCTCCTGTTTTCTTCATTCACTTATTTATATAAATTAAATAAGAGTGAAATATGAAACAAAAATATGAATACGCGTCCGCCCTGAAAGTGCAAAAGGACAATTTGAGAAAATATTTTGTACGAATTTAATTGTTATGCGTGCTATTATTGCTTCACATTTTTTCAAAAAGCTGAAAGGGTTAGGCCTACACTTTTTACTGTGCCAGTGGTTTGATTAAGTTGATATAGACTTCCTCATAACTTTGTGTAGGCCTGTTTGTAAAATAAAATGTGTATGACCACACATACACGTGCAGAGAATGGCACAAATACAAATGCACCCACTCACACACACACGAACACACGCACGCACACACACACACACACACACACACACACACACACACACACACACACACACACACACACACACACACACACACACACACTGAGAGAAACAGCCACCATGATGAGAGGGATCTCTTTCTGTATAGGGTTCTTAAATTGCTCTCTGGTTACATTGAAGTAAATCGACAAACAGATTTTTGCAGGGAAATACTTCAAATTGCACAAAAAATGCAAGGATTAGATTATATATTGCAAGGTCAGCACTTACTTATAAACAATCATCCGGGTAGTTACAAAGATCTCATGAAGGCAGCCTCTTGGTCAGCGACCAAATATTATTCATACTTGTTGTTTATCAGGCCCCGGTAGGACATCCTTAAAATGAAAAAAATATGCAGCAAGCTCACCGAGTAGCTGATTCGGGGAACAAAATTGTAGGCATTGCACAACACATCTATTTGCCAGAGCAATTGAGCAAAGGCTAAAATGCAGCTGCGCAAGATGCTTCCCGCCCTAATTTGTCAGGCTGCTTTTTAGTTTCACCAATCAAAAGCTGCTAAACCGCAATCTTCCGGTTCATTGACTAACGGAACCCTGTCCATGGTAGGGTTGTATTCGAGGAGGAGCAATGGTGCTTATAGGGTATCCACAGGCTTCGGTGTTTTGGGAACATTCAGGACTCAAGGAACGCATTAAATGTCGGGGAATATGAACAAGGCAGACACTCCATGTCGAAGTGCTTCTTTTACATTCACTATTGATAATATCCTTAATCTTAAACAAAACAGCAATTTCGACACGTACAACTCTAAATTGCAGAACGACTTTGGATGTAAAAATGGTTTTGAGCATCGACATAAGGATTACGAAGTTTCAAGGCATTTTCAGACTCACAAAACCTCTCAAGAGACAGGTAAGTTTGGCGTCAAATGATCTTGCTCTGGCATTAATATAGGCTAATGATATTGAGATAGGCTGTTAAGTCATTCAAAAACATAGCAGCTGCCATCTGCTTTGAATTATACCATTATGTTCCGTCACACTTTTCAATTATCGCTACAAATTATGTTATTTGATGTTACAACTGCACCATAACAACTTGTATTGGTTAATTTCACAGTGCAAAAAAATGGTCTCCACCACGATGCCTCTACTCTTGCGTATGCAGTCTGCAAGGAGGACGCAGTGAAGATGATTGGCACTTGTCCCTTAGCTGAGAGGACCAGCAGTAGTGATGAGCTGTCCGAGCAACACAAAAGCAAAGCCAAAGACAAAGCAATGACAAAGAAAAAAACTCGTACTATCTTCTCCAAAAGACAGATATTTCAGCTGGAAGCTACTTTTGACATGAAAAGATATCTTAGCAGTGCCGAACGGGCATGTCTTGCAAACACGTTGCAGCTCACGGAAACACAAGTTAAAATTTGGTTTCAGAATCGCCGTAACAAAATGAAGCGACAATTGTCTTTAGACATCGAAGGGCAAGTAACCCCCGACTCCGTATTAGATACAGAGAAAAGTGTACAATTAGGCCTATCAACTTTTTACAAAGAAAGCAACATACTGGGCGGATGTTTGATGCCAATGCCTTTCCCTGTTAAGTACACAGCACCAAACAGCGCACCTTATATTTACTTTTCAAATGTTGGTAAGTATTTTGGCCTGTTTGATCCAGACGGATGACTTACTGAAGCTCGGAAAAATTGCAACTAATGTTTGGATTTTGAGCGCTTTAAACATTTTACATATCGTATAAGCAATGAAGTCGAGATATTCAGTTTGAAGGATTCTTATTAGTCACATAAAAAACGCATATGAAAATACAATAAGCCGATTTTATTATTTTTTTATTTTATTTTTTTGCGTCCTGGAACACATGCATGTGCCACTTTGAAAATGTACACTTAGATTTTTGGTATTGGGTTGGTTATCTGATATAAAACAACCGATAATAACGGACGCCTTTCAGTAACAACAATAGTCCTAAATACATTACAATAATAATAATAATAATAATAATTATTATTGGACTTAAACGAAGATGATGATCAATAGTATTGCTATTCACTGGTAAAACCCAATTCACTTCACACCAAAGTCAGAACTATGCATGCTAAAGTTTTGGACATCAAGAGTTTTACTCTATTTAACAATGTTATTTTAATGAATGTATCTTTGTATCGTTTTGTTGTGTGTAACATTAGGCGAGAGTTATGAGTTTACTGTATCACGTTTTTGTCCAGTAAGTTGCTTTCTTCAAATGCAAAGTAAAACTTCCTTATGGTATTGCATAATTTGCATTGTGCAGTTTAGTTTCATAAATATTTATATGGCCTTACTATTAATATTTGAAAACTGTTGTTTTTTACTTTTTTTGTTTTTGTTTACAATTCTTTATTACCCATATGCATTTTATAAAACAGATTGTATATCTTAACAGTGTATCATCACAATGATCATTATACGTAACAAAAACGTAACATCATAAGCTTGTTTATAAAAATGTTTCCTACAGTATTGTTAAATTCTCTTGTCACATTCTGGAAATCCAGTGCAATGTACATTAAAGTGTTTTTGCTTTATAAGTCTCACTGAGCGTATAGTTTATATACTAAAGAGTGCTATTGAAAAGTTCTTGCAGTAACAGGCCTCATAATTAGGCTCTAGATTTTATGATTCAAATTGTGATTAAATTAAAAATTATTTAGCCTTGTACCAAACTTGTAACCAACCAACCAATAGTTGGATGACTAGTTACCCAGCAAAGTTTTACTGTGCAGATAGGTACAATCCCTGCTCAGGTTGCTGTTTGGAAAATAGATTATTTTTCAGTTTTAATTAAAAACTTTCTATTAATATGTGGATGTGTTTACTGGATACTGGAAAAGGGTTTAGTGTAGCTAACAACCATTTCTTTATTATTAAATAATATGTTTCTGTTAATATATTGGTGGCGCTATTAGCTCTTACGCACTACACAGCTTATCACTGAGGGTTGTTTGGTAGTGTTTCATCCACTTTTAAACAGTTTATTATATTTTTATCAGGTCTTATTTGCATGTGTGTCTGTATGTGTGTTTGTGTTTGTGTCGATTGCAAGTTTTCATTCTGTGAGAAACACCAGAAGGGAACAAAGCGAAGGAATACAGTACTTTAGCATCTGCATATTAGCACTGCTGTTTCTGGAGAGCTGTTTCCTAAAGGGCCTGATGAGCTGCACTTACACAGTGTTTCTGGGTCACTTCCCCTTCAGTGCGGGAGCCTCTGACAGCTCTCTCTCTGTCAAAGCCGTTCAGAGCCCTGCTGCAGTTAACCTGCTCATTCAACCACTCCCTGGACCTACAAATCAGTTGCCTAAATTCTTGCTTTGCATCTCTCGGGAAACATTGCGTTTTGCACTGAACTGTACGTCATTATTCCACATGAAATAGAACATAACAAGCTATTTAGGAAAAGTATATAATTATGAAAAAGGAATTTCTAAGTTTGTTTTTACCAATGGCAAAGGGATGGTCTATGAATGATTATTCGTTCCACTTTTTACGCTGGGAAGATATTCTTCATACAGTATGAAGACAACAGAAAGGATACCCAAAGGACATATCATATATGTAATGTAAGCAAATTGAATATGAAAAGATTTAATTGATATTGATTTGCCACGCTAAAACTATGCCTTGAAATTAGACTGCTTTTAAAAACCAAGGTGTATATTGAAATGCTGGAGCTTGAACATTAAAATAGTAAACGAATATGGACTTATTGTTTATGTGGGAATCTTTGTATTTATTACAGTCATTTGAATATAGTGCATATCTCAAAGCCATTTCTAATAAAAAAAATTCAGGTTTACCTAAAACTGACACTGGGACCAGAATATGTACAGAACCATGTATACTCTCAAAAAAATAAAACTACGAGGAAGTTTACAAACAGTTCTAATGATCATTTTTAAATGCTTATTTGGATCAATTGCTATTATGTTCAAAAAGCAAATACTTTTGTCATCGACAACGAAACAAAAAAGAATGTATACATTCGCAATAATTCAATTAACCAACTAATTATCAATAGTTTAGTCACATCGTCATATATCTAAGATTATTCTTAAATTATGTTTTGTCATAACATGCCCAAATAATATTTTTTTCCCTCAAATTGTGCATTAAACAATAATTTTTTGAGATTTTACCTCTATCAAAATTACAATGCCAAAGGTAAAAATAAGAAGCACCAAAGAATACCTAATGTCTTCCACTTGTCTTGTGTCCCTCAAAGTTTAATAGTATATGTATATTTTCATAGACCTATGCTTAGAACAGGTTAAGCTGAAATATCATGTAAGTCATAAGACATTTGAATATTGGAAATGATAAAAATTTTGTACACTTTGAGAACACATCATCTAAATGTGCAAACTTGTTGGTGTCTTCGTATGTGGATGAGTGTTTAACGAGTACTTGGCAGTGTTTTTGAGTTTGCATGTGTTTCTGTGTGTGTTTGAATCAAAGTGTGGCTTTTATTAACGTGGGATGAGGAGGGTGAGGGTGAGGAGGAGGAGGAGGAGGAGGAGGGTGGGGCGGGCAGGGGGTTTACAGTTGCCAGACTTCCTGACTCTCCTGGTGTTAACACTTGCGAACGCAGCGCTCCTTCTTCGTATCTGAGTACTCTGCTCTCAAACCACACGGGTCAGATGACCCCTCCTAAACTGCATGTAGTCTGCCCAGGGCCAGGCAGCAATCCTGAGACCTGTCTGTTGGAGGCAAAGGAAAATCCATTAAAATCTCAACCTGATCAGAAAAAGGCAATGTGGCGACACCATATGCACTCTATCGATGACTGGAGAGCACTGTGAGGTTGTTTCATACATGCTATTGACTTGCTGCCAACAGTGCTAACAAAGGAGGTTTTCCCACTCAGAAACAGAACTTTTAAGTTTCGGGCAGTTATTCTGGGTATTCAAGAGCTCAAGGCTTTCCAAAGCTGTCAGTACATTTCTCCAGTCAAACAATGTATAACCAATAGATCATATGGTTCTGGTTCACTCTTGAAATGCACGGTTTCTCAGAAGTCTTGTTTCAAATCATTGATCCTGAATTGCGAGTTCTAATGTGGTTACGCTGAAGGACTGTGGCATGAGCCTTTCTCAAGCCACTGACAGGCAACAGCTTTTACTCATTCCTTATCTGAAACCAATGATCACAATGTGGCCCACTTCTCCCTGGCATTTTGCTTGGAGTGGCAGTATCCATTGCAATTGCCATGCTGAAATACAAAAAAGTACTTAGACTGAGGCATGCATATGTGTGTGCGTGTCTGTGAATGTATCTGTATGTGTATCTGTATGTGTATATGTGTGTGTGTGTGTGTGTGTGTGTGTGTGTGTGTGTGTGTGTGTGTGTGTGTGTATGTGACATACAATTGTGTCTGAAATACTATGAAATGTTGACATGTGCTGTCAATGTCATCCTATTATGTCTTGAACTTGAACTGCAAACTTTAACTGAATATTTGATTTCTTCCAGTGAGCCTTTAGTTAACAATTTCTAAATGTTTAAACAATGTTTAATAACCATTATAAATAAAGTCATTAATCTCTGTTTACACCAGTGCATTCTGTGCTCAGACATTGTGTGGTATGGGACATGTTTCAGGAGAAAACTATTGTTTTTTTGACACAGCATTGAATGCAGCTGACAAAGAAACTCCTAATGTATACAAATTCAAAAGAGCACTTTTTGTCAACTGACTAGGGCTTATTGTGCTAAGTAATATGTTTTAACTTAAGCCCCTTCGATGTTACCTAAAAACCCAATGAGGTTATATTGAAGATGCAGAGATGTATTATGTATTAAGGACCATATAATGGCCCCAACCGGTATGCTCTGGTCTGTTAAGAAAGGGCTTGTACAAATGACTCAATGACACTGCACTTTACAACATAAACAACACCCCATTCATTATGACTGGTAACCTGATAGTCATTGGGGTGATCTCTACCCTCCCAGCAGGCTTTCAGAGGGGTTATTGATCCAATAATTTAGTCGACTTTAATGGTGGTGAATGACACGGTGCCTCTGTTAATTGATTGGGGGCTAAGGGATCCCAGTGACCCTTTCTGACGAGAATGTCCTTCATGAATTAACACGAATTAAAGGCACAGGAATTGGTCATGAGAAAGCACTAAAATCAGTACCCGGAAACGCAGAAATGTTATTCCATTGCATTTAACTGGAAATAAAGGAAATACATGACTGTAATGGACTGGATTACAGTAAATGTTTAAATTTAAAAGTTTGAATAACATTATTTCAAAACTTGCCATTGCTCGTGCATTGCATGGGCTTTACAAAAACAACAACATTCAGAGCATTCATAATCTTCAGGGAAATAGGGGAGATCACTTTTGCTATTGTCCTGTTTTTATGACATGTTGCTGTGTATGACAACAAAGGGTCACTCTATTCTGGCCTCTGATATGAGATACCCTCACCTTTTCAAATCCCTCAGTGTTGACTTCAAAAGACGCTGTCAGCTATAGGTTTCTTTGACTTAAAAATCGGCCACATCTGTTTAGTGCGGCACATTGGCGATATCATAGCTAGGGGGCATTTATGAATTGCTTTGAGATGCCAACAGAGGGGCAGAACTCAGAAAATCACTACGTTGAGGATACACCAGGGCTCCAATGCCCAAGTGACAAAAATCCATCCAACACATCAAACTGCCCCACATCATTGTACACACTTTGGACTAAAGACACACATAAATCAATAATACAAGTTGAGGGAAACGGATACTTGAGCCTAATGGACAAAGGAATGGTTGATGACAGGCACAGAAGCCGAAATTCATATTGAGACAGACAGCAGAGGCCAGCGGGCTCCAAGGGGGCGAGGGGAGGTCACGGGTTGCTTTGACAGCCTATCCCTTCCTAATGGAAGTCTATCGACTGAATTGTGAGGAGGCTACTGTGACTACAGCATGCCACCAGGAGGCATGGAGTCTGTGTGTGTGTGTGTGTGTGTGTGTGTGTGTGTGTGTGTGTGTGTGTGTGTGTGTGTGTGTGTGTGTGTGTGTGTGTGTGTGTGTGTGTGTGAATGTGTGTGTGGTTGTTTCTGTGTGTCGGAAAGTGACGGAGAGAAAGAGATCATGTATTGTATATTTCTCTGTTGGGCTTTCCCATAAATACATTTTATGCAGATAGTTAGCAGCTATTTCACAGCAGGCAGTATGACACCTTATACTTTTGAACATGACAAGTTATGGGAAGTGTTGAAATTAGTTAACGATTACTTACTTAATGATTACTGCTCTAAGTCCCTATACTCTAAGGCGGTGGTTCTCATCCCAGTCCTCAAGGACCCCCACCCATTCCAGGTATTTAATCTTCCCAGTTTCTAACACACCTGGTATAATTAGTCTCATACAGCAAGGCCTTGACTAATTGCACCAGGTGTGCTGGCACTAAGGAAGATCCAATTCCTGGCATGGCTGGGGGTCCTTGAGGACTGGGTTGAGAACCACTGCTCTAAGGCCCTCTCTACGAATTCCTTGTTTCTTTGATACCAATGTGAATAGGCTGTGTTGGACCAACAGTGGGACACAGTCTTGACACGGCTTAATGTATAAATTAGTCAAACTTTATATATTGTATTTAAATACAATCCCTTTTCCGGTGGATGACAAACTCTTTAGGACACTTCTTCCCAGCTTGTCGCTTTCTGCTGTATGAATATACTGTACACACTATCAAATGGCTGACTCACAGGCTATGGTGTAAAAATGACTGACAATCCAATCCTTGACAGCTGTCGCATTTCCCTTTTGATTTAGGCTGCTCTCCCAGACAATTGGCCACAGGATGGTAACCTGACCCACATCCCTTACCACAGGGACTTAATTGCGGGTCCTGGAGCCATTTTGTTTCCCTCAATCTGAGCTGCCTGCATGTGCTGGAACAAGTACCCCAACAAGGCCGCACATCTGTGCATCCCGTGGCTCAGCTTGTGCAATGGCCTCAAATCGCATGCGCATTCCCTGAGTCGTGGGAATTTGATGTCAGAAAACATGTCACTGAACGAGTACCAGCTGAGGTTAACATGGCGTATTAGAGCGACCGTTCATGAAAAGGAAACATCTTCCAAAGAAAGAGCTTGTTGGGAAGGGGACACTTTTTCAGCCAGGTTGAAGGCAATGTGGCACTTTTCCTGTCAATATGCTGCCAACAGGTAAACCTTCACCTGTAGAGGCAATCGCATGGCTCACACGATCATTGTTTCTAAAATGTTGATACATTAGTTCACTATTGTTTTCTGTACTGAGTTAATGACCAGCTTACCATTCCACTTATGCTCAGAGGCTGGTTCTGTATTTTAGCCAGTATTAACCACTTTGCCACTAAATGATACCAGCGCGCTGTACCCTCTCTGGAATCTCAAGTGAAGACAATTTGTTGCATTCCAGCTATTTCTGTTTGAATCACCTGTCTGAAAATAATTTCCAATGGCTCCAACTAGTACAAAGATACAAATGGCACCACAAAACTATGGACAATTTAGCATTCTAACCACGAGACCATGAAAAAAAATTGTTCAGCTATTTACTGTTGTAATACATTAAGTCCCCTCTCGAGGGCTCTAATCCCAATTTTAATATTGTTCGAAAACCATAAACTACAAAAATAAATATGAAACTTTAGAGCAAGCTACTTTCTTATGTTAAAGACACACAACAGTTTTCTGAGGAGTCAGAAAGCATGGAAAAAAAACAATTGACTTTCTTTCTTTCTCCCTGTAGAAAAAAATATTAAGAAAATTTCACTTTGAAAACTGCAAAATGAAAATGACATCATATGCTAAACGGTACTTGCACATGCAAAAATCTATTATATTTCTTTCATTTGAACTATATTTTATAATAGACTTTTATTCAATGCTCAGACACTTTCTCAGGCACAAATCTAGAACTAAGAACACTCGTGACTCAGAAAAACACAAATGTCTTCTTCACACTACAGTTCATCTGTAGGAAGAGGAGCTGGCGAGACAGCAGCCTCAGGTTGGGTTCTCATCGTCAAAATCCACACTGCTCAGAAACACTCAGAAGACGATAATTTATTCTGTCATCAGCAATTCCTGTTGATCTGACCGCTAACATTAGTCACTGGTGAGGATAACAGGCAAGCAGCATAGGTCAGGGTTCAAAATCATGTGACATTTTTCACATTTTTTGTGTCATTGATTTATGCACTTAGAGAGACTGTATATGAAACATGAAAAGTATGTATGTGTTGGATGTTATCAGAGATTTCCAAGTATTTTTCTAGAGAGTTTAACTATTCCACCTGAAATGACCAATTCCACCTTGATCGCTTTGAAAGCAATAAAATGAGGCAAGAGTTTTTTAAATGTTTGAAACGTTTGACACGTTTCCAGTTTGTATAATGCATTTGTACTGTACTTTAATCTAAGTTTAGGAGACAATGTAAGATTCATAAAGATCACTCTTTGGGCCCGGCTGCAGGCATTTTAGAAATGTAAAGGGACATATTTCTTTTAACAGTAGATATATGTATCAGCCTAAATATAGGCAGTAGCCAGAGGTTGCCTTAACATTTGTCTGTACTCTCTGTATAGCCGGGGTCAACACAAGAGAGCCATAGGGAAGAGCCACTCAGACAAGCCATACAGAAGCACACATCTGTGTCTCATGACACAAACATGCATCATATTAAGAGTTAGACAGACACAGATTGACTATTTATCGCCCTGCATACTGTGTAAAACATTGTTATTTTTTATCCTGTCAGGTCTAAACTGTGCAAATTATGTGTGTTTACTTTTTTCTCATTTGCTGCGTCTTTGTTTGGAGTTGTCTTTTAAGGTTCCAGTGTGGCAACGATCGGTTAGAGAGAAATCTCTTCTGTGTCTTTTCATGGGAGGAGATGAAGGCCTTCCTTTGAGACACCAGGAACGTCCTATTTCATTGAGTCATTTAGTCCATTTGTTTTTCTAGACATGGGTCAGGTTAAGTAATAAAACCTCCCTTTGTTCCTAAAGTAAGCAACGCCTTAGAAATATCTCTGTTAACTTGTTTTTAACCTCCCCTGGTGTCCAGGAGAGAAAGCATGCGGACGAGAGGGATGCTTTCCACAATGCATTATTTAGCATTGTAATTCCAGAGGCCTACAAAAAAGAACTAGAAGTTTGCGTTTTTTTATTTGTCTTCTAAAACGGTAAATAGAAAGATGTGAAGCGTTTGTCATGAAAGATTGATTCGACGAACAACCGTAGCTTCACAACTTGCATTGTCCCCTAAACAGTTTACACCCCCCCCCCCCCCCAATACACACACACACACACACACACACGCACGCACACGCACACGCACACGCACAAACAATTTAGCACAAGCTTCACGAGTGGAAGGGATTGTCAGAAGAGCTCAAGTTCTAGATTACATTTTCAGGGTAAAATGTAAAGGTAGAAGTGACGGAGGGCTTTCAAAGAATAAAAATCCTAAAACAAAAATCTCCACGATATATTTCAGGGATTCCTCTCAGAACATTACATTCCAGTACATACAAGTCCCCACCTTTTAGGTTGAGTGGTTTTTATTATTTTCAGTATATTATATATTCATGTTGCACTTGAATAGGAAGGATTGTCATTTTGAATGAGAGAGTGGAGAATCAGATAGACTGGCGACCTGTCCAGGGTGTACCCCGCCTCTCGCCCTGTGTCCGCTGGGATAGGCTCCAGCCCCCCCCGTGACCCTGTACAGGATAAGCGGTAAAGTTGATGGATGGAGAGTGGAGAATCAATTGAAGCTCACCTACTGTTGAATACTTTCAAATGTTGAGCTCAAGGGCTATCAAGTTAGGATTTATGCTACTATATCCACGGTAGGCAGGTAGAAAATCCTTGAGGATTGGAATATATGTTGATTATCCTAAACAATTAGCTGTCCCTGTGTTTGCTTATAATGCTGTGCTCTCTATTATAGGGGGCAACAGTTATGTCAGTGAGTTCACTGTTCTTGTAACACAAGCACACAAATAAAAACACTGCCACAATAAGCGCCGTATAAATTCCATTCACTAAGATCCCATCAAGCTGCAATGTACTTTCACAGTCTCTTCTTTGGTTATGTTACTTTTCCCCAAATGCTTTGGAATTTGTGGAAAGTGGCTGAACAGATTGTTATGTCACCATTAGAGGGCTGTAATATAGTCCTATTTCTTTTGCATTTTGCATGACTGCAGGGCCCTCCACTCTCGCCTGTCTGCTCCTCTCACGTCACCCAGCTTTAAGTGGAGCAGTTCTGGGCTGCAGGTTTGGCCTCTCCACCGCCAGAAATGGGTCCGTGCCAGATAGCATAGCGTGATTACACTCAGCAGAAATATTGTAAAGACAGCATCGTTGCAAGATAATAAAATGTCTAGAGCCTCGTTAGATGCGCACACTTGGAAATTAGAAACCAGCTAGTCAATGTTTGACTTTCATCTCTGGGTTTATGTTGAAGACTCACAGGCAAGGTTTCATCAGCTTAGCATGGTCATTTTAAAGTAAAAAATAAAACATCACAAAGGTACATATTTAGTGTCCATACATTTAGTAATCTTTATGCAGCTTACATTGTCCGTTGACAGTGTGGCTGATAAAGGCAACACACCACGTGCGTTTTGGATTGTTACACACAGAAGTCCCATGGTGTTAAAATAAGTATAATTAAAATATTTTTTCGTACGTTCCAAGTTAACACATTTCTGCATTCTAAGAGATTAAAGGAAACCCTAACCCTAACCCAATAACTTTGACCAACTGTTTACCATACAGTATGTAATAAAGAGCTCACACACAGAAAGAGACACTTCTGTGCTTAATTCGGTAACACCTAGTCAATTCAAAGAAAAATATTGTTCCTAGTTGGTAAAAAAAGTACATTTAATACAAAAACGTTGCAGAAAACTTGGCCATAGCAACAGACTCACAGTGGAGTTCCTTTACCACTCCCACACTATTCTAAAAGTGAACTGCAACTCAAAGTGATCTCCCGGAGACGTATTAGTAGTATAATTGTCTTTTGTATGTAATGATGGATTACCACGCTGGTGATCAAAGCTGGACTTGTGAACGGCTACCATTACTAACCACCCCCTCTTCCCTCTGGTGGCGGTGTTGTGGCTCTGGTCTTCCTCATGCCTATCTGGGTTTGATTTTGGGCTATGGAGCCACAGGATACAACTTTCTGGGCATTAGCATACTCAGCAGTCCCTCAGCAATATTTCAGATCACATTAGTTTAAAGTGACAGACTGCTTAATCTACAGTACATGGGGTCTGAAAAGAAATACCTCTTCCTAACCACAAACATATAATGCAAGAATATCCCATGGGGCCCTGCAGAATTTGTATTCCCAACATTACAATGTTACATCTTTTGGGCATGTACTTTCTCATAGTTGACATTGAATCCATAATATACTGTTGAATATAAATGAATTGCCCAAACAGCAGACAAAGCCCCCGCAATTGGTCGGAATGGCCAACTAAACTCATGCACTATAAGAGTTATGGAACGTGTGCAATTCTTGTTTGATCAACTTTATTTGATTATTGGGCTTATATTATTTGTGCAAAATGTTTTTTATTTTTTACCTGTCCTCAAAAGAATATAACGCATAATTTGTGCTTTCGTTGAAGTGAACTGTTTAATTATGGTAACTGACCAACATCCCTGTTATTTTGAGGGTCTCCCAGAGCAGCGAAACCCTTTCTCCCAGAACACTGCCTGCAGTAACAATTAGTCGTAATTGCAATATGCGTAAAAGCCTCGGAGACCAAGTTTATCCTCGGACTTTGACACTAATGACTTAAGGACCCATTTCACTTGTCGTTAGTAATGAAGACAGCATCTGTATTTAGAAAGCAGATCTACTATATCTGTAAGCAAGACTAAATAGCTAACGTCTAAAAACACATGAGTAGGAACCCCATGGCTAAACCATAATATCATTAATATATGAATATACTGTATACTGTAATGCTATGTAGTTACTTTGTTGAGCTTGTCACTTGTTTTGAGCATTGCCAGTAGCTACTCTCTGTGGTTTTCAAACTTTAGGCCTTTTTACTGTTATGAAGCCATGCTCGCCTCCAAAATCTGCAGAAAGATCCTCTAGCCGAGGGGACCATTTAGAGGCAAAAAGAGGGACGTTTCCACACGCATTTTATCTTTAAAATTTTTTTTGAGAAGCTTAATAATCTAACCATATATTTACTTATATTCCATATGAAAATAATACAAATTTGCCAGCCAAATTCTATACAATAAAAAAAAACAACACAGATGCAATGTCAATTAGACCGTACATGTTTTGTTCATAACTATTCAAGGAGGACATCTGCAAATGTTATACATTATGGTGCTTACTAATGAGCCATTCATACATACTTACAGAAACAAAAACATTGTGATAACATATTTTTAGTTTGCACGTTTTTTTGCTGCCTCCTCTCACCCCACATGAAATGCATTAGCTATGAGCAGACCTGGGCCCCCATTAGCGCCACTGTTTGATCTCAAGGGCACAAATTGATTCAAGGTGAAGAAATTGTTTCTTAATTATGATTGATGAGGGCATCGTTATTAGTGCTTTCTCACTGAGGAGGCATTCAGTCTAACTGAAATTGTTCTTTAGTCAGTTGAGAAATAATAACGCTCTTACAATTTCATTATTAAGGCTAATATAACATTTTGTTTTATATTAACCTTATTACAGCCAATTATGTGCAATATTGTTTTTTGATCAATCTTGGAAGTGATATACAAGCAACAGCTTGACTAGTTCAGTTACAGTGCATTTTTGAAATGCTTTGAAATGCTTCTTTTTAACCAGCCCATGGAGGCTTTGGCTTCCACATTGGCTCCAACAGCCTCAGTTGAGCAAGGGAGAGGCCGCGCAACCGTGTGACTCACTGGCTAGAATAACTCCCTAAATAAAGAATAAAAGCAATCTGCTCTCGTTTCACTTACTGTACCTTTCCTTCCCTTCCCGTTGCCAGGGGATGACCGAATGCATTTGATATGCAAGCATGCGCTTCGCTGCCCTTAAGCAGGGAACAGAATCGTGTTCCACTTTAAAAAACGTTAATTTTACATTTTTAATGATGGTGGCTGATGGCTTAAGTGAGTGAGTAGCACTTGCAAGAGGAGCTGTAATGTTCTCGCAAAACCTTTTCCCTTTGCAGCCAATTCCTCCTCCTGGGTTAAATTATTTGTTCTAGGGAATTAGGAATGGAACTCTGACTTTTCTCAGTTCTGAGCAACTCCTGTTCAAACCACATGAATCCTTAGATTTCTGTAGGCACCAACACATTAGTTTAAAAATGGTTTGAATGCCTCAGTCATTGTTTTGTACGTATAAACTGTGTTATGTCTTACATAAAACTGTGCAAGTTGCTCCAGGATCTAGATCCTCTGAGAAACTATAATTCCATGGCTGATCTAGCTGATGTCTGTAACATCTCTTATTGTTTTACAGCAGAATGTGTGAAATCAGACAAGACACTGGATTTCTGGCTCAAATAAATGTCCGGATGCTGTTCATTTCAATTGATCTCCAGTTGCAGAAATTGGGAAAAGTACTACATAGTTGGAAAGTGTTGGGATCAGGAAGTTGAGCACCACTTGCCCATGCCCAAAAGGCATATTTGACGCATCAAAACTGCTGTAGAGACAGCAATAGTAAAGAGGATTGCCTCTATGTTTAGCTGGCGTGCGGTAAACAGAGAACTGCATATTTGTCTTATATACATGTATAAGCTAAGCTTTTCTCTAAGTAATTTGCTTTTGCTCGTTGCTGTCATATCTGTAAGTGCAGCTCCACTTGAAAATATAAAATGGACAAGAAAACCAGAGCCCCGGTCTCCTCTGGGTCAGTACCCACCAGGGATTACAGAGCCAAAGGAGTCCCGGGAAGCCTGCATTGATTTGGCCTGACACTAGCTGCCACATTTAGCTTCGCCTCAGCTGACTCGCAGGGCGCTTCCAGCAGTTATCTGCCATATCCACCACTATCTCTACAGAGCACTGAGAAATTACCTCACTCCGACAAAGCTTTATCATCACATAATTAGCTCGGTGCACCTAGCGGCAGATCCTTATTGACTGCTTATAGGAGCTTAAAGTTCAGAGTACGCTTAATTAACTTGTTAACTTGGTCATGCCACAGCGAGCATTGGCTCGTTACCATATTTTTGTATCGCAAATTGTCTGGGTCTATCGGTCATGCTATGCTACTATGACGACTGCAGGGTGGCACAGGCAGCGGCTCGGGTATTATTTTGTGAGTTTCACAAGTGGCCCAGTGACAGTGTGTGTGTGAAAGTAATGGCTATTGGGTGAGTCAAGAACTGACAGTTGACTAGCTTTGAAGGCATTGTGTCGTGCAAGCAAAAAAGGCTGTCTTCTCCCCATGATTCTTCCCCATCGCTTGCCCTTTTGTGTTCCTGAATATCCTGTGTGCATTTACCAGTGGAACCAGTGATCGCAAGACAAGGTGAACGCAGTGGTTAACGTGAACGTTTACAAGACCACATGCTCAACCTGCTCTGGGAACATTTCAGTTTAAGACAGATTGCTAGATATTCTTCCCCCATCAAACGCAGCAAATTCTCTATACACGTAAATAAGGCCAATAAGAAGCAGACGTGCCTGCTTTAATAGGCCGTGGTCAAAATGATGTTTTATCCACATAGTTTTGGGATTGTCAGCTTTATTTCCGCTCCACCACACCCTACTGAGGCCATCACAGCTGTATGGATGGCTCTGTTAGAATACATGGCTCTCAGATCACAAATACCTGCACTCGCGTCATCACAGTCTCCTCTGAATGTCATGAAGGGCAATGGGTAAGATGTTCCTGATCGATAGAAGCCCTCTGCAATTCAGACTCTAATGAGTCGCGGAGGTAGATTTACGTGAACATTGGCCAATAAGAACACGCATTTACAAATGTTTTTTTTAACACAATCAATGCATTTGGAGATATACTTTCCTTTTCCTATATTTAGACATTTTAAAGATCTGCGACCATAGCTGGCAATCACAAATTCTTACAGTATCCCCTGTGCGCAATTTATAATCTGTGTGGATTGGGTTGAAAAGGGTCTCTGGATTGTATGACTAAACAAAAATCACAACAAACAACAAAACTCCATGTCTCGCTTTGCCAATAACTCAAGCCGACTACAGCAGTTCATTATATATTCTCAAATTAATATATTAACGTCAGACAGCACTGCTAACTTTGTTTGGTTGAAAATGAGAATGGTAGATTTTAAGGAAATACAAAAGGGCTTTCATCACCTGGTGGAAATAATTTCATTATATAACAGACTGGCAGAAGGCTGATTGTGGATTGTTGCTGTCATACAGTACTTAGAGTAGCAATTAAATCCAATCTAGGTTGTACAATTGTGGCAAAAAAAAATATCCCAGGCATTTTGTCCAGTTAAATTAAATCAAAATGGGATTGCATAGGAAATTGTAAAAATATAAGTAATGCAAAATATTCATTATGGGGAAGTAGCATAGTAGTGAAGAATGTCATTAAGATGACAGAATTCAATACTGAACTCATAGCAAGTATCATTCTCTAATGCATTTTAATTGTCACAACATATCATTGCTTGATGTTAATCTGGGACAACTGCTATTTGAAAAAGAACTAGAAGCCAGATGTGATTAACCACATTATTTTCTAGGAAGTAGGCTATTTCTATTTAATTTCTCTGGGCAACAGTTGAAAGATTTGTCAGACAGCTCCATCTCTATCTACGTCTGCTACAAATGCAGTTACGGGGCTCCGTATGAAATGTGCAAGGACAGCTTCACACTTGCCAGGGGTGTTATTCTAAGATCAGGCTTGAATCAGAAGTTTTGTCGGTTTCAGTTAACCAGGGCGCTGCTAAATGGCTTAAGCTAAGCATCAGTGCACTCAGTGAATGCACTGAGATCTTGCTGCATGACAGCTAAAGTAGCTGGCTGCATCATGGACATGTACCCAGCCTCAGGGCCCCAGGCTTTTCTCTTCTTCCTGACTGACTTTTAAGTGTTTTATCCCTGGGAAACTGCACGGATATGCATTAAGATCAAGAACACTTATTTTGATTGTGCTTTATGTTTTATTCGGACCCTTAATTTGTCCGTCTAGACTATGCCTTACTGAGAATGGCTGTCATAGAGAAAGCATATTGCACGTGAGAAGTTGTTTTGGGAGCTCCTTTGTTGTCTCCCAGCTTATTTGGTATCTGCTCGAATGGTGAAAAAAAAATATATATTAAAAACATATTATTCAAAGCTAGATAATTACCAAAATTTTTATTATGAACAGTTATAGTAAATGTATGAAAATGTTTGTTCTTTAACGTTTATTTACCAACATTATGTCTGAATCACTTATATTAGAATACAGATTTTTCTTCATATGAATAAGACTTGAACATGAATGAACATGTCTTCCTCATACTGATCTGGTCAAGGAAGTGGTTATGGTGTCCAGTATGTAGTTTTGTTTATTAGTATCACCTGGGTTTAGTTAGGACCATTTATTTCATGCAAAAAATTACAAAAACATGCACATCCAAATGATAAATGTCAGGAGCTAGACAGAACAACAAAAATAGTTTTTAGTCAGCACACTAAATAATGCCCCCATAAAAATGTATTACCCCCGGGTGTACCATTTATTTGACCTGTCTTTGTCTATTGCTGTTTAAGCCCTGTCATTTCTGTTGCCCCTTGTTGAGGCATTGAAGATGTTAAGTGTGCTGTTTTTCGTGAGGCTCCTAGTAAATAGACAACCTATTCCTATGCCACGTCTCTTTATATATTTAAATTGTCCACAACGGCTCCCGAGACAGAACGACTCAACCATGCTAACACCAGATGGACTTCTCAACGGCCTCTTCCCGGCTCTGGTTTCCGGCATTCTCAGCGGCCTCTTCTGGGTCCCTGGCATTCTCACCACACTCCCTGAGTCTTGACGAAGAATGAATAACCGTAGCCTGCTTTTTGGGCTCTCAGGGATGTAGATGGGCATCCTTGCTGGCCAATTAGAGAGGTTAGGAAAACGGGGTCAAGTGTTACTTGGAGAAGGGCAGTCCAGCTTGAGTACTATTGTAATATTGTAATATGTAATATTGATTTCAAGGTAAGTGATTAGATGTGCTAAATAGTACACATTTGGCTAATTAGTATACACGTTTGTCACATGACCATGAGACAAGGAGAGAAAAAACTACGAAGGGCTGCAAAAAAAAAAACTAGGGCTGCAAAAGAAAAACTAAATCGGCTGCAACTCCATTCAAAAATAAACATGAAAAATTGTTACCACTCTAGCGAATGATTCAGTTATGACTCCTTTAATAACTATCAGCAAATTCATTTATTTTCCATATTGGAGTGTCCCTGATGTTTCCATATCCGTCCGAGAGCAGCTTTCTTGTCTGAACTTGTATAGCTTCTAGCCATACACCTATTCAACCTCATAGAATTGGCTTTGACCGTTGAGGCACAAACATTTCTTATTTAGAAAGCGTGCTATTATAAACTAGAAGTATGCAACATTCTCACGAATCTGTGTATGATTGATGATTTCACGGAACTAACAAATGTGTAGTAGAGAAAATAGAACGGGAAAGTAGCCCGGAGATGCTAAACAAATATCAGTAGCTACCGTGGCAGTGAACAGCACATGTATTAGTACATCTTCAACTCACATTACCACATACGGAAGTCTTTAGTACCGCACACTACACCACTGTACTGTGCAGTTTAGGGTGAAAGTACTTTTCTCTCTGAAACCTGATCTAGTATGCCTTGTGCCTGAGGCTACGTAGACCTTCTGGTACGTTTGATTTATCCGCCTCACTGACGTCTGCATTACAAGAACGGCATGGCCTATTTTCTGTGATGTTCTCTATGAAAATTCTTTGGGAGTCTGTAAACCCTAGATATATACTGTGGGCTTGGGAATTCACTGCTCTTCATACATTTTACATTTGTTTGAGAGAGTAATAAGTCATTATTGATTTCATTTATTATACATTGAAAAAAACAAATTAAGTAGTTTTGATGCAGAATGAATTGCATTCAGAATATATTCAAACATGACGACTTCACCAAGTTATAAATTACAAAAACAAGTGTGTGAGCCAAATCACAATTATATTTCTGGTGTCAGTCACGCCTTGCCCCTCAAAGACTTACGTGTGAGAAATGTAAGTGGGTTTAGAGATGGGTGAAAGCTTGGCTGTCCCACACTGTGCCACGAGGCGGGGGACTGAACGAGAGAGGGCTTCATCTGGAGACCAACTGCGTCTTTGATCACCCGGTGTGCTGAAGTAGCAGAGCCATTCACAGAACCAGTGAAAACAAACGGCCCCGTGAGCAGCACATCAACAAACATGGGAAGCTGGATCCCCATGATCATTCACAGGAAAGGGTCCAGCGGTCACATTAGTCTGTGGGCCGTGTCTGGACAGGTTTTTCTCTACACTGACCCCTGACCGTCACGCTTATGGACAGAACACCAAATAAAGCAATACAAAAAAAACGCAACAAAGAAACCTATCAGCCCTCACAAAGCCTCCTCGGTCCGTACACCACTGGCATCCAGTCAACCTGCGAGAACCCTATTATTTTCATCAGGAAGTGACTTTCCCAAACGAGCAGCTGTATTGACTGGTTCTACTCTATTGTGGCTGGAGATCCAAACACTGTTAAAGAGGAATCACCTTAACTCAGCAGGACCTGCTTTTGTTAAGAGTTGAGGGGCTTGGACAACGACGATCGGGTGGGTTTTTGTAAGCGTTCATGCTCGGCTCGACACATTATCCCTGCTTCACGTGTTTCACCCAAGTTTGTTCAGAGTCTGTAACAAAGAAAGTGGCTTATTATCACCCGCTGGAGGAGTTGTCTGCACATGTAGGATCCTGTAATTGCTGCCGCTGAACACGCAGACTGAATTGGACGTGACACTCAGCCATTATTAGCAAATCAAATGCTTTTTTTTTTTTTTTTGCCATTATGCTAGTTTGGCTGAGCACAGAGAATCGCCCCGGCGAGCCTCATAAAAAGTTAATCTGGCCACAATCGCAGGGCTTCAGCCTTCGCGAGGAGAGGACAATGGGGCCGCAGGGACAGTTTTAGGGGACAGACTCCAACTCTACTATACAAACGTAGACTGGTGGTGCCTCTGAAAGGGGAGGGGGGGCTTTGTGGATGAAATGGTAGACTGGACACTAAAGCTCATCCCCACCTCACTTAAGGGTTGTTTGTTTTGGCAATGGGTATTGGGTTCTTTCATGCTTTACAGCTAGACAGGATCATTTGGGGGATAACAACGCTTTACCGTGTCAAACTGAACTTAAACACATTGCAAAGTGATTGTCTATAAAACGTTCTTTTTTGTTTTCACAGCATCAAACAAATCAAAACTTTAGATTCAGCACTTTTTTTTTTTACTTCAGCACACCTAAATGTATAAAAATATGAATGTATAAAAATAATATGTATTTCTGTGATCCTTATAAAAAAACAAAAAACAAAAAACAGTACATCACAACTATTTTGAATCAGGACCTTGAAGGCTGGAATGTAGTAATAAAAAGGTTGAACTGAAATTAAGCATTAGTTGCCTACCTGCTGCACGCAGGCTGATGCTAATGCAACATGGCAGTTCAGGGCAACTCCATGCAAGTTTCTCATCACAAGTAATTAGTGACCCAGAACCCCACCTCACATGGTAGCTGGGAGAGAGCAAAGCAAACAGCTCAATCCTACACAGGATTGTTCTTGGCCCGCTCAAAAGCATGTGACCTTTCCATTGGCTGAGAGCAGGCTCTAGCTTTTTGTTAGTCCAAAATACAACAAACTTTATATCTTTGGTCATTAATCGGTGTTAATTGGCATAATCCATCCGACTAGAACCAAGTTGAAACATTTATCAGCTTTGTCTTGCTCATAAAAACAATACACATTTAGTTTTTATGGGGGATGGTCTGTGTGTAGAAATTCGAAAGCATATTCATGCCCTATTTGGACAGCGCCTGGTGCTGAAATGATTGAAAATTAGGTACACAAAACATAAAAAAAACACACTACTTTTGTCTACGTCCAGTAGTTTACTGAAAATCAATCCGGATATGGATAATAGGATTCCGATCAGAACACAGATCCAAATCTGAATAATGACTTCTCTGCACACCCCTCGTACTTACCTGGGGACACAGTTCTCCTCTCGCCGGTCATCCTGGAACGGCAAGGTCTCCGGAGTCCCTGCAACAGTGCCACTTGTGGCCTACCCTTCAAAGGATAAGGTAAATGACTCTGTGGCAGCCTGCACCATCTGTGCACAGAACACATCATCTCACACCAGGCCTGCTGGGTTGCAACATCCCAGTCCTGTTCCATCACATTCTTTGGATGGATTTCTTCACAGGCCTCCCTTCCTATCTTGGCAATGCAATAATCATGGTAGTGGTCGACAGGTTCTCTAACAGGTTCTCTAACAGGTTCTCTAACAGGTTCTCTAACAGGTTCTCTAACAAATTCTTTCACCCCCTTGCCTGAGCTTCCTTCAGCAACCGAGACAGCTCAACTCATTCTACAACACAATCTTCCGTATCCACAGTTAACCCACGGACGCGCTGGGTGTTCGAGCGGCCACAGATTTACCTCCAGGTTCTGCCGAGCCTTCTGCCGTCTGCTGGGTATCTCTGTCTGTCTGTCTACTGGGTACCATCCCCAGATGACGGAGTAGATGGAGTAGGTGAATCAGGATCTCGAGACCACCTTGTGCTGTCTGGTTTCAGACAAACCCAGTTCTTGGCGTCAGCTGCTGAAGCTGTTGGAGCACACTCACAACAATCTGGAACACTTGTCTTTGGGCGTGTCTCCATTTGAATGACAAGTCGGTCATTCACCTCCTCTGTTTCCCGAGCAGGAAGAGGAACTAGCAGTCCCATCAGCGCAGAGCTTGGTCTAATGACACCACCAGACATGGAGAATAACCCTGGGGAAATCTTTTAAAGACCAGGGGACAATACGAGACTCAAGCTAACGGTTGGACAAATGGTCTAGCCTTCTTCATCTGAGTGGGGAGTCTGGGAAACTGGCACACAAATATATTGGTCCAATCAAGGAGGTAAGGTGTGTTAACCGGTGGCTTATTTGTTACAGCTTCCAAGAACAATTAAGATGGACCCGGTTTTCCACGTCTGCCACCTCAAACCTGTTGTCAAACCAGTGTGCCTTCTCCTCCACCAGCTACAGCAACCACTCTCAAACCAGTGTGCCTTCTCCTCCACCAGCTACAGCAACCATTCTCAAACCAGTGTGCCTGCTCCTCCACCAGCTACAGCAACCATTCTCAAACCAGGGTGGCTGCTCCTCCACCAGCTACAGCAACCATTCTCAAACCAGTGTGCCTGTTCCTCTACCAGCTCTGTTCTCAAACCAGTGTGCCTGCACCTCCACCAGCTACAGCAAACATTCTCAAACCAGTGTGCCTGCACCTCCACCAGCTACAGCAAACATTCTCAAACCAGTGTGCCTGCACCTCCACCAGCTACAGCAAACATTCTCAAACCAGTGTGCCTGCACCTCCACCAGCTACAGCAAACATTCTCAAACCAGTGTGCCTGCTCCTCCACCAGCTCTGTTCTCAAACCAGTGTGCCTGCACCTCCACCAGCTACAGCAAACATTCTCAAACCAGTGTGCCTGCACCTCCACCAGCTACAGCAAACATTCTCAAACCAGTGTGCCTGCTCCTCCACCAGCTCTGTTCTCAAACCAGTGTGCCTGCACCTCCACCAGCTACAGCATACATTCTAAAACCAGTGTACCTGCTCCTCCACCAGCTACAGCAACCATTCTCAAACCAGTGGCTGGAGGTTGTTGGACTTCATGAAGATTAAAGGTGGAATCCAGTACCTTGTTGACTGGGTGGGGTACGGTGCAGAGAAACGCTCATGAGAGCCAACAAATAGGATTCTTGATGGATCCCTCATCACGGACCTCCACCACTGTCGGTGGTTAGTGTGCGCGTCAGGGGCTACGAGAGGGCTTATGGATGCAAGACTGGGATCCACCCAGCAGGGCAAGCCAGGGAGTTTTACCCAGCGCTCCTAGTCAGTGTTATTGTTTGCACCTGTGTTTGGTCGGTAAATGGCGTGATCCTATCTTAAGTAAACTACCCCTACAAATCTGAAATGATCAGGCTTTGATGGAATTAGATTATTTCTGTGCTGCATGTTGTAATACGTTCTAATGAAATCACAGGTCATTTTTTAAAATGTCTTTTGTTATTTTACCATTTATCATTATTGCTACCAAAAAGAAATCCTGACCCATTTAAGGAAATTAGGAAATGAACAAAATCACTTGACAAACCAACACACCTGTGTTAATGTTGTCAACCATATCAGGGATGGGTCAGCAGCAAAAGTCAAGTAGCGTTCTCACAAATCATGACATCAGAAAAGATTGTCTTTACTACATTCACACATAGTGTGTTGTGTCATTATACACTTTATGATGCAGGAAGCAAAACGGACTGTCCTGAAAAGACACACCAGCGCCTCTCGTCCTGCTTTTAAATGTTTTATTTGGCCCTGCAGAATAGGGAGTACTGGGAGAAGGCTTTATATTTATCTTTTGCAGGGAAGAAGAATTGTATCAGACCGCCCCTTGGTGGCCATTCCCTTCTCTTATTCAGATGGACTTGTGACATGGTGTTGTGAGGCTTCCATTCAAAATAATGTATTCACAGCTCTGATTGTGGTGGACCCAAAGGCTATTTTACTAATAATTACCAAATGTGTAATCATCTTTTATGTGTTAAATCACCATAATTGAAAATAAAAATGCTCAAGTTTTTATTTTTTTTATGTTGCTTAAAAACATGTGCTAACACAACCATTTACAAATAGCCTTAATATAATACACACACAATGAGCAAGTGTTATTGCCACGACGAAGTCTGTGATAAGAGGTAAAGCTAAGTTTGAAAGACCGGTTTAACTGAAATGGCTTTACAATTACCAACATAGAAATAGATAATAACATTTCTGACAAAGCAAACAATATCATTTTAACAATGAACTTGATAGCCAAGGACAACTACAGATATTCTTACCTGATTGTGCTATGACAGACTTAGAGCAAACAACATGTCAGTTTCCGTGATTTGTATTTATTTTGCCAAAACAATCCCCTAGAGGGCGCTCTAGGGGTTTCTGAGCAGCCATGTAGGAGCAGCGTTTCCAGAGTGGGCAAAGTAGCTCCACCACCAGGGCTTCTCCTGCCTCTCCTCCCCGTTCTGGCGCAGGTCCCTCATGGAGTAGCGCTCAAACTGGTTGTAGGGGTCAAATCGCTCGTAGGTCCCCATAGATGGAATTGCATATTCCTCATCTATGTCTGGTTCCAACACAGCCTTTTGCAACACAAAGTCCACCCGGCCGGCTTTGCGCATTCGGGCAGGAAGGTGGACCTTCTTCATTACTCGGGTGTAACCAGGGGCGGATGCTGTCACGATATGTATACCAGGGGTGAGCAGGCGCCAGTAGTCTCCCCTTTCAGCTGGTGAGAGCAGGGGGACATTTTGTGTTGGACTAGCAGGTCACATCGTTTATCATTCTGAATAGTATATACCTTGCTATTCAACCAATTGCAATGTGGTTTCTCATGCAGATTTTAGCCAGAATTGGGATGGGCCTGAAACCAGATGCTACAACAAAGCTGTGCTCATAATGGTGGATTATCTAAGGCACCGACAGAAAAAGTTGTTCCACGGATGAAAATGAATTTAGGTGTCACTCACCTGTGGTAATGTCATGTCTGATTCCTCTGACGGACACCCTCGCTCCTTTGATTCCGTTCCCATCTGGATCCCTCACTACGCCTTTGATGCCCCGGTGGACCTGCAAAACAACAGCACCGTGGCGTAGTGTTCAAATAAACAAAAGAACATATCTCTCATTCTCGTCCGCTTCGTAAGACTTGACAATTTCCTTTTCTACTATAACCAAAAAACAGAATGGCCGTCACTTTAGGTGTCTCATAACTCCATCCTAGGTCAATGGATGTCACCCAGAACACTTGGTTTACAGCCTCTGAGAAGTTGTTTATTAATTATAATTATATATAAATATATATATTTTTTTTTTTTACCGACTCCATAAATGTAAGCAGTGCCTCTTTGTTTTCTTGCCAGCCAATGTATAACTCTTCTTCAGCAGGGAACTTATCACAACCCAGTTCCACAGTTATTTCAAAACAGTTGGTGTGGAGATAGTTGAAGTCTTGCATACCTGATACAGTTAAAAGAGGAAATATGCAATGGTATAATAATATAATCTCAGACATACAGGTCTTTGTCAGTAGTCCTCCTGCCTTTTAAGATTTGTACATAAGTGATTTAAAATACACAAACCAGTTATTTCATGCCATACTATGGCACTTATTCGACTCTTACAGCTTCATCTACTGTCAATGGAACAACTACCACATATTTTGGTCTAGGAGTGACCTCTAGTGGCGACTTAAAGACAACACAACCACACTGGCATGAAACCTCTTTAAAACGTACCACCGGCAAAGCTGTACCACTGTGCGCCATTGACAATGCCTTCCTGAGTCCCAAAGAAGCCACCACACCTCTCTGTGTTATGTCCACCCATTGTGGCATGGGCATCTGCATATGTTTTTGCTATCCGCTTGAACACCTATGGTAGTAAGGGAAACCAGATATTATTAGACAAACCTATAATCTAAATGCAATCCAAATAACTATTATATATATATATATATACATTTATTTTATTTTTTTTATATATAACTAAGGATAAACAACTGAATTATGATTTTTGAACTTTTGCACCACTAATAGTATCTACAGTATATGTGGCTGCACGGTGAACCAACTTCCTCTGAGTGCTCATTATTTTCCATTTAGTTGACCGCTAGTTTTTTATGTGGCCAAAAACAGAATCCCAAAGTGCTATTTCTATTTCTACATTCTTACCTGTTCGTCTGGAGTAGGGGAGAACATTTTGTGCTCCAGAGGGTGTTTGGATAGGTCAAAGGGGTAGGACACTACCAGCTCTCCACCGTGAAGGTTAGCTGAGAGAACAAATGGGATGGACCGGGCCCACTTCATGACTGCATAGGTCTCTGGTGCAACCTGAGTGACGGTGTTCAAACAAGTTTGTGCGAGAGCGTCCGGGCATTTTTTTGACAAAAGTATGTCAGAACATGCAGACGTTATCGGGGCTACAGGCTCTCTTGTCCATGGGGGCGCTGTTGGAAACGTGTCCCGTACAGGCCGCATTGAATGACAAGGAACAATGTTCTTTGAGTGAAATGAGGGAGACTCCTAACAACTCTAGCTCCATGGCTGTTGAACTGTAGTGAGGAGATGAGGAGACACATGCACGCTGCACACATCAACGTGCCTCGAGATGCAAAGTCTCACGAGGCTTGATATCAAGGCACTATGGTATTGGTTTTCAGAAAAGATGGCAACCTTAGGGCAACCATAGGAAGGAGTCTCCCTCCTTTCACTCAAAGAGCCTGCTTAAGTACATAAGCTTAAAGATGTCATCATCATCATCATCGTCGTCCGCTTGGTCCGGGGTCGGGTCGCGGAGGTAGCAGTTCAAGCAGGGCATCCCAAACTTCCCTTTCCCGGGCCACATTAACCAGCTCTGACTGGGGGATTCCAAGGCGTTCCCAGGCCAGTGTGGAGATATAATCCCTCCACCTGGTCCTAGGTCTGCCCCGCGGCCTCCGCCCAGCTGGACGTGCCTGGAACACCTCCCTAGGGAGGCGGCCAGGTGGCATCCTTACTAGATGCCCGAACCACCTCAACTGGCTCCTTTCTACGCAAAGAAGCAGCGGCTCTACTCCGAGTCCCTCACGAATGGCTGAACTTCTCACCCTATCCCTAAGGGAGATGCCAGCCACCCTCCGGAGGAAACTCATTTCCGCCGCTTGTATCCGCGCCAGCTTAAAGATGTATTTTTTAAAATTCTGATTAAGTTCATTTACATTCAGATATACTTTAAACAAAAGATACTCGCACCCTACAGGAGTGAATCATAACGTTATTTATTTGAATAAAGAGGAACTGAAGATACAAATCAAACTTGATGTCGCTCAACAAAGATTAATATGATAAACGTTCATTACTCTTATTCCCTCTTTATCATTATTTAAAAGTGCCACAAATAAAGCCCAGAAACAAAGCTATGGAGGCAAATAGATGGGGAGTCATACTGTACCTTACCAAACCAGTAAGAGTCTGGGATTGGGATGTGGTCGGTGCGGAAGCCCTTGTGTCTGCGACGGCTGTAAGCAACAGACGTCAGGTCAGGGAAGTTCCTGTTCAGATCGATGTTCAGGGCGTTTTGTCGACCGAAGGTCCAACTGGGGTATCCTGGACCCTGAGGAATTCACACATTAACTGTTTGTAGGTTTAGGATAAGTAATCTGGACCCAAGGTCCAACCAGGGTCTTCTGGACCCTGAGGAATCCATGTAGGTATAAGTCATCTCCACTCATTTAAAGGAACCTGTGCGTTTTGTGACATTGGTTTATCCTGTAACTAATCATATACCGCATTATTGCATGTTGTATGTAGTACGCTCTGTGAAAACAAAATAAAGTTGCTATTACTAAGGGTAAAGTTACGATACAACCTATTTCCTAGCTGACCTGCTCATCGTCAGCATTGTTGCTGCCGTGCACTTCAGCGGCCGCCAGCTCGTAGCCGTCGGGGTTCATGGAGGGCAGGATGTGGATGCGGGTGGTGTTGATGAGGGTCTGGACACGCTGGTTGCCCAGCTGGTACTCTGAACACAAGTACTGGACCAGGAAGAGAAGCAGCTGACGGCCCAGGGCCTCGTTCCCGTGCATGTTGCCGATGTACTTGAACTCAGGTTCAACTAAGACCCAAAATGAGAAAGAGGCAAAGTGTCTAGATTGGGTTAACATAAAGAAATGGTGGACAACTGGTGGTACTATCTTTACGACAGATTCTGCTGATGCGGTTCTACTATTCGTAAATTCTATTAGTCAATTATTTGTTTTGCCAACTTTCCAAACTGTTGAATTCCCCACTTCTACCAACTATAGAGTGCCACCCTCAATGACGGTGATTGACGGAAACCATGAAAAACAAACAAGCACACTCCTTAAAGTCTTTTTTAACTTCCTAACCAAATCTGCACACACCTTGTCCCTGCTTTCTGGTTGTTTTTGAGTTGTGCCACAGCCATTTTGTACTTATCCTCAATGTTTCTCTAAACTTGTCAGAGATTAATTACATTTAAAGACACCTGTAAGATAAAGTCTTATATCGAGGGATGAGCTAATACAATTGTTATGTTTAGGAATGAAGTGTGACACCGACTGTTGAGTTGCCTCAGTAACAGTAACAGGCAGAAAAAATACCTTAGGACTGTCATGTTTATTGACGTTTGGCCAGCCTAACTTCAATATGTGCAAGACTGGTGAATTGAATATATAATAAAAAATTAAGGTACGTTAGCTTAAGTTCTGACTTTATTGGTCAAGGGGAGTTTTCTGGGGAGCTGCCTGGGTTAACCTTTCCCGGTCGGAACGCTCTGATTTTGTTAAAAAAGTATTGATGACCTTACAATTAATATCTCAGCTGCCAATTACCAATTGTTACTCTGAAAACTACTAGATTCAATTGACAAATCCAGCTTGCTATATTTGTAATTGGTTTTAGTGTAACTGACGCAAATAATTTGTGAAATGTGCTGGCATGTCGTGCATCGAAATCTTAATTTACCTCAGAGTCCCAGGAGAGGACTGTGTGGAGAAAAAGATCCCATGGATTTGATCTATGTAAAATCTTAGGCGATTTTTTAATGTGAGATCAGTTACATTTATGATAACACATCTGAAATCACTGAACTAACAAATTGTCACAAGCCCAAACGTTTGTCACAAAGTCATGTCTGTTCACACTCACGGAGCTCGTGCTGGCCCGGGTTGCTGGAGAACTCAATCACCAGCAGGTCCCTGCCCTCCACGCTGTGGCCTATACTGTAGGTGGTGGCAATGTCGGAGCAGCGAGCCGCTGTCTTCTTCAGGATGTTGATCATCTGGGCATTGGAGTGGTAGGTGAACCGAATGACGGTGGAAGGCACGTCGTTGGACATGCTGTCCAACGTTACATCTTGTTTCTCTGGGATGAAGATGGTGTACATATTAACCGTGTAACTCCGTTGCATCACTGATTCCTGATTTTTTTAATGTACACCACTTTCACACGTGTTATCACTTAATGACATGCTAGCGGTACAGCGTACTGAAACGGCTGTTTCTATGTATTTGTGTGTGTATGTTTTTGATGTTAAATATATCCCATGAGGGATGGGCCATAAGATGCACAACAATTTAATGAAATAAATTCAATAATTAATTCAATAAATTCAAAGTCAAATAAATAAATTCTTTAATTCTATTAAATATAGACTTCCAAGTCTAGGGATTTAAATCAACCGTGCAATCCGGTGTGCTGCATCTCCTGTCAGCTCAAAGCTTAAAATAGTGAGATTAGGGTATTTCCATCAGTGGAATTAACTGGGTATATTTTTGTTTAGACTTTTGGGCTTTTTGACAGCATGCATACGTCTGTAAGGCACATTAATAAATTAATAAGCTAGCAGCTAAATGTGACCAGCAGAAAGTTTACATTTATCATGTTTTTACGATGGCATGTGGCTCACACATGCTCTAACTAAGGATGTCAGCATGGAATTCCTTTTTTGGAATGCAATGGAAATATGCTGGTCATGTCGTAAAAGCTTTCAAGAAGCTACGTTGATATTATCACTTTTTAGGGAAGATTTATATCAAATACAGCAGGTTAAAACAGTGTTGATTATTATGAAATACACTTAAACAACTCGAAGGGATCGTAAAAGAAGTTAAACTTGGTGTGAAAGAGCATTTGACTTGTTTAAAAGTAAATTGAAGAGTGCTATCTAGTGCTTTCTAATCTGCAAGGATGGGCACTCTCACTTCACCCTCAAAGATAGCTGCAGTGATACGCATGGGGGGGAGGGGGGGGGGGGGGGGTGGTGATGGTGGCATTGATTTAGTCAAAGACAATCTCAACAAATCGAATTATTTTCCAGAAATTGATCATGGTCTTTTTAAATCATAGTCCATTTAAACTTAAAATATATTGCCATACCTGTCACTATGGTTGCTACAAAGAAAAGGAATATGCATAAACCATAACGTTAACCAACTGCCAAAGCTTTGTGATGTTAATTACTGAATCGTTTTGTGTCAGGTGGTTCATCCCATGAGTAGCAGAGCTTGTGGAATGAAATGCAGCGGAAATCGGCCCCTCACCTCTTAGGCCATCCAACGGGTCATAACAACCCTCTTGGTCACTTACAAAGAACCGGTCACAGTCCAGGAAGTATGGCCAAGCCATGTCGATGCCCTCAAAGGCGTGGGAGCAGCTCTTCCGTACCGCCTCACAGGTACTTCTGCAGGGCTTCATGGTCTTGTCCCTCTCGCAGCGCGGGGCGAGCACAGAGCAGCCGAGCATGCGGATGTCGGGGGAGCACTCTCCGTTGAGCAGAGAGTGGACGACGCTCAGGAGGAGGTACTCGGTGCCCATCTCGGCCTCGTCCCGGGTCTTGTGGCCCAGGAGGTTGGGGAACACAGTCTTGGAGTAGGGCATGTCGTCACAGTAGCCAAACACCATTTCAGTGCATCCTGCTGGTTTTAAAAGGAAAGTAAGCACACAAAAATTTAATACAGTAGTAAATATTTTAATATCACAATATTTTTTTACCTTTACAGACAACCCAAGATAATGCAAGGATACTCTGGCCGTTAACAAATAAAAATGTGTACTTCACATAATTATGTACACACATGGTGCAGTGGACCAAATCAAAACTTTGATCATCTACATTGATAATGTCATGTCATTATATTGGCCATCTTCATCCTGTCACATATAAGGAAGTTTCAAATATTCCCATTATCTCTTGGAAATTAGAATATGCATAATTAATACTACCATTGATCATTTAATAATGTCTCCAGATAATTTAGATGTGCCTTCAGGCCATGTTCCATTTAGACTTTGGTGAGTTAATGGGATCCCTGTAAGATCCTTCATGGAGAGGGAAAAAAACGATCTGAGAACTAACTATAGTGTCAAGTATATAAAAATACTTTTGGTGTTTCTCATACAACAGTAACATAATTGAGAGGATGCCACAGAACAGTAAATTAGGCAAGAATGTTTCATATTTAGGTGATTAAGAAGAACGTAATACCAGTTCTAACATCACACCCTGTGATTCCAGAATACTTACCTTTTTCATCAACCGCTTCTTGACAGCTTTCTAAAAAACAAGTTATATATGTTAGCCACTATGTTAATCAAAACACTAGATGGCAGAATGATGTTTCTTTATCAACATGGTGCAGCCTGTTGTACTGTGTTCTCATTCTTCACCTTGCTCAATAATTTTCTATGAAAAAATCACGCTTGGAGCCCCTCCAAAATACTAGCTTTGCTTACATCGTTTCAATGGCCCAAAAATATATTTAGGCCATTTTGCCACTCGTATCGAAACAAATTATGCCATAAAGATATGGGTAAAAATGTAATGCGTATTCGTCAAGAGTATTCTAAATGATCATAAGTAAAAGTAAAATATTTGGTCACATGTAGGCCTATAGCAGTCTAGCTGACAACTTCACAATATAAACCATACTTTTCAATGGAAGAAAGTAATTGCATTCATATTGTATATGACTTTTACGCATGCACTTGATGATGCCTTGCCTTCTATAGGCAGTATGTTTTGCCATAAAATACCACGTGCATTATAATGTAAATCAGAGATACTTTACCAGGAAATCCGCCTCTATGTTGACATCTTGGCGGAAAACAGCAGACACTGGTAATCAATACTGCTACAAAAATGAATGTGTTCATTTTGCTCGATTTTAATGCTATTACCTAGATGTGGCACATCAATGCTGTCAAAACTTCGACTTCCCTAAAAGTTCTTTTATTACACGTATTACGGTTGGCTCTCAAATTACAGATGAAAGGTTTCTGAAGTTGAACAACGCATTAAAAGATTTGCCCAAAAAGGAACAAAGTTGAACACAATTTCAACAATGATTCAACCCCTATTAGCGATCCCTGGCTAACCTGGCTTATTTTTATTTTCATTACTTTGAGTAAATATTTCCTAAACTTAGGACAGTTGAGATTTATTAAGAGTTGTCCATCTACCAAAATGCAGCACTAAAGGTTAGTTACCATTAATACACGTTCAATTCGTGACAGGTGTCAATTTTTCAATGGAGCCAATTTACGCAGGTTTATGTCAGTCAATTCTATCAAATGTGAGCCCCGCGACTCCACTACTCTATTTTTTGTTGCTGTGTTTTGGAAACACATTTTTAATCACATTGACAAACATCATCTCTTATATCTCATGTCTAAATCAGTAGCTTTATTACACCAAAAGCATGCTCACTATAATAAAACAACAACAAAACGAAAACTGAAACATGGTTTATTGTCAGAACTAGAGAACCTTAGTGCTGTAAATACTAAAACGATAAACATTTATTGCACTGCTTTGTGCACGTTATTTAATGCACAGCGAAACTCAAACTGCCTATGAACATTTTCCCACAGAATGTAAAATAACAAGTATCTTAACATGTTACCTACCATAAGCTTTGATATTATTTAAATTTAAAACGTAATGATATCTTGCACAAATCTCATGACATACCTATGCTACATCAAGTTGCTTCCATTTTCTAATAAGTTAAACACAAATATATTGGTTCTCCGTAGGGCTACAGTGCAAATATATAACATCATGTTAATACCCATACAAACATTTAATTTGAATCACCTGGCAAAATGAAGTACAACTGTACAAAATGCAATTTGAGTAAATTTTACATTCAGTTACAACTTATGCTTTCATATCATGTTAAAAATGATATTTGCCTTTGGCTTTTGTAAATAGTAGCTCTGAGAAAAGATACAAAGTGCATCAATAACCAGTGATTAACGTGACCTTGTGAACAACCTCAAGTCAGTCTGCTCCTCACAGAACATGGCAGCCATCATTACATTTATTGAACCTCCTGCACAGAGTGATCTACCATGAAACGTACACATTCAGCATGGAAACATTTTCAGATACAGTTAAAGCGCACCAGTAGCTTATCCAAAGGCTAATATAGCGGCTACGAAAAAAGCTTTCACATCCTCCCTCAAGTATTACTGAAAGGTTACTAAAATTGGCCACATTTGTCCCCTTACAAAGGGGACTTTATCGTACAAAAAGAGCTCTTCAAGGTCGAGTTCCTTAGGTGAGGGAAAAGCATAGATTCTCAAGTGTTGCGATCCATGACTTTATGGTTCAACAGAGCCTTATTTAATAACATTGATTCCTTTGACCCTGTCTTGGACTGTGTCTGCGTGCCAGGCTTTGACAGTGGATCATAGATTTGCCTGGCTTGTTTACCGATATTGTCTGAAGCCAACATCTCTGAACGCCATCCGCCTATTGCACTGCGTACCTCTGTTTACCTCTTCCTTTCACTGTCACACCCCACACATCTTTTTTGTCCTGTTTTTTTTTTTCTTTACTTTTCTCTTCCCAATGATGTCTTTTCTGACCGCTTTCTTCCGCTCACCCTCTATTTCTCTCACTCCTTCTATACATCTTCCTTTGTGTTTCCTCTCCGCCTCTCTTCCTCTCCTCCTCTCGTTCCTCACTTCCCGCCCTCGTCCATGAGGCAACATTTATTTTGGGGGGGGTTGTGGGATATGTTTCCATGTTCTTGCCTGGGGCCTTCATTTAGCTGACCCTCTGGAGACAGTAGTCGTTCTCAGTGTCCAGAGAGCTGCTGTGGCCAGACGAGGGGTACAGGTCACGGCGCAGCACTCTATTCACAACAGTCACCAGGACCTTCCTGTACTGTTGACGCAGGAGCGAGTAGGCGAAGGGGTCTGACGCGGCCTTGCTGTATGTCAGGCACTTACTGATAATTCCCCAATGGCGGTTGATGCCCACAAATGGAAGCAGCTCAGCCAGTCTGAAGAAGGAGAAGGATGAGGGTTGAATAGACCCAGCAAACATGAAAAGACCGGAGCTTTTAGTTTCGCTCTCATTCGTTATACGCGTTACACATTCATCCAGCTTAGAGTACATATTTTTATTTCAAGCCTCTAAAGCAACTTTGCTTCCACTGACTAACTGGTGACTGGGGAATATGACATTGTTTTTAATGTAATCTCTACAGGCAAAATAGATACATTTCAATTCTAGGCTAATGTAACTTTTGTTTGCCAGGGTTCTACAAACTAAACCACAAAGATAAAACAAAACAGAGTCATTTGTTATCAGGTTTTTCCAAAGATAATCATTAAACCATGACAATCAGTACAGTATATCCTTTGTACATGGTAAACTGTGTAAACAAAATGTTAATCAATAAGTTGATGGATAGTTTTTAAGTCCTAAAGTGTCTAATCATTATTTGTTGTTTACCTCACAATGATAATCTTGTCAGGGGGTAAGGGTTAGGAGGTTATGTCAATAACTCACTAACAGCTTTTTGTGTTGATTTGTTTCTTGCCTTTTACCATTCTCTTTCACACTTCTCTTTGGTATTTCACCACCAGTTCCAATTACATGGCATTTCCTTCAATGTGCCGTGAAGCATGTCATCTTTGCTTCGAATAGATGTTTTATATTTTGATTGCAAGAGTGGATGATTGTTCAAGGACAATCAGTTAGCTACTGCACTTTAATGAATTAATGAACTCAGTCTTTGTTATACATAACTAAATCCATCATGTGCTTGAACAAATGGGTAATATGAACTAGCAAGCAAAAACATATATTCCAATGGAATATTAACTTATTGCCTTACTAATTTTAACATTTTAACACATACCTTTAGCAAGCAATGCAGAAAGGCACACACACTAAATGAAGATAATTTACTTCAGAGCAATTACATGTATTTATCCTTTACAATACCTTTCACTTACCTTGTAGTTACGTAGGGAGCAAAGCAGATAATGAATGAGCCTATGAAGATGCTTATCTTCTTAGTAGCCCTCTGCTTCCTCCTCTTTTGCTCTACCAAACATCTTTGTTTCACACTGAAAAAAGCAATAGAAAATACTTTCAGAAGTTTTTTTCTAGGAACACTGACGTCAGGAATTTCTGAAATCGTTTCCTCTTTTCATGCAATGTATAACTCTTTTGTGTGGAACCCATAATTGTCATACTAGAGGGGACAGCAGAGGTTTTGAACCTAGTCTTCCACCAGGTATATTAAAACGTACGGCTGCATATAACATTCACATTAATAATAGTTTTGACACAAAAAAAAATAACGTACCTTGGATGAATGTCTACCAGCAAGAAAATGGTTTGCATTGTGATGATATCAATCCTCTTGCAATGAAACCTGGCAACTTTCAACACCTTCAAGTATGTAAAGCACAGGATCAGGAGGGATAGCATGAAACTTGTGGCATGAAAAACGACTGTAAAAACTGTGAACTTAATCCTGTTGCCTTCATCACTCAGATGCAAGGTGCACGACGCATAAATGTGACTGTAGTCAACCCAAGAGAAGAGTAGAGCTATTAGCGAAAACGTGAGCGAATGGAGCCAAGAGTAACACACCATTACCACTGCGTCTTTGTATCGCATTTTGCTGGAGTAACTCAGTGGAAAGACCACCGCTATCCACCGATCTATGCTTAGAGCTGCCATGCTCAGCATAGTGTTCGCAGTTAAAAAAGTCTCCAGAAAGCTCACAGTATGGCACAAGCAATCCCCAAAAGGCTGCTGGTTTCGGATAATCCCCACTAATGTCGTTGGCATGTTTAAAATTGTGATAAGAATGTTGCAGAAAGACAAGTTCATGGTAAATATACCCGGCACTTGTCGGCGTATCTCGGTGCTGTGGACAAAGCATAGCAGCACAAGCAAGTTCGACAACAACGAGACTATTGCTACCACAACAATGAACAACGCAAAAATAATTTCAGCAAAGTCCATTTCTCACTTTAAAAAGTCCACGCGTTGGTTAGCTTCACCGGAGGATGATAAGCACTTAAAATCCACCATAGTTACACGTTGTTTATCATACCTCCTCAGGTAAAATGAATTCGGTCCTACTGTTCGAGTCTAGCAGCGGCGTGTCCAAGTTGCTGGCGCGCTGTCCATGGTGCTGAAGTGGAAGAAACGCGCGCGCGCCTTACGAGTACCTTGACAATTACACTCCTCGGGGTTGTATTTCTCTAACATCTGGACTTGGAACAGCGTTCTCTATAGATTTAATTGATCGTGCGATTTAGACATGGGTTTGTGTGTGGGTTAACCTCTCCCTTCCATTACTTCAAAACAATGGCATACATCCAAGTGCACGCAGAGAACATGCGTTTTGCTGATGGGTGGGGGTTATAATGGAGAGATGTGATCCGTAGCCATATGCCTATTAAAAAAAGAAAGAGGCTTCATATTACCTGAGAAGAAACAACAATAAAATCTGATGGTACTCCAGGCATTGCAGTATTGCTAGCTGTGGTGTTTATTATACACTTGAATATAATCTAAATCCTTGCATGCAGTTACTTTTTATCAAATAAATACAGAGAACAAAGTGCAGAGAACATGCAATGGAACCAAACGTGTAGCTGATGATTAAGGTGGCTCTCCTGTGACCAACTGGGACCAGGTGCACAGTCCAGGCACATTGGGGGGGGGGGGAAATTGTAAATAGATCCGTTTCCTGCACATGAAATATTTAAAGAACCATGCTGAGAAACTGTACGCAGGCCACAAGAGATATCTGAGACCAATTTTGGGTAGTGGGAATGAGGTGAATTTATATGCAAGCCTTTTTGACATTCTATTTTCCAACCTTCACGGAATAGCCATGTCATGTAAGGTTGGGGCAAAGCCTCAACAGGCTTTATTATTCCGCCGTCTATTCATGCGTACAAACAGTCTCTGTTTGCATTTTCTTAAGGCACGCTTGGTAAATAAATATCAAGAAGAACATATTGCTAACAAATATCCTTATCATGAAGAAACCCAAACCTGATACTAAATCTGTTCATTGATATTAACAAACAAGTTCCTGTAGAAATGGGCAGGACTAAGGTTGTATATTTTGCTCATTACACAAAACCCTTGTAGATCAATGTAGCTTCTTTGTCAACAAATAAAATGACAAATGTCTGCATGTGCATTGTCCGATTGTTTTGTTATATTTTACAGACTGGATAAAACTTCCCTTTTTTTAAACCTGGCAGCAGTAATGTTTGACTATAATGTCAGATAAGCTGTGAAAATATGTTCTAACCTGGGTATTCTGAAAGAAGACGACAGCGTGAAGTCTCTGGGTGACAAATTTCGTAAACTAGATATCACAACACTAATGCAGACACATGAGTGACTCACCCAGTGCAGACAGAACAGGGCAAAGGGTTTTGTTTGTTTTTGTATGGTGAGACATTTTCGCTGTGCGTTGTTTTGGAAGTGCAAAGAGTTTGTTATTTATATTTCTTATTTTTGTTTATCGTAATATAATTACAGAAAAACAGTATTATAGTAAGTTGTTTGTTAATGCCAGCTCTAGAATGAATCACTGGTGCCACGGTGTGACCCCAAATCAAAACAATTGAGACGAGGCGGGTTGATGCGTGACGTGGGCGGAGTTAGTGTGTGAGAGAGTGTGTGTGTGCTTAAGTCAGAAAGACAAAGCAGCAACGGGGGAATGTCAGCCCCCTACAAGCAAATGATCAAATGGCTGCTAGCAAACTACAGCTGCGCTGCTGGGGGAAAGTGCAGGGCTATTTTTAGTCTTGATGGGGTGTCACCTGCAATAGAACTCTGAATCTGTGCGTTATTTTACCAAGGGTGTGCTCCCGAGCTAAAGGTCCAGAACTCAATGAATTCAGTGAAATTTAGGACCTTGAATAGGAAATGTCTCATCCAGGATTTGCCTTCTTGTTACTTGTGCTATGAATTAGGAATCCCTCAAAAGCCCAAAGGAGAAACCAAAGGGTGGCTGATAGACAAGAGCACAGTTAGAATAGCCCTGTTGACACGTTGATGATTCTGGAGACTCGTCAAGTGGGGATCGAACTGTGAGCTCTCTTTCTTCACCGGCATTACAATAAGCATACGAAGACCAGAGGGAAAGAACTGGATGCTTGGAGGACCTGTCGGGACAGTAGACAACATGCCTCCTAAACGACTGCAGATGGTGAAGTCCCGAAGGTTCCTATCATTTCCAATTTACACGATTGATAATCTGCTGTTGGTTGACAAGTCACAAAGATGAGGTGTTGTTTGTTCATAAAAAAACAACAGATCACACACCACAAAGGAAGTAAAACATTGCTATTTACTCATTTTCTACACTGTAGGTACGTTAAGACTGAGCATATGCTTGCAAACACAGGCCAATAAACAAGTGAATCTGAGAAAATACATTAATGGCAATCATCCAATACGGTCTATGGTTTATAGTTTTGAGTTACACAGACGCATTGCAGACATATCGCCCGTTCTCTCAAGAAAACAATTGTTTTTTTTTCATTCTTTTAACCAAGTCTGTGCACTGACATTTTAGACGTCATAAACAATCCTAGCATTGTACCTTGGTCTTTGTGCTTATAATCGAACATATTATTGTTCCCTGGTAGCAGGTTCAGACATCCCAGGAGTAGAGTGGAGCTGAGGGGAGTGGGAGGGAGAGGGGATGGGAGCTTCACGTGTACATCTAAAAGAAAGAAAAGTACAGGGGCACTTCAGTTAGCATTTAGGTGTTCCATCAGTGCAAGTGTGTTGTATTACATAACAGGGTTTGACGCCCTAACAAACCCAACTCACCTAGCACTACTGGAGTGCTTTAGAACCTGGAGACTTTCTCAGGATATATGTACTGTATTTCACAAGTGCTGATCCTACCTGTAATGTCAGTTGTACCCACCCACTGCAGTGCCCTTTCAAGCCTCTAAGTGCCTACTGTCAGGAATCAGGGAGTGCTCCAGAGGACTCACAGGTTCAGCTTCACAGGTAGTCCCCATTGAACAAATCTCGCAGGACCTGCCCTATTTCCTATACTTGTTGAATAACCACGTATCCTTGAATAGCTCTGTGCAATATATATATATATATATATATATATATATATATATATATATATATATATATATATATATATATATATATTTCTGTATAAATAAATATATACAGTATTTACACACAGAGAGAGACAATAGTACATTGGTAAAAAGCACTGAAAGATGCCTCCCAGTTCTCTTTAGTAGAATTATTTATGCCGATGTGCATTTATTTTTTTTCAATAAGATGGGTATACTCAAAGACACATATTGAACTATTCTTTGCACTGTAACTTTCTGCTTTAGTGATGATGTAAAAAGTAAATGGCGTTTAGAAATGGTTTGATATATAACACTGCCATTATGGATATTGGATTAAAATCGAATCATTTTCTTTGTGCCTTTTCCAGCAAAGTTTTCCCTTTGATACTCACAGTCTTTGGGTGGGTGTGCACATTGGCAACCACTCGCTGTTGTGATTAGTTTATCATATCTCTAACACACAATATCTCATAAAAAAATAACACCACAGAAGATATAAATACAGGGGACAGTCTGCACTGCAAAGTAAAGTATTTCAACAAAAGTTTAACTTTATTTTCCATAATTTGTGTTTCAACAAAAGTTTAACTTTATTTTCCATAATTTTATGTAGCCTACAGTTCTTATTATAAAAGTGGAAAATAAATCAGATAATTTTTTAAATGACACAGACAGAACCATAGTTCATGTGACAGTAGACCCACAAACTTTGATTTGCCTTTGTTTTACACCTATGGGTGACTTTGTTGTACACAGTTATACCATAGAAAAAACAGTAATGTACTATATAATAGGGGGTCTCAAATCTAATGTTCTGAAGAGGCTTTAAAACATACTTCCTTGTGAGCAGCGATTGGCCCCGCCAAGTGAAATCCGTACGTATTGTCATTACATGACCTCTAAATATAAACCAATAAGGTAAGACACTGTCAAATCATAAAACTACTGAGATTATTGGCAATCTCACCAATCACCAATCAGGTAAGGAGGGCTTGTCCAATCACTGCGTAAGGACAGCCTTGCTGTCACAATTGTGCGTAATATCACTGATATTTAGAGCAACCAGAGTGAAGATCTGTGTGGGGAGTGGGTAGCTCAAAGATTTATAACTAGGGTGAGACAATTTGTAGTACCTTTGTTCTAATGTTAAAACAGGTGAACGATTGTGCAAAGGACAATTAAGTCCCTTTTGCAAGCATAATTAATATTAGAAGTGGTGGCTTTTTAAAAAAAACATTTTTATCTACACTTCATCAAAGTCCAAAATCTAATTTATTTGTTAACCACATTTTATACACAAAGGAAAGTCAATGTGCTTTACATAAAGCAAACAGAAACATACAAAGAAGAAAGAAAAGACTTATAAAAAATAGAAAAACAACTGAAAGAAGATAAAGACAAATTCTAGAAAGAAACAATTGAGCAAAAAGCAATCGAGAACAGAATTATTTTTATCTGGATTGAAAAGTAATCAGGCTTGGAGCGAGTCTCAGATCTTCTGGAAGTTGGTTCCAGCTATTTGTTGCATAGTAGCAACGCTGCGTCACCTTTTTATCTATTAACTCCGGGAAATGTTAAGCGACATGTACCAGATGAGATGACCTGAGGGGTCTAGAAGGTTCATACTGTAATAACATGTTGGTAATGCATTTTGGCCCCAAATAATCCAATGACTTGTAGGTACGCAGTTTTTTTTAAATCAATTGTTTGACAGTGTAGTGATTTGAGAATTTGTGTAATAAGTTCATATATTTTTGGTCTTTGTTAAAAGTCTAGCAGAATTCTGAACTGCAGCTGCAGCATGCATCATCCCTTTTTCACTGACACAAGTCTATACAATATTTGAATCAAGTTTGAATCAAGGTTGAAATACGAAGCTGATCAACATGTTTTATTTATTGTAATAATTGTGTATTTTGTATTCAAAAACCCTTTTAACCTAACCTAAAGGTCATCGATGTGAAAGGAGGAGGATCTGAACTGCACACAAGCTCGTGAAAGTTTAGAGGAACTTCCTTCTCAAACTGTTTTCTAGCTGCTGTTGTTTTCACTATAACACGTTTCAATAAAAACCCTGGTTTAACTTTGTTGCAAATAATATATGCTTACACAGCAGACAGAAAACATCGCTACGCCACAGAATTGAAACATGAACACGAATATCATTATTATTAATACTATTGCTATTATTTTAATATCTTGATTATTATTATTGAGTTGACCTTTTTAAAAGTAAACAAAAAGTGTGCCGGTGGAAATGTTAGCTGTTCTACATTAGCTTTTCACTTTGTCTCTTTTTACAACATCTGGTTTCAAATGTTACTTACCATTTAGGCTTAGCTAAGCCTAAAAGCCTGCTCGTTGGCAAACAAAGGAGTGTGAAATGGCTTTAACGAGTCTCCTGCAGCTGTGACAGGTAAAGCAGGTAGACTTGTCATGATGAGTCATATTCCCATAGCAACACCCCATCGAAGTGAGTTATTGCTCATGCCTGCCACTGCGTTTGATGATGTTTATGTAAATGTCTACGTCTATGTTATGGGTTTGTTGTTATAATTATGCAGGTGCATTGTAAAGCCTTCCCTCATTTTACACCGCAGAATATTCTCTCTCATCTCATCGTCATAATCCCGAGAAGGACAAATGGAAGCAGTGTGTCTTACAGATGTACGGTATCTAAGCAACAGGAGAACAGCTTTTTGTGGGTACTGAAAACATGTGAAAAGGCTTAGAATTGCCTGGAGTTTGGTGCACAAAGCGAGTCCCTTCATAGCCCGCCCGTTACCTTCCCCACACATTAGAAACAATGTCACAGACCACAGTCTGGGCAATGAATGAAGAGTGGGTTCAGTCAGCAGAAGACAGGGGGCATTCTCTGTGATTAGCTAACGAGCACTTTGATGCTACTTTATCAGACGACTACAGTCATTTCTTTTCAAGGATGCAAAATGGGTGTTTTCAAAGTTTTGCCATGCTGATGTGGAAATAAGCTTAAATGGGGAATACACTGTCCCATAAATTTGCAAGACATCGTGGGTGCAAGGATTCAGCAGCTGGGAACATTAGGTTACGACTGCTCTGTGCATAATACATCAGTTCAAAGTTATAATAATGTTCTATCAATAATAATCCCTTCTATTTGGATACATACGAAACAACTAAGTCACTGCAATGATAATGAAGCATTGTTCAAGATATGGATGTAGCATGTTTTTTGGGTACTGTTATATGATGAAAATATGCCAAATGCCAATGGGTTTGTGGTGTGTAAGAATGGATTCACAGTTTATTTATCTGACCAATTTGAGAAAACGTAAATTGGTTCCACAGCATGCAACACTTTCTGGCATCTACCAGTTGGTGTGCGCGCAAGTTGGTAATGAGCCATTTCACACCTTCGTCTGCTGCATGGATATGTTTTTATGATCTCACCTTCAGCCTGCAGGTCTCTAAAAACTCAACCACTGACCTCTTCCTCTCTCTCTCTTTTTCATCTATGTTACCAAAATCAGATCCACCCACAGCAAATGTAGAAGCAAACCAGCTAGGAAATTCGTCGTCAAATTTTGCACAAGCTTCTCGGTACGCGGTTTATTGGAATTTCTTTGTGAAATTTCCCAATTCCAGTAGGGCAAATTTAGGAATAATCATATGTACTTCTACAACTCACAAGAACACACAAACATTAAGTACAGACAAATTATATTTCTAATACATCTGCTAAAGAAAAAATGCAGAATTCCAGGGGAAGATCTCGTTTTAAATAGACTTCCCTGTTACCTTTCTAGAAACAGACAACTGTCATCATGAGCTGAAGCACGTCCGTATGTTCAGGCTCCAACTGACAGTCAAGGCACTTGTGCCATCCATCAAGATATTCATCAAGGCCTAGCAGACATGACTGCTCTCAGGTCTGGGGCTGCAGGAGGAGTGCTGGGGACACTACTGTTATGTAATGGACCAGATGCATGAGTCATGCTGTTCCAGGGCCCTGGTCAGAGGGAACACACACCACCACTCCAGCACTCAACCCTGGATCAGGCCATGCAGGGCTCACAGGCTGACCATCTCTGTCGAACATGTATTTATAAATCCTTTGTACTATGCACTGTGCTCATGTATGCCTGGGACAATCACTAAGGCCAAGGCGTTTTTGTTAGTGGTATAATGTTGTTGATGTTGTTTGAGACACGTGCACATGCAGGTACTTAGCGAGCGATTTATGAGGACATCCTGTACATTCTAAGAAGGTTTGGGTTTAAAATTAATTTTCCATTGTAAACTAACGGCACGTTATCATGGGATTACATCTGTCTCATTCCCTTGTTGGGGTGCTCCTGCTCTAAATGGGTTGGTCAATAGCTGTGTCATTTGTACACATTTATGAGGAGAGACAAACAGGTGCTCCCCAAATTACAATTCCTGAAAGAGGGAATATTGATTGATTCAGAGCTTAGTTTTTGGGAATTATCTGAACAAGTGATTTAGTAGTAACAATCAGCTTTAGCACCGAACGTGCCTCAGATGTTACCAGCCGTCATCGGTCGACAGAGTCTGCCCCTGTGGCGGATGTCATTACTTTTTCAACAGGGAGGGCCAATGCAGTATTAACAAGTGTTACGCAACCCTAATCAAGGAAGTAAAGTAAGGTTTCAAAAAACCTCTGCACACCATCGCATTTCTAGTTAATCTTTAATTAAGCACAAGGTGCAGCGTTGAATCATCCGTTCTTCCGTGGGAGCTATTTTAAGCCATCGTCGCCCACTCACTCTCTCTCTAGGGGAGGCAACGGGAGTCTTGAAAAGCAGGGAACCGTAGAATTGTGATTGTATTGAGCAGAGGCTACTTCAAAGAACTGACTGCTCGGATCGAGGACATGTTGACCATTTAGAGATTGATAAGATTGGATGTGTGTGTGTGTACGTGCGTGTGTGTGGAGAAGGGGGTGGGGGGGAAGGGATGGTGCCAGAGATTTGATCATAAAAAGGTCAAACAGGTTTGTTTGCCACTCAGCCTGCTGGTAGAAAACAGAACGTAGACATTGGAGACATCTTATCAGACCAACCTTTTGGGATCAGCTGTTTTGACGTAATATGAACCAATGTTTTTTTTTGCAGAACTGTTTGTTTCATTATTATTTCTACTATTCAAATAGTCTTTTTTTTAGGATGTAATGTTGTGATGACAGACTAGCATTTCACACATGTACTCTGGGATTAGACTGGGCTAATGTGTGAATCAAACTGGTATAGAGGGTGGTACATCCTGTTCAACAGATTCTGGTGGCACCTCTCTGATTCGTCAATCCACTTGTCAATTATTTGTTTCACCAACGTTCACAACTGTGAAAATCTTAACTTCTACATAGCAACGCCAACCCTGATAGTTATGATTGGTTGACACAATAAAGAACAGATCAGCCCCATATATTCAGTATTTATGTACTTCTTTAAACCAAAACTACACTCAGCTTCCCCCAAGCTTTCTGATTACAAGAGCGGCGTCGTCTACATAGCCGGGCCACGAGAAGCTACGCATGCAGGAAACACCACTGTTCTACCCCTGCCTCCCTGTCTGTTCAACTGCACTGGCGCGCTGCCAACCAAAGTTGAGGGAGTACACAGGGTAATCCTCTTCAAGTCAGCACTGAATATTTCAGACCCCTAGCATTAAAGCAGTTAGGATGCTTGCATGTTATACACCCTAAGTGCCTTTTACTTTGACATGAACATGTCTTAAAGGACTTAAGGCACTCAATCTACTCCTCTGAGAGAAGCACAGGGAAAGCTACCTAAACATTTGCATAAGGGATTCAATGTTTTTATTTGACCACTTAAGCTTTATTTGTAGGTTTAGCATACGACAGTCTTGATGTGCATTGACAACATTAACATATTGTGCATCCTCAGCCAGTGGATAGACAAACAAAGCCGACTGTTAAACAGGGTATTTTCTTTAAGACGTCATGAACGCAGAGAGCAGAGTCCATGTGGCATTAAATCACACAGTCATCCACTGATGGTCCAAACAGCGCAGCGGCGGTCCGCTCTGTTTGGACGTGTTGTTTGCCAACCCCTCGGCTACATGCTACTGTTTGCCTGCTCCATACCGGCTGCCAGAGCAGTCAAACCCCCTGAGACCACAGCTGAAACAACTGGAAGGATGTATTCGGAGAAACCTTGCTTGATGATGTATGAGTACAAATAGTGTATTTTCGGTTCGAATACAGGTCACTAAAAGAATCATGGCCATTGCCAGAGTGAAAGCAGTATAGCTTCCGTTAGCGGTCTGTCCGTGGTGGCAAAGGACACATCTGGAGACGAACTGTCACAGGTCTATTTAGGTGCTAATAGACTTGGCTTGGTGTCAGATGGTAGGAGCCCCCACCTGCCACCCACCCTCCTCCAGCTCCATGGAAACGACGCCCCCAGTTGCACCTCTATGGTAACCCTATTCTTGTGCCACCATCAGGGCTGCCTATGACAACATAACAGCTCTTTTGTCAGCCTGGTGCTTTTTGTCGGCTAGGATACTACATCCCGTTGCAGCGAGCACTTCCTACGTTCCTTCCTTTTGAGTTGTCACTGACAATCATAGTGGCAGGTTCACGTGGAAATTATGATAATACATACAGCATTGTAGGTAAGAATGCTCCAGAATCATGCAGTCATAGCAGGATCGCAAATGACTTCCCAGGCAGACCAGCTTTGTTCTATTTTTACATTTGCATAAACTGTGTGCTATAACACAATAACAAATAACAAAATCCTGCTTTCGATTTCCCTTCATAAAGAATGTTACATGTCGCGCCTAAGGATCTAACCCGGAGCTGTCTGTCGTGACCTTCGGAAACCAAGGACCCAGCCCACAAAATGCAATGGCTGGAGGACACGATGAGGCCTCAGCTAGTAGCCATGTCGCTGACGTAGATCAGCCCTTAGTGGGTCATATAGCCTCTGACTTGAGATGGCACCTGTGTCATGGCGTCATGCTGTGAGACTGTACTTACACTAGTCTACCCATTGGGTCAGGTCTGGAACTCTGACACTTTGAGGATTGAATGTTCATTTCATAAAAACTCAAATGTTTATCAGTGCGATGCATATACTGTTAAAAGGGCGTTTCTCATAAATGTTTGCAAAATTTTATAAGTTGAAATGAGTGAACTGAAATGGTGGAAAACATTCATATCGTCCTTTGTGAAAGCCCTCATTCCTCGTGTGTCTAATTGAAAGGAGAGGACAGCGCAGACATGTTTGAGAAAGGTTATAAATGGCTTTGTGCGCGTGCCTCTGTGTGTGTTAGACAGCAGAGCCCTAGATGGGAACGTCCCTGTGGTCTTTTTGGGTGCAGGTGCCATGGAAACTGAGAGGGTTTGAGTGAGAAGGGCACGTGTGCACAAACACGTGGACATATGAACATACGCACACGCGCGCACACACACACACACTTTCTTGTATTTCGCTTTCTACAAAGGCACGCACGCATGGGCACACACACACACACACAAACAGACATTTATACACAACCACTCACTCGTGCAGTGATTGACAGCTAAAGGAGGGCTAGGCACAACTGATTTTCTTTAATACCCCCAATTTTATTTCTTTCCTTTCTATACCTCTCTCTCTCTTTCCACAACAGTCTCTCTTTTGCTCGCTGTCACCCTTTTCGTTGCTCTAGTATTATTCTTTCCACAGTCTATTAAACTACGGAGCCAGAGCAATATGTGTGGTCACATAACTCTTATGGAAATAAATTCACTGAGCAATACTTTTTTAAAGCAGAATTATTCTCAAGGCCACATTCAACCTATTATATATATATACAGTGAAGAAAAGAAGTATTTGAACACCCTGCTATTTTGCTATTTCTCCCACTTAGAAATCATGGAGGGGTCTGAAATTTTCATCGTAGGTGCATGTCCACTGTGAGAGAGAGAAACTAAAAAGAAAAATCCAGAAATCACAATGCATGATTTTTTAACAATTTATTTGTGTGATACAGCTGCAAATAAGTATTTGAACACCTGAGCAAATGAATGTTAATATTTGGTACAGTAGCCTTTGTTTGCTATTACAGAGGTCAAACGTTTCCTGTAGTTTTTCACCAGGTTTGCACACACTGCAGGAGGGATCTTGGCCCACTCCTCCACACAGATCTTCTCTAGATCAGTCAGGTTTCTGGGCTGTCGCTGAGAAACACGGAGTTTGAGCTCCCTCCAAAGATTTTCGATTGGGTTCAGGTCTGGAGACTGGCTGGGCCATGCTAGAACCTTGATATGCTTCTTACGGAGCCACTCCTTGGTTTTCCTGGCTGTGTGCTTCGGGTCGTTGTCGTGTTGGAAGACCCAGCCACGACCCATCTTCAATGCTCTGACTGAGGGAAGGAGGTTGTTCCCCAAAATCTCACAATACACGGCCCCAGTCATCCTCTCTTTAATGCAGTGCACTCGTCCTGTCCCATGTGCAGAAAAACACCCCCAAAGCATGATGCTACCACCCCCATGCTTCACAGTAGGGATGGTGTTCTTCAGATTGTACTCTTCATTCTTCTTCCTCCAAACACGCTTAGTGGAATTATGACCAAAAGGTTCTATTTTGGTCTCATCTGACCACAAAACTTTCTCCCATGACTTCTCTGTATCGTCCAAATGGTCATATGCAAACTTAAGACGGGCCTTGACATGTGCTGGTTTAAGCAGGGGAACCTTTCGTGCCATGCATGATTTCAAATCATGACGTCTTAGTGTATTACCTACAGTAACCTTGGAAACGGTTGTCCCAGCTCTTTTCAGGTCATTGACCAACTCCTGTCGTGTAGTTCCGGGCTGATTCCTCACCTTTCTTAGAATCATTGAGACCCCACGAGGTGATATCTTGCATGGGGCTCCACTCCGATTGAGATTGACCGTCATGTTTAGCTTCTTCCATTTTCTAATGATAGCTCCAACAGTGGACCTTTTTTCACCAAGCTGCTTGGCAATTGCTCCGTAGCCCTTTCCAGCCTTGTGGAGGTGTACAATTTTGTCTCTGGTGTCTTTGGACAGCTCTTTGGTCTTCGCCATGTTACAAGTTAAAGTCTTACTGATTGTATGGGGTGGACAGGTGTCTTTATGCAGCTAAAGACTTCAAACAGGTGCATCTGATTCAGGATGATACATGGAGTGCAGGTGGACTTCTAATGGCAGACTAACAGGTCTTTCAGGGTCAGAATTCTAGATGATACACAGGTGTTCAAATACTTATTTGCAGCTGTATCACACAAATAAATTGTTAAAAAATCATGCATTGTGATTTCTGGATTTTTCTTTTTAGTTTCTCTCTCTCACAGTGGACATGCACCTACGATGAAAATTTCAGACCCCTCCATGATTTCTAAGTGGGAGAAATAGCAAAATAGCAGGGTGTTCAAATACTTCTTTTCTTCACTGTATATATATATATATATATATATATATATATATATATATATATATATACATATTTATTTTTTATGTTGAGTCATAATCCGTTTGTAGTCTAAACATACAGAGCAATTACTGTAACAGTAGAGGAGACACCATTATTTACTGGAACTGTAGACAAGCAGAAAATGACTTTTAGGATGTTATCTTTGAATTTTTTTATATATGATATATATTTGGACAGCTGCAAATTAGAACTTTAACATGAATGTCTATCAACTCTTCCACAGCTTTATTTGATATTTTCAGCACAGAGTTCATCATGGAAAGGACGAAAGGAAACCATTATGAAGCAAGTTCGTCCTTCATGTTGGGAAACTAGCACAGCTGTGTTGTGTAGGGTTTGTTCAAAGCCTGGAACAAAAAATACGTAGAAGTTGAAATTAATACTTTTTGGTACCATCACATTTTAGTTGATATTGCAAGAAGATGGTCAATTTCTCTGTTCTATAGTTATGCAGTCATGACAATTTACTTTTTCTGGATATAAACGTGGTGTGACAAGATGGGGATACACTATAGGAGGGAGAAATATGTGTCTGCTGGTAAGCTTAGCATTTCATTACCATCGAATAAAACAGAAGGCCCCAAACAATGTATCATTTTAAAAGGCAACATACGGCAATTAACTATGAAAACCACTAGCTATATTTCTATTTTTACTCACTATATGGGTTTAAAATGTGTTAAATATTTACTCTTAATACCTTCTTTTTGGCTATAAATACTAATGTCACATTGTTAAGGACTACAAAAAGGAGACATACAGGTGGTTTACAAGCAGCCCCATAGCATCTCCAAAAATAACACAGCAGAAAAACACAGGGCAAGCTGATGGCTTCCTCGAGTTACACTTACTGTATGTACAATTTGCAATGTTTGACAGTTGGAATTTCAAATAAGACTGCATAAAATGGGAAAACGTCTGCTGGTGCCGCCCCCTCACTCACCCTTTTGTATGGTGGGTGATGCTGAGCTCTCCAGTGGCAGCTTATCAGGTAACCCAGGTAAGAGGAGCCGCACAGGGGTGGAGGACAGCCCACACATCCCTCATCACGAGGAGGGAAACCTGGGCGTGACAGCTTGTGAGCCTCTCACGTCGTCTGTGCAGGTGTCGCCAAGTTCTCTGTGTCGGCGGTGGTGGGGGGGGGCAGTTTTTTTTTTTTTTGTTCTTGAGCGTAGAGCGACCGCAGCGTATGAGAATCCTTCTTTACGTTCCCTTGCCCATGAAGTGCTTTAAGGGATAGTTCGGAACGTTTTACCTGTCTAAATGGCATTGAGGAGGAGAACAAAAGAACTCTTAACCGTCCAAGTGGACGTAAACGTTGTCTGGACCCTGGTAGACATCTCGAGGAAACACTGGCGATAAGGGGCCGCATCAAAAATCACAACCCTCCCTTTAAGAAAGACGCTGATTGCCTGGAACATTTCCCAGAGAAACGTTGTTTACACTGCAGATCCAAGCGGCAGATTTTTTTTTTTTTTTTACATGGGTTGGGTCTGTTAATGTTTTCCCCAGTGTATCTGTGGCATGTCTGGGAGTTTTCATTTTTCTGTCCCTCTACTGGAATCGGAAAAAAATGGGCTGTAAATGTGGGATCTCACACTCCCACAAAATAGTTCAATACCGGAGAAAGATATTAATGAATGGTGCTGTCGAATATACTTCAAATATGGTCAGTATAATAAAAAAAAAAACACAAAACCACAATTAGGTGGGAGGGCTCTTTAAATCTTATAAATTGTTTCAATGCTCCATCCAGCACATAACTCAGCCCAGCTGTCTGCAGTAATAAAAGTTCCTTGTTGGTTGATTAGTAGACCCCCCCCCCCCCCCCCCATAACAATGAAAAAGATCGAATTAGAGAATAAACCATTATCATGTGATAGTCATTCAAATCTGGAGGTAATCACTAGTGAACCGCAACCTCGAATGAATGGAAACAGTGACTTTGCTTTTACAAAGCGTTTGAGACCTGTAGGAAGGGAAAACAAAATCTCTGGAAATATGTGGAGCAGGTGCTAATGAGCCGAGTAGCTTTTCGTAGGCCCCGCAGGGATGTGAACAGCTCAAGACAAGCTGTGTGGTGTCTTCTTTTGGTCTGAACTTTGTCTGACCCGCCTTATCTCCTCGACTAGCAAACTGGGCACCACACCAAGCAGATGTTTCTGTTGAATCACGCTCTCTTTTATAACGACAGTTTACCTTTCGTATCTCCACAGCTCACCAAATCGCACGACCAGAACTGAGAGTTATACCTTTCAAAGAGGTCTTCAAATACAGGCCTCTCAATATTTAATGTATCATCCCTATTGTCATTGCAACAGGGAGACTCCCCGGAGAGCCCTTTGAACGTTGCTATCAGTATGAGCACTACGTTTATGTGGATGAAATGGAAGCTGAGCAGCAGGCTGTCAGCCAGCTCTACATACTTCAGCGACCTCTGAGCAGCGAGGACTGGGATTTAAAGTCAAGGAATGTGTGAGGTAAGAAGAAATAAATCCAGGTAGTAAAATCTTGTAAAAAAAAAATCAAGTACTAGTATTAAATGTATGAGCATGAAACACTGCCACTACACACACACACACACACACACACACACACACACACACACACACACATCAAGGAGTGTAGATGGGGAATATACAGTATGCTTTGTAATTAAACACGACTGGTTGAAGATCACCACTTCCTAACCCCAGTGACTGGAACGGCTCTCTGGAAACACCTTATGGAAACAATAGGTTTCCCTGAAAACACCATGGTGAACAGGTACTGGTAACACTTACTTTTCGCAGGCGTCTCTTTTGTAGGATGTTACAGAGCATTAAATGCAGCCCCATAGCATCTCCATAAATAACACAGGAGAAAAACACAGGGCAAGCTGATGGCTTCCTCGAGAGATGCAGCCACTTCTGCCTGACCTAGTTACAGGAAGGAACAGTGACTTCACTCTTTTCATTTTTTTCTCAATTCCTGTCTAATTAGGTCCTTACGCTAGCATGGAGAGAAAAGGTCTGGATTACCTCAAGGCTGGGTGGTCAGATACAAATTTGCATGCCCACGCACATACAGATTCTCTATCTCCATAAAACTCTCTAAACAAATTGCTCTGGACATGAGGTGAAACATCACGCAGGCCGGTTTTAAATAATATGTTGGCGGATGCAGTGCTTTAAGATTGACTCATTTCAGGCAGGGGTACTGGTCTGGGGAGGAATCAATCTTGGTTTGCCGTGGGTGGAAGCGGTCAGGGGGTTAGCCAAGCGAGACGGACATAAACAGTGTCATAATGACAACTTTTTCAGTAGGGCGCGGGGGCGGTGAGGGAGGATGAGGTCACAGGGTCGCAGAGGAAGTGAGATATGGCTATGTTCGGAACCACATACTCTATACACTCAGTGAGTAAACACTGTATACTGTAACCGAAATCGAGTATACTACTTTTTATAAACATTGGCTTAAATTGTCAGTATGGCTCAGCTGGAACATGTGACCAAAACAAAGACCTTCCACAGCAAATGGCCAGGCACATATTTTCAATTGTTTTTACTCTGTCAAAGCCAGCAGGAAGTTGGCACGTTGCATTTTGGGCCATGAAGTTTCGTCAGGCAACATCTCTGGTCTTCCTGTCTTTCCAAATAAATCAGGAACGTTTTCCATATTAAAATTACCCGTACTGTTGGCATACTGCATATACATTTGTCATCCTATTTAGTATGTTAAGGATGCATAGTAGACGATTCGGAGCACAGCCTACGTGTGAGGGTGTGTCACGGTCCACGGGCAGCAACTGTGGGTAAGTGGGTCGATGGGTTTTGCTTCTACATCTACAGACTGGAGATGCAGGAAATGCAATGAATTGATTTTTTTTCCTCTTAACACAGTGGAACACGAGCGAGAAGGAGAGAGCGAGAGAGAGAGAGAGAGAGAGTGTGAGAGGGGGGGGGGGGAGAAGGAGGGAGGGGAGGAGTGGTGTTCGTCTACTCCACTCACCTCATTGAAACCCACTGAATATGTAGCCCGTGAAGCCGTGCAACACGCCTTCCCACGGCGGCACTGACCTCACAACACGTGTTACAAAATCGACCATTGCGTGGCGTCCATGTCGAGTAAACACGGGATCTCTGCTTTCCGCCGTTTTTCCACGTTTCTCGTGACCTCTGCAGCATCACGCGATGGCGTCCTCCGCACACCGTCCCTCCGGTCAGCCTGAGTAAATATTGTACATTTCTTCATCAATATTCAAAGTCATTCCCCTCATCTGGCCTCCAGAGAATATGGGAGTATCCAGCCTGTTAATGTTTGAATAGAGTTTTTTTCAAGCTTAAAGATAAAAAAGAAGAAAGAAAAAAAATAAACTGAACAAAACAAACAGTGTGCATGGCTGTGTGGCGGATGGGAAAATGCGGACGTGTCCGGAACATATCGATAGGTCAGCCGCTAAACTCATCTTACTGTCAATAGAAGTTATGACGGCCATGAGTAATCTAAAAGCCCTAAGAAGAAGAGAAAAGAGGCACTTATAATTACACAGGTCTGAACAGCGGTCCATTACGCTCTCTGCCATTTCCCTACACTCTGTTCACTTCACTTTTCAAATACAGGAACGGAGTGCCCTACAGACATTTTAAAATAAGAAGGAGAGAGCGGGGGGGGGGGGGGGGGGGGGGGGCTGTTGAAAGAGAGTGATGGAAAGAGACCGTGGTATTTTGGGAGAAAGGGAAGAGTTTATTCACCCAGATATTTTTCCTCTCCCTCCTCCAAGTGCACCTTATCATGTCTCTTTAAAAGCGTTTTGCTTTCATTGATTTTTTTCCCCTCCAAAGCATTCATTTGTAAAACTGGCCCTCACACACATCAGATCCCAAACTAACGGTTTACCTCAAATGATTTGACATTCTGTAATCATTCCAAATAGTGGTTTCAATGGTAGGGTTGGTTTTAGCATCTCTTTGGCCATGCCAGAAGGTTGACGTGAAACGATTCAAGAAGGGGGAGTATCTTGTCTCGCCAAACCCTTGGCACCCATTTTGTATCATAAACGTATGGGCGCTGACCAATGTGAAGAGGCCAACAATATAATGACAGTGATTGGACAGGGAATTGGTTAAGCAAATTGGTCATGGGTCTCAAATAGGTGATTCGGATTAGTCTTCGTGTAGTTTCAGACCAATCCAAATGAATGAACCATATACTCCAATCAAAAGCAAATGTAAACCAAAAAGAAAACTTGGCACTGAAATTGAAACTACAAATCCAGTTGATCTGTAAAAGCATTTAAATCTTTTGAAACTCTGTTTAACCCAACTCTGTTTGACAAAACAGCTACCTCTGTTTAACTTGGGTCAAACGTTTCGGGTAGCCTTCCACAAGCTTCCCACAATAAGTTGGGTGAATTTTGGCCCATTCCTCCTGACATAACTGGTGTAACTGAATCAGGCCTGTGGGACTTTTTTTGGCTATTTTGCCACCATGCTCGGGGTCATTGTCGATTTGAGACCAAGCTTAAACTTCCTGGCTGATGTCTTCAGATGTTGCTTCAATATATCCATGTCATCTTCCTTCCTCGACATTCCCATGTTGTCAAGCAAAGAGGCGCTGAGTTTGAAGGTAGGCCTTAAAATACATCCACAGGTACACCTCCAAGGGACTAGAATGAATGATGTCAGTGGGCCTATGAGAAGCTTCTAAAGCTATGACATAATTATCTGGGATTTCCCAAGCTGTTAAAAGGCAGCCAGTTCAGTATATGAAAACATCTGACCCACTGGAATTTTGAAATAGTGAATTATAGGTGTAGTAATCTGTCTGTAAAAAAGTAGATATTCTAACCGACGTGCCAAAACTGTAGTTTGTTAAATGAGATATGATTGGTTACAAAATTAGTTTTAAGGACTTTAACCTAAATGTACAGTACTGTGCAAAAGTTTAAGGCAGGTGTGAAGTCTTTAAAGTTAGAAAAAAAACACATGAAAATATAAATGTTAATTGTTGATTTTTCTTTATCAATTGATAAAATACAAAGTGAGGGAAAAGCAAATCTGTATCAAATCAACATTTGGTGTGACCACCCTTCGCTTTCAATTCAGCATCCCCTGCCTACAACTTATGCACAGTACTGTATGTAAACTTCTAACTTTAACTCTATGTCTGGTCATTTTGTTTTAGTATTAAACATCTAACCAAGCCTTGTCTATAGTTTAAAGGTTTAACATGTGTGGAAAATCCCAATAATCGTTGCGGCTCAAATTACACCAACCCTTCTGTCAATGTCAGTCAAATTGTTTACGCTAATTGGATGTACATTTTAATAGAAGATTATCACAGTGTTCGCTTTAAATAGGTATTTGGCCTTTATTGTTGTCTGAATTTTGATGAAGATTTGGAAAAGTACTATGGCCGCTTTAAAATGACCAGGGAGCTTAAAATGGCACAGCCATCTACAGACGGTATAGAAGAGTTCTCAGATGTTCCGCACTCCCCAGCAGCCGCGGCTGGACCCACTGGCTGTCCCCAGGCGGGCCAGGCCCTCTGCCTCTCACTGCCATTTGAGCTGTGGGGCACTGCCCGCCAGGGGTAAGGGAACACAGGCACACAGAGGACAGCACACAGGGCACCCCCTCAATGCTAGCCACCAAATAATTCATGGGCCCTAACATTTGCACTAAGTCTCCGTGTCCTGCCTTCACATGTGCCCTATTTCTGAACCTCAAAGCAGCCGTGGGGGACGTTGAAGAAGGCGTGGGACAATGAAGCAGCAGGGCAGCACTTTGAAAGTCAGCGTGAGCTGTTTATTCTCGTCAGGTTCATGCTCAACTCAACTGTGCGCGATTGTTCCGCTTCAAAATGCAAACACGAAATGAATGTAATGTACGAACTTGAGGACTGAGAAGCGGAATGGAAAAAAATCCTCTGCCTCGCCTCTTTTTTTGGCCACTTTGGCCAGATTTAAGCAGCAAATGTTCTGTAAAATGTCTGCATAAGACTACATTTACAGATAATCCTCATTCCATTCAAACACTTGCCCTCACATATTTAAACACTTTTTAAACAGATTGTTCAATTAATAATAAAAAAAAGAAATATTTTACAAAAATATCCTTGTCTATGAGTGGGAGGCGTTCTTTTTCTTCCTCAGTGGTCTGGTAGAAAGTCGGAGGTCGTCCGGACCATGGGCGAAAGCACAGTCTTCCATCGGCAGGGGGCAGCCCTTTGGGTGGTGGGCATGGAACCAGCAGGGCCGAGTCTTCGTGGCCCCCGGGGCGGGAGGCTGCCGCTTTGCATCTGCTTTAACGCTGCCATCCCGCGGCCTCCAGTCCCGGATATAGACCATCCCTCCTTGCACTGCAGGAAAGACACAGAGAGACAGACAGTCCAACAAAGCAATGAATAGCTCTTAAGTCCTTACACAAAGGAATATAAATGTACATACAAAAAAGATAATGAATGGGCTCAAAACTACTTTGGGGAGAGTTCAAACTTAAATAAACTATTTGTAAAACCGGCTTGTCGCTCGCACGTTGTTTACGAAGCACTGTTTTGGGTCAGGTTGGACCCCTCGTATCATATCCATACCTCTGAAGACTTGGTGGTTGTTCTTGAGCAACGTTTGGAGACCTCCACATTCTTTCTTCAACACCTGGAGAGTCTCCTGCTCCAGCAGATCAGCCACCTCCCTCACGGACAGACTGCCTGGTGGGAGCAAGACATACCAAAAAGAAAAGGGAGAGAACGAGATCGTCAAAGCTGTCTTCACAACGGTCCTCCAACCTAGGCAGGAACCATGGGGGGGTTCTTAAACGGGGACGTCAAGAGAGAGAGGGTGATGATGGATGGCTTGTCACGATCCAGGACATGGGGGAGAACAGCCCCATTTCAGGTGAGACGATGATGGGAACAGAGTGACAGCCGGGTTCCAGTAGCGAGAGAGAGAGAGAGAGAGAGAGAAAGGGTGCCAGGGAGCGTCATCGTTCCAGCGTTACAGAAGATCCCTCAGTCAGTTTCCCTCGGCGTCAGTCAGTGTTGTGAAGTGTGCTCAATTAAAAGCCGATCCAGCGATGTCATAACAAGCAGAGTGCCTTTCACAACCTCCCTTCCCTCAGTCCTTTTTAGAAGGCTGTGTCGCCTCCCAACAAACCCATGCTGCCCACTGCTCTGGTCATTTCAGATTCCAGCTAACTAGAGGTAGAACGGAACACATTAAACTGAGCCAAGTCTATTCTACAGACTCTGAATGTATCTGCGTGGCTGAAACGGGCATGTAATATCAGGGAAATTAGACTCCGGTCTGGTCCGATGTAGCAGCCAACATTTGGCAGACATTTCATGAAGATCGCTATTTATTACCCCCCCACCCCCACCCCTCCCCGAGTGGGGTATTCAATTAGAGTTGACCTTTGATTTGTATAGATGGCAACAGGAGAATTTGTACCCGATATATCTGCTAGAAATAGTGTGGGAAAAACAAATGACAAACAGACTGCCGAGCTAGTGGAGAGCTTTTTTCTTAAAAAGAAAGACAACAGTGACATAAACGACTTTAGACTTTGCTTGCTAAATATTGTGGGGAGAAATCTTTTGCAGCACAGTGGCACAGATTTAGTGAATACCTTACAAAAAAGAGTGAACAGATACCTCAGGCTATTCAGGATGTTTGGAGCGCAAGAGCATGATTGGGCACCAAATGCCATCGGCTAAACTTAATAATAATGGTTTTGGAATTAAATATCTGGCCGTGCCGATAGCGTGTTAAGGGAGGTGGCTTCGAGATGCTGAAAGCTCTCCGCTGAGCGTTGAAATGGCTCGATTCAAACGAGACGTCCACAAAGAAAGATGACTACTTGAAAACCCTAATGCCATATCTGCTCTGAACCCAAATCAAATGTAAGTATTGGTTTCCTTTCGGATTATGGCACAATGGATATGATAACCGTGTATGATGTGTCTTTTAAAAACAAAGCAGTGTTGACAAACGGGTCTTCAACTCAATGAAGTGGTGTCTGAGGGGAGTCCTTTCCAAAATGGCCTGTTTTCGGTGGGCATATATCTCCATGTTCACTTCCTCAAATCCTGAAATTGAACTACACGCACGACCCTATTGCCGCACTAAAACATGCCTAGGTAACAGATGTTTGATTGCTCGGCCCAGTAGCACAGTAGCATGGAGCCGGAGTGTGAAACTGTGCAGACGGTCGTCTCCTAGCAGACGCCAGGGATCTCCAGGCCCTAATATAATATCAATATTCCGCTTAGAGCTGCCCTTTTCTGGCTACGATGTTAATAGAAATTAATGGGACACCAGCAGTATTGACAACGTCGACTCGAGTCTGGACCTAGGCCAGGCCGGGTTATTAATGGCCGAGCTTCACATCCAGCCGGGCTCAGGGCTGGATGTCACGGAGACGCTAACTGCCAGGGCAGCAAACGGTTCAGAGCAGAGAGAGGTCAAAACTCCCCCTTTGTGGTTCTGCTGATTTCAAATTAAGTTGAGTGGGGATAAAGTGTCTCTCGGAAAACGCGGGACAAACTAAACGAACGAAGCTCAGGCCCTCAAAGTGCACGAAAACACTGATTTAAGGGTGTTTCGTAAGAGCACCCCCCCCCCACCCACCCACCCACCCACACACACAAAATTTTCCCAGTCTAGCGCACTACTAGGCATGTTCTGACAAAAATGTCCGAGACAAACAAACAGTGTTCCTTATCTTCTTTTCTGGGCTCTCCTTATGTTACTACTGGCGGCCTTCCAACAATAACACAACAAGCCTGCTTTCTCTCCCATGCCACACAGAGGGCAACGCTACCAAATAAGCCTTGGGCCTTTCGATAGCACGCAGGCCGAAAACTCCCATGAATTATTGATGTCCTTAGAGCATGGCAAGACAAAAAAATAAACTGCTAATGTCCTCCCCGAATGGAATTGCTTCTCGTGGGTACAAAGCCAGTAGAGACCCACGTCCGTCTCGCTCCAGAGGCGAGCCGGGCCCATCCGACATCCTATAGTTTGAACCCGGCCTAACCCTCCCAGTGGCAGCACCAGCCACAATGAGATAACTGGTAGGCATACCTCAACAAATGCATTCCTATGCATAAATCATTTGATCATAGTGCATTATTCATGAAGTCATATCTGTCTCTGGCTTACGCTCTCTCTCTCTCTCTCTCCCCCTCTCTCTCGCCCCCCCTGACGGATTCACTCTCTCTCTCTTTCCATTTTGTCCTGACATCACAAAAGAGAGTTTTCTGTTTCAATCCAAGCCACTTTCTGATCTCATCCATGGCCAGGCTGCATGGTGTGGATGTTTGGGTCTTTCTCTGTGTCTGTGCATGGCCGGAGCAGGAGTGGGGTTCAAAACCAGGAGGTGGACGTAGTGCCAGTGCCAATGAGCCGGTGTGTGTGTGTGTGTGTGTGTGTGTGTGTGGCTCATGAACGCGCACGACAAACCCTGTGACGGTGCAGGACGAAACCGGCAAGAGGCTCTGACAGAGGGTCACTCTGTACCCCCCACGGCTACCCGCGAGAGAGGGAGGGAGGAAGGGAAGGGGGGGGGGGCGGAGGACTAGTGAGGCAGCACAAAGGGAGGGACAGCATAGTAGGTGGGAACGACAGGGATCACGGTAGCCAACCAAACACGGTGACAAGCGGGGAGTGAAGGGGGGGGGGGGGGGGGGGTTAGAGGCAGCGGCTTGTAAATGTCCGCACTAATGCATGTGTGCGTGGGTCAGAGTGAGCTGGAGCTGTCCAGGCCACAGGCCCCTGCTCGGCCCCAGCACGGTGGTAGTATGGTAGCATGGTGGCGGCCACAAAAAGATTGTTAGGTAGAGGCTTAACAAAGCAACAGGTAGCTCGCGGCCCAGTGCCGAGTCTGCAGTTTGCCAGACGTATAACTGGGAGAAGTGATTAACCTGTTGTGGTAGTATAGTAGCCACAAATAGCTGGTTAAACTGTTCATTCTTAGCCATTTTATTTTCTCTCATCCTTTTATTTCTCGTTTCTTTGAATGATCTTGTGTTCTCCTCCTCGCATGTTTTTTCTGCTTGCCTTGTGTAAAACGCATTGAATGGCCTCTGTGTATGAAATGCGCTGTACAAAAAGAAAAAAAATATACAAAATTGATTCGATTTGACGAGCACCTGCTTTCCGCCATGAATCGTGCAGCCTGCGTAATGAATTCACAGAGCCCCGTGTCCCCGCGCTAATAACATGTGATCTTATATATGAGCTGGCAAGGTCTACTTTGTTCTCCATCTAAAGGCCACGTATGAATTAATGGCCCGTCCGCGGAAGGATCCCGAGGCGTATGGGCTCGACGATATCGCATTAGGACGGGGGGGGGGGGGTGATTACTTGGAACACCGAATTGGATGACAATTACACCGTTCCTGATCCTACCTCCCGGATTCCAGGAAGGGAGACCACCCCCTTCCTCTTCCTTGTTCAGGGCCAGCAGAGCACCAGCCACCCGCAGGACCACGCCGTCGATGAAGTCACGGGGGAGGGCCGCGCAGTTCCGCACCGCCTCGGTCCTCTCCCGGGGCCGGAAGCCCGTCCCCCAGTCGTTCCCTCGGGCTGCGTGGGTCTCTCGGCCGTCGCGGCGACCCTCGGCCTCCGCTTTCGGCCCTTCCCACCCCGGGCGGGTCATTCGGCCCTGTACGTACCGCGCTCTCCGGTCCTCTACCCGTGGTTCAGCCGCAGACGTGTGGTTCCTCGACCTCCCCACCAAGCACACCTGTGGCGGGCGGGGAGAGACGATGAAGAAAGACGTTCAGATCAATCGGGACGTCCACCATCATAAAAGGCTTTCCAATGAGGGGGTTCCCAAAACGTTATGTTTTAAAACCTCACTGCAACAGCCGGTAGAGAAATCCCCCAAAAGAAAGTCTACCCATTTCCAATAACAGATGGTTTGGTTACATGAAGAAGACAATACATTAATTGAAAAGTCAACTTAGGCCCGTTTCCCCTAAAAAGGAAGTGGTTTTGGGCGTGAGAGCCTACCCTCTTGGTGGAGGGTATTCGTAGGCAGTCCTCCTCTGTGTGGAAGCCACTCGTCATGCTGACCTCCGTTATGAAGTCTATGTACTCCCTGTACTGGGACTTCTTACACTGGCGCCTCTGGTACTTGGCGTTGAAGTCAAAGAAGCAACAGGGCAGCACAAAGTAGCGGCAGGCGTACGACGACCTTTGGTGGAAAAGAGAGCCCGATGAGCACGCACGACATCCACAGAGCATGGGGTCAGAAATAGGAATTATGTACGTACGGACTCCCCACATGAATATGTTTTAATGTGGCACGTGCCATCCTGGGGTTGCGTTATTTCAAGTTAGATTTAGGTTGTGTGTTTAGGGTATGTTTGTGCTTTTGAACTGCAATGATGACTAGTGGCTGAGAGGCGTGATACATTTATATAGAAATCAAGTGAGGAGTATTTGTCTTGTGGTCGTTCCAGGTCATTACACACTGGGGACCAATAGACGAAAGACAGAAACACACCAAGGCTCAATATTGCCATCAGGTGGCTGCTATTTCAAACGTGTGTCTCTCTCTCACACACACACACACACACACACACACACAAAACTATTTTAAATGCGAGAGCTCAGCTGGTACTCGAGCAGGTAAAGCTGATGACTTGCCGAGCTGCGATGACAGGGATCCATGGTGTGAGCTCGTCTGAGTGGTTTCCAATCAACCAATCGGTCGCCGGAAATAAGAAGCCGTCGCTAGGCGTGATGGCGGTTTCCTGAAATAGCAAGAGCTCGTTAGTTCGGAACGGCATGATTTGATTCTGAATCAGTCGATGGTCAATGGCTTTAGATACCATCGCACCATTGCGAGGGAAAAACGACCGTTCCCGTAACTTTTAATGTCGCGGGGATAACATCTGTTAATGTGATCTTTATCCAAACACATTTAGCCTGTGTGTGGGGGGTGCGGAATGGGCTCTCAACAAGGTCCCTAAGAGAAAAACTTTTGGATTATTTTACGAGCACGCTAGAGTTTCCTTTCCATTCCAAATGCAGCTTTTTTTATTACTATAAAAAAGAATAAAGCAGAGGGATTGAATGGTGAACTAAACAAAGCGTGACTTGTGAACTTGTTTCCTAAGTTATTATACAATAAAAGTGTACAATGTGCACTTTCCACACTGTAAACCATCTGCAGGTCTAAAAAGACCAGGCTCTTTGTGACACTATTCCAGGCTCTAAGAGCAAACCCTGTGATGACCAGCTACTTTCACCCTGGCCTAAATACTGCAAATAATAAATGGCAAAGAGTATTCGGCATCCTCAAAGACAGAAGCTGAGAAGGAAAAGCAGAGCAATACTTAGGAGTGGGAGGCTTCCTGGCAATTGTGTCTAAGGATCTATGGTGTGTGAGCGTGTGTACCTGCCATGCATTCATGTGTGGTATGGTGTGATATTATGTGCCTTATAGATGAACAGTACTTTCTTTCTCTTTCTTAATAACGTATTTAGGTCTCGGCAAATACTTGATTAATTCTATAGCCTTACCATAAAGACTAGCTGCACCAAACTGAATCCACTGACCAGGTCAACTCTGGTTCAGCGTCTACAACAACACATTTGAGACACGAGACATTCGACTCGGGTCAGGCCGGAAATAAAAGGTCTGACAACATATGGCACTTCAATAGGTTCCAATAACATGGCAGCTATCCTCCAGGGCGAATTACTCTGTCCTAGGTCAGTTGCACTCACCTCCAGCAGCGTGTCAGGGCCGTACATGTCCCAGATTTTCCTCCTCCTCACGTCAATGCCCTTTCCCGGGTGCTGCAACACAAGCAGGTGTTCCCTTCAGCGGACGGCCCAGCTTCAGCCACTGCGTTCCAATCCCACCCAGCCCCGCGTTTACACTGGCACACTGCTCATTAAATAATACCCACAATCCCACCTAGCCCCGCGTTCACACTGGCACACTGCCCATTATATAATACCCACAATCCCACCCAGCCCCGCGTTCACACTGGCACACTGCCCATTAAATAATACCCACAATCCCACCCAGCCCCGCGTTCATGCTGGCACCCTGCCCATTAAATAATACCCACTTGAATTAAGCCCCCTATGTATCATTGATTTATGCATAGTAATCAGCGTTTAAAATTTAAAAAGCCCTCCATTCAGGGGCCCATTTCCGATAAGGTACTTTGTATAAAACATGCAGATGGTCAGGTTGCTATGATGCCATGTATACAGTGGGAAAGTATTCAGAGCCCTTCACATTTGGGGATATTTGAAGCACATTATAGCAAGTCTACTCTAAATAAAATCTGAAACGTTTGTGTCTTAGACATAACATAAAATGATGTCTACGTGTCCTATGTAAGTGTCCTTATTAATGCTGATTGCGTCCACTTCCCTCTACCTTGACCAGCGGGATGATTGTTTATCTTAGATCAATATACTCGTTTCAACCTTGTCAACTAATCAGAACCTGCTATGCCGTTAGCCTGATCTGACTGTAGTCATTTCTCTGTGTACAGACTCTGCATCAGACTCTGTAGTCATCAATAAAATTGTACATGGTCATTGCACGGTTTCTCCCTCTCATTAATTGGTTCTTTTCCGTCATAGATTGAAATGATCCATAACACCAGTCCGAGATTCCGTGCACTTGAGAAGGTTTGGTTTGAGCATCTCCATGTTTGTCTGCCCAACACAAACCAGTCTCCTTCTCCCTGCCACTGAGAAGAAGCACAAGCATAGCATGATGCTTCTACCACCATGTGTTACTGAAAGAATGGCCAGGCAATGAGCAGCAGTACCTCGTTTTACCAAACGGCACTAAGGGCCATTTACAACTCATCAGAGGACAGAATCTTTTTCCTCATACTCTGAGTTCATTAAGTTCTGTTTGACAATATTCCGGGAGGGTGTCATATGGCCCTCAGGAACGGATTCCGTTTAGCTAATTCCTACCAAGACCGTATTGATCAAATACTTTTTAGACTGTGGTCGTGCCAGCTGGTTTCCCCATCTCGGTGGGGGTCTTCTTAAGCTCTGTTAGAATAGCCTTTGGGCTTTTGGTCGTGTTCCCGACCAAAAGTCTTTCTTGAATGCTAAGTTTGTGCTGACAGTCAGCTAGACAGAGTCCATCGTCTGTTCCAAACTTCTTCCATTTCATAACGATGTTGCAAACTAACAAAAGAGAGCACTTTTCAAAATCATGTCCAATGAAGTTAGTTTGCCTCAGGTGGAGTTCATTGATGTCCTAGGCACATCAATGGTAAGGTTGCACCAGAGTTCAATACAGACTTCTACAACAAAGGGGTCTAAATATTTTTCCAAAGTAATAAAAACATTTGCAAAAATCTGAATTTACATTTTCACTTTTGTCTTTACAGCTAATTTTATCCCCTAAAGAAATAAATCTGAATACTTTCAGAAGCTCCTGTAAATAATAGCTTATTATTCCCAAAGATCTTCCCACTGGAAACGATTACTTGGACATGGTCTTCATCTGTTTTACACATTCTAAAAAGGCCCCCTAACCCTTGCAGCGTAGGACTCAGGCCCTAAGGCTTTACAGAGCTACACAGAACCAACATTTATCATACCACTGTTGTTAAAAAGCTCACACCCCTCAGGTATTTACCCCTTCATTGCTCAGGATATGGACCAGGAGGCCGTTTCCACAGCCCAGGTCAACAAAAGACTGTTTGGCAGTCAGACCGTTCTCTTTTCGCTCCTCGCCCCACAGGACCTGCGAAGGACGGTGACAGTCAAAATGTTTTAGTTCTGATACATTAAGCAGATGTGATTATACATAATCATTTGTACAGCTTCACCTAGAACCTGAACCCACCAAGAGATACGTAGCGATGGCAACGTCTTCGTAGACAAACTTCTCTGGATTTGTCACTTCTGGCCAAACCTAGGGCATTGAGATAAAATGTGTATCTATTAGCATACTTTATCTTTCGGTACTACCCAGATTACACATCAGAGATACATAGATATTAACTGTCAAACAGAAACTAAAATCCACCCTTGATAAAAGTACATCCTTAAGTTAATAAGTAGTTATGGTATCTGACTGTAGGATCTTAAACTGAAATATACATTTGTAGTTATTGATCAACGTCCCTTGGGCACTTAAAGGATGTCTTGCCCACTTGAAATGTAGCCTAGCTTTGCACATAAATGTAAACTAGTAGTTCCAAGTCATATTTCTGTGTATATCTCGCAGACCTCCATTCATTAAGTAATGTCTCCAATCTGCTTTTCTTTTTGCACACTTATTCAACTGATTCCACTCAATCCTGGAACAGTCGCTCAGTGACAACCCTTGCTTCTACACACTTTTTAATGGCACAGTGTTTATCTAACCTGGACCATTTCCTTGTATTTGTTCTTCAATTGCTGGTACATCTGGCTGTACTTCTCCACAGGCAGCAGAGACAGAGTGTCCACAAACTCACTGGTCCTGCTCTCTGTGGCCCAGCGCACCAGCTTGGGCAAAAGCTCCCTGGACATCCAGGGTAGTTTGGGGTAGGCTATACCGTCAGAGAACCACTCCTCCGGCCTGAAGGCATGCAGCTCCAGGAACCTGGGGAAGTGAGGAGACGAAGGTGTACTTTCAGGGAGAATTGCTGATGGTTTCTGATCATACAATGCTTAGGAAAATAGTTTGACTTGACTGATTTAGAATTAAAGGGGTGAACGCAGAGGTTTCAGGACAGTGTCCTGACAGGTCCAGTGACATGCAGAAAGACATATGGTCTGGGACATGAGGAAAAGTAAGCTGTAGATGCAAAGTGTCATAAAAGGTTTTATAAATGTTTTCATAAAACATCATTAATTCATTTTTAGCTACGACAAAATTGACATAGTGGATTTACCATTCAGCACAGCCATAATCATGGAGCTGGATCTGATAAATGTTGCCCTTCTTTTGAAATGTCTGGCCTTCTGCATTCTCTTGGATTGGTATAAAGGTCACTCTTTGGCAGCCAATGTCTGGAAAGGCAGAGAAACCGAAGAAATTCTATGTCATCATGCCTTATGTCATTAAACTGCAATTCAATTGAAATGGCATGGCAGCCAATGAAAACAGTCTAGCTATGGCTTTAGTACAGATAATATAATCAACACATTATATGCAAACATTTCCTTTGCCTTGTGGTAAGTGTTGTCTTTCATACCTTTAAGAACAAGCTCTTTGTGCATATTTTCTCCATAGCAGTTGACTTTAGTAATAAATGATCTGACACTATAAGACCATTGCTTTTCCTTTCCATCAATTAGTTCACTGCTAATTTTTAAAAAGGACAAAACATCCAAGTCGGTAGAATTCTCCCCTTGGCTTTGCAAAATTAGACCCAACTCTGCAGCATCTACGTATCTGCTCTCTGTTTCTCTGGCTCCACAAAGACGTTTGTTTACAACATGAGGTTTCTTTATCCACACGTCAACAGCCGACCAAAATCCCTCAGGGAGATCCTTGCATTCTCCTGGAAACTTGATTTCATGCAGTTTTGACATATTCCGAGGTAGTAATGTAGCTACTTAGCTAACTTTGGTGAGCATGGCATTCTGAATTGCATGGCAAAAATGATTTAAATTAAAACATTTTAAGACGAAACTCGTTCAAAGAATACAGTAACAATGTTATTCATAGTGACTTTAAATATAGATTAACAAATCGTGTGCAATAAATTTGTCTATCTACGTTGTGCGGGAAGTAAGCAGTATAATTCACTAGTGTTTACCGTCTCTGTTTGATGACGTTTGACCACATTCAGCGTGCACTGCCAGATAAATACCACAGAGGGTGCTGTTCATTTGACCCTCTAATCAGAGACAAACTATATGAAACAATGTGAGGACAGTCCTAATCTTTATAGCAGACTAGACTGTCTCTTAGTAGTGTCTAACATCGAGGAACCGTAACGACAAAGGCTCTGTCACCCTTGGTTGTTTTTTTTTTATCCTTTTTACACTTTGGAACATAGACCATTGCCATGCGAGACCTGCAGGCTGTCTGTTGTTCATGGAGGGAAATAGGTTTAGTAAAGTTGTAAACTGAAACGCAGTAACATTTTACTAACAAACCTCATTATGAACCTCAGTGTCAGTGTAAGCCTCAGTTAAGAAGATAGACCTGCTGCGATCACTCAAACACCACATTGACAACCAGGGTTGCTAGCTCACTAACTCTTTCATCTCAATCTTTACACAGTGAATCGTTACATCATTTCACCATTTCACCAACCATGAAAACCCTCATAATTTACCTGGGGAATTATTAGATATAGGCTTGTATCGATGATGGAGAAAGGTAATATTTATCCTTCGTATGCCTATTTCATTTTAGCACGAATAAAGTGAACTAATAAACTTGCTGTATGATAGTGGTGGCTCAGTGGGCAGAAAGAACTGTGACCTGGTGTCCAAAAGGTCATGAGCTCAAGTCCACATGTGGACACCACCACTAGTGTGCACTTAAGCAAGGCACAGTACGTCGCTTTGGATATGACCATAATGTAATGTATGGCCTGAGCATGGGTCTTTATAGGAAACAATGTGCACACTAACTTTTGGAAGTGAAGGTAAGATTCTTGTCGTTTAACCAGGCTACCGTTGGTAGGGTTCTTAATTAAAGGATACTCCATTTACTTCTTTCATTGTGTAATCCAGTTTACAAGAAGGTGTTGTGGAGTATTGTTTCGGGAAGTGCTAGGTGGTGGGGGCGATCATCTGTATGTGAGACTGCTGTGTTTATATTCAAATCGCCAACCATGTGGAAATCCAGTCTAACTGGCTAGATGAGAGCTAGTCTGCTGGAGAATGACAACGAGAAAGGCATTGAGTTTCTTTATTTGACACATTGCTAGTGGCAAGTTTCGACAGTAACGCTAAAGAACACATGTGACATTGAACTCTTAAGGCCGTTTTGCCAATTTTGCAAATATTAGGGGACGTAAAACACAACCCAATAATGGTTTGTCGGTGTAGCCCTATTGATGAACCTACCAAAATCAGCCACATCATATTAATTGTGTAACTGTAACATTTTTAATAAGCGTTGAACTAGCCACATGTAATTTATTAGTGTCTACCGTGGCGGCAATAACCTGCTCGAAGAGCGCAGCTCAGGTGGAGTGGACATAGGGGAGGAGTCCACCTAAAAGTAGATGGGAAACAACAGGAAGGCACATCAAGGCAGCACACAGGTAACTTCACTTCTGTTTGCTTATGTTATGTAAGTCATCGAAGACTGTAAAGAAAGAATGAAGCAAGAGTAATCAACTAATTTTAAAAAGGTAGACTCGGAATCTCAGACTCGCCACCACCGTGTTCAATGGAGATTTTGCAAGAAACATAACGTTGTTTACAAACGTCGCAGGAAGCCTTTGGAAATCTTACTGAAGACTTCCATTTTTATTTAAACATGGATTAACTGGAGTTATAGGCCAAATTGTTCTTCTAGACCGTGGGTCATTTGACGGTAGGCCTAGGTATTTTTTAAAAGCACATATTTATATAGGCTTATAACTCAAAATTGCTTTAACTGGTCCAATAAGAAGCAGTTGCCTTGTCTATAATTATAAGTCTTACAACCTCATTGGATTTTCCAACACTTGCAACAACTCGTGAATAAAGCACTCTTGAGATGTTGACCGTAAAGATTAAACATGCACATATTGAAAACGCTATTTTATTCTATTAGGTTATGCATTTGTTAATCATAAAACTGTTAAGAATGTCAATTAAACACATGCTATTTGTATGATTAAACTTGGTGATTAAAGGCCATTCATCATTTACAATGTATTGCTGAATAACTGAAATACAATCAAAACATTGTTTATGTCTACTCTAAGAATACTACGTTTCTGTGTATATGTAGGTATGTGGCTATATGCTGGATGTCAGGTGTTGGTTAAGTTAGTTGGCCTGGAGTATTTCCTAGTGTAGAGTGTCCACCAGCTTCATTGTTCTGAGTGTCATTCTTTGTAAAATAATATTGGTTGGCCTCTGCCTAATCTTAGTAGACCCACCCAATTGAAGTTGTCTAAAGGGTTAACATTGCATCTTATAGGGCTTTCCCTTCTGCAAATAGTGTGCTACAGCCGCCAACCTGCACTGGCTGGGAGCGGCATGTAGCCCTGTGCCTAAAAACAACAACATATTGTGAGCATAGAGTTTTAAGGTTCCATCTCCGTTTAGGCTACTTAGGAGATATTGAGGATCAAAGTTTTCACATCTAAGCTGGCGGAATGGGCATGTAGTTTTTATTTTATGATTTACTGACCCCCCCCCCACCCCCCAAATGAAAAAATAAAAATAACACCACACAGGCATTAAGAAAAATCCAATTGTGCCATAAAAAAACTCAATTTCGACAAAAATGCAGATGGAACCTTATGCTGTAACTCTAAGCTCAGGAAGTGCTACTGTAAGTCATTAGACACACCAGTATTTTTCAGACAATTAGTCAGTAGCTAGGTGGGTTAAATATGTATACATGAATACTTAGAACTTGATCTTAAAACACAGACTTGTCAAATGACCTTTCTTTACTGGCTGTCCTGTGTTTGTGTCAGACATGGGGTGTGACATGGACTAGGAGTAGTCCCTTGGAATCAACTTAGGCAGAATCTTCGACCTGCCTGAACTAGCCTCTTCTGGGATCTGTGTTGGAGCACTTTTTAATGAGATGTTCAATGGGGTAGTATTCCACTCTCTGATAAGGTTGTGAAATACTGTAGATGTGATGCATCTTAAAACAAATTAACACATTGGTTCAGTTGGGATTTTACATATGCATTGAAGAAGAAGGTGTGGGCACTTCCCGGATGGTTGACTCAGAAATGTTAACTACCTGTACAGGTGACTCATAGCCTCAGTGCTAGCCCTGCTGATAACAGTAACAGAGAGACAGTTTTGTGTCCACTCATATAAAACATTAAGATATTTTGGAACTTACCAATGTCATACACTGTAGCTTAAGGTTAGAGTGCACACAAAACTGTCTCTTTGTTACTGTTATCATATATGTGCATATGTTATGTATATATATGTATATTTATTTATTTGTAGGTATCATAAAAAAATGACAAGTTGCAATATGCGTTAAGGCTGACTGCGCTTTCCCTCGATTTGAAGACATGCGGTGGGGTGAACAGGATGGTACCAAAGAATTGTATTAGTCAGAGATCATTAATCAGTAACTAAAGAGCATCGCTGCACATAAAGACAGGTTTATTAAGACCGTAAAGGCCTAACAGAGAAATCAATAGCACACTTAATATTACCTCACCTTGAACCACGGCTTTGCTTTTGAAACACATGAACACAAAGATTGCCTTTTGTTCTGTGGTATTCTGGTGTTCTTTGTCCATGTATGTATTATGATAACTACGGTGTAGAACTGATCAGGTTTGACTAGTTAAACTCAACCACTTGCTTATTTCTGTCCTGGATGTGACGCTGCAGTGACGTTTTTTTTATTTTTATAATGTCTGTGTACGAAGTGCCAGATAATGACAGCTGCTATCTATAGCACTCCAGGCCCCAAACACTCATTATTTTCCCCTCCATTTCCTGTCCCTCCCTTTATGTATCTTCCATCTGTCCGTCTCTTTCTTCTGTGGCCCTGTTGTTTGTTTTGTTTGGTGTATCTCTGACCTTATCCTGTCTATGTAACTGTCAATTTGAATACATAACTAACTGTCAGACCTAGTTCAACTGACAAATTCATTTTTTGTCTTTACATTTCACCACTCTGTCTCAACTGATCACAAGGCAGCAGTTTGCTAAGGGTTGGCATACTACAAAAAGCCCTTCACAACAATACTCAATACATTAAGAGGTTTTACTGTGAAAGGTTTGCTAGCCCTGTTTTGGTCGCCGTAGAAACCTAACTCTTCATTGAATAGTGACCGCCACTCTAGGATGTGTGCTGTGTCGGTCTGTTGGTAAAAAAAAATCTATTTATACAACTGTTGCCGATCACCTTCTAACTTTCTTTTGTTATTTGTATTGATTTGATCTAAAATAATAAAGTGTGTGTTGCTTGGATGTTGCCTAATGCCTTGGATAGCATCCACGACTAGATTAAAATCAGAGGACTCTCCCTAGGAGGCCCTCCTGATCTTTTGTCCTTGATCTTTTCACCAAGTTCAAATGCTTTGATGGTTTAGAGTCGGACTGTTGGAACAGATCTCATGTTATCATCATTAGGTTTCCTTCCACCTCTAGACAAGATGAAAGAAGTCTGCCTTTGTTGACTACTAAAATAGGTTAGCGATGTTCCTTTTTCCTTCCTGAAGTCAAATCAAATTGATTTCTACAGCACATTTAAAAAGGACTCTCGTTGACCAAAGTGCTGTACAAACCAGAGCAGACAAGGCAAATCACAGAAGTACAGATTAAAAACAAAACATGCACAAAGGAAAAAACCACATCAGGACGGTCCAAACGCTAAAGACTACAAGTGAATTTTGAGCCTGGACTCCTTTCCTCCTCCTTTCTTGCCTTTTAGATGTAGCCTGCCTGTCCTTCCTTCCTCTGAGGAATCAAAGATCTGATATGACCAGAATTGAAGACAGCCGGTCGGAGGAACACATGCTTAAACAACCGGTTCTATTTAGTTAATTGAGAAAATGTCCTCAAGCAACACAGGATCCGTGTCTAAAGTAATGGCGTCTAGCCGGATGTCCTGACCTTTGCCCTTTCAACCCAGAGGTGAGGTGCTTGGCCGGGTCATGCTGATGGACCAGGATACTCAGTGGCTGTACAATCTCCTGGTGGAGGTCCAGCTGGAGAGGTTCTACTTGCGTGTAAGAGACGGCCTTAACATCACCCGCATTGAGCACTTTTCCTACGTCAAGGAGGCTGACCTCGAGCAGATCGGTATCAGTAAACCAGGTAACGGCATCTGAGGTTCTGAATGAAGTGGTCACCTTTCCTTACAACCTGGAAATAAACATGTGGTTAACATGTTGATTTAGTTAACCCTTTTGGGGGATTGTGTACATGTTTCACTGCAGTTTTACCTTTTAGTTAAAGGTGGCTTGTGTTGCTTTACGTTCAGCCCAGAGACGACTATGGGACGCCCTGAAACGCTACAAGACCAACGCCAGACCGCGCTCGTGGATGACCAAGGTAGGCATCTCTAATGCAGTGCACCTTTACTCTGTGAAAGTCAACTTTTAATACTGTGAAACGTTGACCCGTCTCTGGATTGGTCCAGGTCTTCAGTGGCCGGGGGCCGGAGGGAGGTGACCAGTGGAGTGCCGGGGGCCAGGGCCAGGGCCAGGGCCAAGGCCAGGGCCAGGAGACAGGACGGGCCCTCACCTGTCTGATCCAGGACAGTGAGCTAACACTGGGGGAGAAGCTAGGCTCGGGTTCCTTTGGGGTGGTCAAGAGGGGCGAGTGGCAGACCCCAACTGGGCGAGTGGTGAGTGACAGGAACATTGGTATCTAGGAGATGTGGTTGTTGGCAGTTAACTCCTAGTTTACTTTGAGGTTAACTTTGAGCTTGTTCTGATGCTCAGGGTGTCATTTAAAACTGCACCTATTTGCCCAGATCTGCTTATAAATGTAGTTAACTGGGGACTGTAAAGATTTTAAAGAACAATGTGAAGAACAACTTTGCGTTGACCAGTACACTACCGCACATGTAGATAGCCCACATTGCAACAATCCTTATTAATCCAAAACCTCACAGACCTTTTTCTGTCCTTACCTCTGTTCCAGCTGCCTGTGGCGGTCAAGTCTCTACGGAGCAGCTTGTCCCGACAGTCGGAGACCTTGACGGACTTCCTCCAGGAGGTGACCACCATGCAGTCTCTGGACCACCCCAACATCATCCGCCTGTACGGAGTGGTGCTCACGCAGCCCCTCAAGATGGTAAGTCATCACCGCCACTTGGATCAGAACGTGACTTTTGGATTAGTTCTCCGAGTTTAAACTGACAGTCCAGTTCCCAAGCCCGTTGGACGAGCAAATCCATTGCGATGGGAGTTTGGAGTTTGCTACATGCAGAACATGGAAAACGTCTACCTTGACAGTGGTGACTATATCGCCCCCTACAGGTAACAGAGATCGCCTCACTGGGCTCCATGTATGACACCCTGCGTTCCCGGCAGTACGAGTACCCTCTGACGCGTCTCTGGCTCTTCGCCACCCACATTGCGGCGGGCATGGAGTACCTGGAGAGCCGGAGGTTCATCCACAGGGACCTGGCGGCCCGCAACGTTCTGCTGGCCTCCCGCGAGCTGGTCAAGATCGGGGACTTTGGCCTGATGAGGGGCCTACACGAGGAGAAGGACCACTACGTCATGACGGCACACAAACGCATCCCCTTTGCATGGTGAGCAGGACTAGCCAAACCACGGGCCACGGCGCGTGTTCGCGGAGAGCGATTATCTTTATTGTTTTCACAACACAGATGCATAATGTTCCAGTACAAACCAAAGCTTGCTGTTGTTGTAATGATGCTCTGAACAGGTATTCAGTGGAGATTTGACTTGTTGGATAATGTTCTTTTTAACCCTTTCAGGTTGGGTTGACTTGTGGAATAATGGTCTTTTTAACCCTTTCCCCAGGTGTGCCCCGGAGAGCCTCCGCGTGGGCTCCTTCTCCCATGCCTCAGACGTCTGGATGTTTGGCATCACTCTCTGGGAAATGTTTACCTACTGTGAGGAACCCTGGCTGGGAATGAACGGCAGGCAGGTCTGTGGAGTGGGGTGGAGGGTGGAGGGGATTGTCGTTGTTGGAGTGTTTATTCTACGTTTGTAGAGCACCCAAATGTGTTCAGATGTATTTGGTCATGTTTTTATGTAAAGTGGCCTCTTCTATGGATCGTGGTGTTGGATTGAGCTCCATCCTTTCGTCCTCTGCCTGCTTCCCCAGATCCTGTGGCGTGTGGAGCGGGAGGGCGAGCGGCTGGAGAGACCCCCCAACTGCCCCCAGGAGCTCTACGGGGTGATGAGGCAGTGCTGGGCTTGTGCCCCCTCGGACCGGCCCACCTTCGCCCAGCTCACTACGCTGGTGGCAGAGGTCAGGGCCATGGGACAACCACTCACTTTGACTGTTCAAATTTAGCAACACGCCTGAAAGAAGCATCCTTATGTTTTCGCCTGTGATGTTTCTGATTTAACATTCTATTTTAGTTCTTTAGCAGTGCAAATGTTTTTACTGTGGATAAACATTGATATTTGAATTAGGAAAATTCCCAAAATAGTGCTTGAGTAGAATACAACTAAAGCTCCTGTGCTGACTGTTTCTCTGTTTCTTGCAGGCTCAGCCTATGGATGTGCAAGCAGTCAGGGACTTTGCAGAACCCAGGAAACTACCCTTTCAGCCTAATGACCTAGTGACCCTCATAGACCATGGGTAAAAAGAGAAAGGGATGGGGAACGATTGTTCACGTCTGCTCAATATTAGTCACATACAACTTCATGTGAATAGTCACTCATAGGTATCCTTTTTATTGCTGCTTCGTCCTATAGTCTGGAGCTGAGCGAGTGGAAAGGCCAAAACCAGAGGACCCTGGTCGTGGGCTGGTTCCCCCCTAGCCTGACTGCTCCCATCAACCCCACATCGAACGCCGGCCCTGGCTCAAGCTCAGGCTCAGGCTCAGTGCAGATCTCCAGCCCGGTGAAGGGCAGCCTGCAGCACGCGGGCCACGGAGACGGCCATCCCGTCCGCAGCTGGGGGACGCCGGAGCGGCTGGATGAGTCAGTGAGCCTCTTCACACTTTGATTTGTATTTGCTGAGCGCTCGCTAGTTTTAAATAGACTAGAGAAATAGAGACTTAGAGGGAGGCGTTTACCTTCCTTTTTGGAAGTTTGCTTGGGTTACATGCGGAAGCGTTTCATTGAATTCTAACTTGGACTGTGTGGCAGCAATGTTTTTACTATGTAGCGTCACTGTTTTTTTCTAAAGCAGTTCTTTTTTTCTACAGCTCTGTACATTATATGACATGTTTATGGGTGCACGTCTTTATTGATTGTTTAAAATTCATCAGTGCATTTGGACTTTTACAGTTCTGGAAACTGGAAGAAATTCCAATTCATCCGAGAGCGAGAGAATGAGGGTTCCAATCTACAGAAAATGTCTGGTAAGGAATAGTAATTTAATACAATAACAAAACAATCAATTTACTTACATATAACAAATATTTCAAATATTAGGAGTTAAAATCTCCATTAAGAACACCATTCTGTGTATGTACCCTAGTTCATTACGACCTCACTTCCTCCCAGGTATGTCTCAGAGCTTAGAGTCAGTTCTGAGCGGCGCCCAGGCCGGGACTCAGATGATAGGAGGGCCCAGGCCAGACTTCCGCAGACCCCACCTAAACGCCTTGTTGGCCCGCAGCGCCGTGATGCAGCATGACATCCGCCGCTTCAGCGAGGCCAGCATTGTCCCGCCCCCGCGACCTCCACCCCCAAACTTCAAGCGCCCCAAGCCCCAGGTGGTGTTTCGCGATCGAAAGCCCATGGTAAACCCGATCCCGGTCTCCTCCTGGCCACCACAGCCCATGCTGCAAGGGCATCTGTCCCCACCACATCATCAGCCTCTTCCCCAGCCCCAGCTCCAGCTCCAGCCCCAGCCTCAACCTCCGCCGGGCCTAGGGGTCAACAACCTGGCGAGGATGGCCAACCTGGCCCGCTCCACCCCGCAGCTGGGGGAAGTCTGCGAGAACAAAGAGAAGGATCGGGAAAGAGAGAGGGACAGGGTCCGAGAGCGGGAGAGGGAGAGGTACCCGCCTCAGGTTCAGAGCAACAGGGACGCTGTCATCAAACAGGTATGCCCTGCGTGGATTCATTCTTTAGCTTTTTTTTGCGTTAGCCCCTGTGGGGGTGGGGGGGGGGGTCGATGTGAAAACTCTAATTCTCCCCTGTCGTTATTGATCAGGTCATGGCGGCCGTCCACGGCGTGACCATCGAGGAGGTCCGCATCGCACTTCGCCGCAATGACTGGAACCCAATGAGAGCCGAGCAGCAGCTCAAGGTGAGACCTCTTTCTGGAAGGAGTCTCTGCGTGAGGAGACCATAGTAGTTGGAAAGTTACCTAGAGCAATGGAGAACGTCTACGCATGTTATGCCTTGCACAGTTGGTGCAAGATTATGGACAGCTACTGGAATATTGCTCTTGTTTGTTGACCTTTTCGCCAGGTAGATAATAAAGTCCAAAATGCATAGGTAAAACCATCCTTTTGATCGTGTTTCTCCACCCCTGGTTACCCCCCCTCACGGTCTTAGACGGAGCAGCTGTACTCCCTGAGCCTGTGTTCCAGAGACGACTGCCACAGGATCCTGACTAAGTACCAGTGGGACCTGCAGCTGGCCAGCCGCTACCTGATCAGGGCCACCAGGGAGGACCGCGTGGGGGGAGGGGAGAGGAGGGACGGAGAGAGGGAACAAGTCCCCGCTCCCTCGGAGAGACGAGTGTAAAAGAAAGGGGAGAGCAAAAGGAAAGAGGGGAGTGGAAGGACACTGCACTGCGAAAGAGCAACCAAAGTGAAAATGGAAAGAGCCCACAGAGAGACCGATTAAACAAACAGAGTGGACCTCGTTGGACGCAGCTCTTCCTAAGGCTATTCTACGCGTTTATGTTGTGTTCAGTGAAACAAACAGTTTAATCTAAGTTTTCTTTTTTAGTTTTATATCCTGGTGTATTTGCACATATTTTAATTGCTATAGGTAATTCAAATTAGAAATAAATTGTTAATACAAAATGATTCGTCTCCTGCCTTTTGAAATGGTGAATGCATCACAGTATAGTATGTACAGTATATACAGTTAAGAGTCTATACGGATTTCACTATCTTATGAACAAATACCATTCCATTTTCAAACTGGAGTGATTCTAGATCAGAACATCACCGATCCTCCACCTGTTTTCACCTTTGCACAACGCCTGGCCATCTAATGTTTATATGGAGACCTGGAGATGCCTACAAGCCACAATGTGTCACACCTACTGTGATATCTGGTGGAAGATCAGGGATGGTCTGGGGGTGATTCGGTTAAGCTAGTTTGTCTTTGTGAAGGACGCATGAATCAAGCCAATGTTTAAACAACAATTACAACGTTGTTCTGGAAGAAAACTGGCTTCCTTCTGCTCTGACAATGTTCCCCAACTCTGAGGGTTGTTTTTTTCCAGCAAGACCATGCTCCCTGCCACACAGCCAGATCAAACAAGGTGTTGAATGATGGAGGATCACCAGATCATGAACCTGTCATGGCCAGCCCCATCTCCAGACCTGCGGAACCCCACTGAAAACCTCTGGAATGTGATCAAGAGGAAGATGGCTGGTCACAAGCCATCAAACAAAGCCGAGCTGTTGTTTTTTTCTGAATTGTTTCTTCGGGAGTGGCATGTAGTCACCCAACAGCATGATAGACTGGTGGAGAGCATGCCAAGACGCATTAAAGCTGTGATTCAAAATCAGGGTTGTTACACCAAATATTGATTTCTGAACGTAAAGAAGTCTTTCAAATGAATAAAAACTTGTTTGAATTATTCAAGGTCTGAAAACATTGTATCTTTTGAGCAGTTTTTCTAAATTACAATATTTTGATTTGGAATGTGGGACAAATGTTGTCAGTATTTTATAGAACAGAACAAAAATGTAAATTTTACTCAAACACATACCAAATAGTAAAACCAGATAAACTGATATGTATGCAGTGGTCTTTTGATTATTTTCTGGAGCTGTACACAATTATTAATAGTTATACAAAAGTATTTTCAGTTGTAGGTGGAGGTACTACACATTTATCTGCATGTCCTTTATGCATAAACCAGGTTGGTCTTCAATAACGCTTTAATGAACCTGTAGTTTCTGCTTTCTCCCAGGAGAGGGGGTGATAATGTTTTCGTGCATGTTCCTGTTGCATTCAAGGGCAGAGAGCTCTAGATCACCGCCATTTTTACCCTCTGCTCCTGGACTCAGTTCGATTCCAGCTCCAAGCTTAAACAACTATGCATTATAATTAAAGGGAGGGAGATACTTTTGTCATGATTTACACAGATTAAACATTATAGAAAAGACCAAAGACAACGTGCTGCAGTGACAGTGGTTATATAGTTACAATCAACTATTACTGTATCTACGCAACAATTGTCTGTACTCTTATGTTAGAAGTAGTAAAAAGAAGGAAACGACTAATGTGTTAACTGGGACAACTGTTTGACTTGCAAAGATGGTGGGCGGAGATTGCAAGCAGAATTCCTGTTAAGGGTCAATGTTTCCAATTGAACACAGATGCTTTTCATTAAGGAGGGTTTTATCAACTCTCGCTCTCTTAGCTCCCCTTTCCATCAATCAGATCTAAACACACACATAGTAAACAGGACCGGATTTTTAAACATGGTACTTTTTTTATTTTCATATACAACAACTTTTGGAGTGCAATATTTCCAGCGTGTAAAAAAAAAGAAAAAGAGTCAAAGCTATAAAAGATCATGATAACCAGGCACGAGTCACGTGGAAGAGGCAAGGTGTACCACTGATACACATGTTGTTGACCCTTGGCCTACAGCAAATGCACTGGGCTTGGTTAGCTTACATGGAAATGCACATAGTTGCCAAACCCCAGACATTTTGGTATTACATGACAATATGTCAAGGGAAGTCATTCAAAGCCGAAGTAGGTGTTAGTGCTATTGGCAGCGAAGCAGCATGACTCATAGAAGAGTGACACAGGGGAATGCACTGAGTGTGAGGCTGATAGAGGTGGAGTGTATAGAAGGCACTTTGGAACCCAAACCAAACACCCACGAGACACACCCATGTTATCGGCCTTCACACCTGGCTGGTTTTATCACATGATAAAACGGAAATGACTCTTTTTAAGCGGATCTGTTCCTCTGAAAAGTGAAACATCTGGCATAAATGTTGTCCCAATTCTGAGCTATTTAGTGTTATATATTTGAAGTTCTGAAGGCAGCCACAGTCTTAGAAAGGCATGCCTCTTCTAACCTAACGTTTGGTAACCAGCCAAAGCAACAAGTTTCCTAATGCTAGTTTCCAGGGTTTCCCGCCCCTAAAATGAGGTCAGATCGGTTTTGTCACCTCAACTTCCCCATTCTTTTATGACTTTTTCCCACTCTCTTTTTTTCTTTGTGTTCAAACTCTCTCTCTCTCTGTGTCTGTCTCTCTCTCGCTCTCTCACACGCACACACACACACACGCTCTTATTTTCTCTCCCTCTCTGCTCCTTTTATTAGCATTCCTTGGAACTCGTGTGTACAGCCATCCGGAGAGGAAGGAATGGGGGAGCAGAGACTTGAATGAATCTCTCGAGCACCAAGATGAAGGCTAAACTATGCCAGCTATGGAACAGACAGGGCTCCCCCAGGACACTGGCACTAGAACCTAAACATGTCTACTACACAGTGCTTCTCCCAAGTCAGAGATACATGGCCAAGAGGCGGGAACAGTGAGCAAGAGCAGCCTATAAAGTACCATCATTTTATAGATATCTAAACTGTTGAACCTACGAATCACGGTCTCCCATGCACAGCGTTAACCTTGTTTCTAATTATTCCTATGGCTATTGACAGCATGTTTCAATATACAGGCATACACTATTGGCAATTTTACAAAAGCAGCACAGGCACTAACCACACAAACAACAGCATCTCTAGCTAGCTGTTACTGTTATTGCACATGTATATGCTGTAATCGCATGAAAATAAATGGCTAGATAAGAAGTTATGGCAACAAAAGCCTGTAGCTTAACATAATGTCATCAAAAAGAAAAATGTATAACATGCAATTGTATGTGTTTGATAGAAAGAAAGAGTGCATTATCAACTCACGATTATATGGCCAAGTTAATATGTATTGAAAATGGCAGTAATACAAAACCACAGTTATCTTATATATTATACTGGTAGCCTAGACAAAGCAATTTCAAAAGTCCACTATGAAATAACCTTCAGAATGTGAAGGCACTTATCATAAAAGAATTAGGACACAGTGCAGTGCCCCATCACATTTTGGCCCACTCTTTCGTGTAGATCTGACACAAAGCCAATATGTTTACGCAGCACTGTAAAAGATAGCCGCAATTTAATATGCCAATCCTTATGCTTTTTAGTCAAATTTGCCCAGACGTAAAAATAGCGCAGAGAGATTGGGCAAAGACCAGTAGAAAATACAGAACCCCACTTTGTAACCCAAAAAAAATCCTTCACTCGCTTCTTGAATGCTTTGGAAAAAAGAGAGGTATTCCATGAAATCCTTGTTAAAGTCAGAATAAAATAAAAAACTTTGAACAATCCCACGGGCAGAATAAAACGCATAGACGTATAGCAACGTTTTTTTCTGATCTCTCCCACTCATTTTTTGATTTTCTTTTTCTTCACTGAAAGACTGTGTTGCGCTGGTTGGCTTCACCGGTCTTCTCAAAAAACATGAAGTCCTGGAAGGTAAAAAGAAGGAAATTAAACTGCAGTTTAAACACTATGCCTAGTAAAAACACCGTTTCCACAATGTCTACAAAACAAGTACCGAACTTAATGTGACATTTAAAATAAACCTTATCCAAACCAACAGACTTACAATGAGGAAGCAGGCGCCCATGAGGACTGCCTTCATCTTAACGTCCATGTCCATTGGGAATTGGATGCCAAAGTTGTCAGTGTCCGTGAACACCTCCTTCAGAAGGCCACTCCACTGCTTACTAATCCGGCCGATCGACTGATCGCCACTTTTTCCCTTCAGCTTTAGAAGCGGCCAAATGAAACAGACATTAGATCCTGTTTGGTCCGTTCATCTCTAGTTTAAGAAAGTGTCTAATATTTAAACTGGATATCAAGAACAGAATTAGAGCTACTTGCATCGATTTTCCCTGCTTCCAGGAAAAAAAAAATATTCCATAACATCCTGGATCAATATGGCGACTGACCAGTGACATGATTTACAGGAATAACCCAGACAGACACAGTCAAACATCAGCAGCTCACTTCAAAATTGATGTCCCCGCAGCAGTTGCAGGCACAGCAGGGCCCATCCAGCTTCATCAGGGTCTCCTTGTTGGCCCCCTGGATAGAGAAGCGGGGCAGGTAGGGGTGCCAGTTCTGGACAACGTAGCCCACTGTGGTGCCTGGTGGAGCCTGGACCTCCAACTGCAGACACACACACACACACAACTGGTCAAACACGCATTACATGTTCACAAGGAAACACGCAGACACTCACAAAACAAACAACTGGTCGAACACATTCATTTTCACGAGTGAGCAAACAAACACACATACACACAATTAGAAAGGATTCCTCGGGTGGCTAAATCTAGCTTCGACCCCTTCACAGTAGATTGGGACTATAAATACCACAGAATTCGCAGCGGAGAGTTAGCAGTCTTCAAGCAACATGGCGCAGTATGAACGAGAGCAGTCAACCCCTGTCTCCTTCTGCCATTCTCAGTAATGGGTTTCACGTGGGCTCGGCTTCATTAAGGGAGACAGTGAACAGAGGCCCTGGGTGAAACCCCAGTCAGACGAGAGCCCATGGGAATGCGGTAGAGCTAGCTGATTGTCTCTATTGGATTACCCGGCCAGAGAGACTGAAGGGGAATCGGGGGGGAGGGGGGTGGGGGTAGGCAGAGTGTAGGAGAGGGGCCTTTGGGACCGACGGCCTGTATCTCAGAGACAGGCTGGGCAGGGCAGTGGAGAATCAGCCCGGTGTAAACTCTACCTCCTTCCTTTTCAGCGACACAACAAAGCACGATGGAGGCACAATAGAATACTTCAGAGGGGCTGTCATGGACTGATTTCTAAAACAGGCCCACGCTTGGCGAAGCCTGCTCAATCCCTCTCCTTGTCAATAGAGGAGTGGTATTAGATAAAACTATATTGAAACAACAAAAAGAAACGAAAAATCAATCGTGCTTTGTTTAGACGGCATAGAAACAAGTCTGTTGACTGAAGTCAAAATCTCATCTACTTTGTTTAAAAAATAAAACAGTGTCTGACTGCTGTAGAGCATCAGCGTCTTTAAGCTAACTAACCACACACACACACACACACACACACACACACACACACACACACACACACACACACACACACACACACACACACACACACACACACACACACCTCTTGCAGGCAGCAGGGGCACCAGCAGGAGACACAGCGGTAGGGCCGGACGAGGCGGATGACCTCGCGGTCGGTGGAGTCCGTGATCTTCATGTCGAAGCTGCGCAGCGCACCGCAGCAGTTGCGGGTGCAGCAGTCGTTCTTCTCCTTGGCCTTGTAGATGACCTGGCCCAGGCTGTTCTTGATCTCATACTTGTTGTTGGTCTCAAACCCGATGATGGCTGAAGGGGGGAAGAATTGGACGCGGTGCGTTACGGAAGGTGCAGTGAAGGTCATCGGCACAGGAGCTTTATATCACATGCCTTTGTGTTACCGTGAAATATTGAGCGACAGGCGATTAGATCGTGTGCATTATTGAATAGAGCGTTTTAGGTTGAAGTAGAGACAACAGCTGCGGTGACTTCCAGGTTACCGGCTAGTCCCAGAGAGATCCAGCTTACCTTCAAGCAACTCTACCTTCTGGTGTATCAGGATCTGGTCCACCTTAAGCAAACACAACACCACAACAAGAACAGTGTAAGTGGCTATGAGAGAGCCTTTGTGTCTGTGGACTCCTAAGACGGAGCGTCGTCATCATTTGTTGCCCCATCATCCCCAAACCCTGCCTACCTGTGTTAGGTACTCCAGGCCAGGCGGCACCCCTACAGGCACAGACACAGGCACTGGGGAGACGGCGGCCGGAGCCCCAGGACCCCCAGGCCCAGGCTGGTACATGACCGGCTGCTGTGGGCCCGGCTGGGGCTGGTATCCCATGTTGAATCCCACTGGCGGGGGTTGCTGGGAGGGGTCGCCGTAACCCGCCTGGGGCATGGGGTAGGGCACCATGGAGTAGCCGCCTGGCTGGGGCATGGGATAAGGAGCCTGGTGTGGAGAACCCTGGTACCCTGGAGTCAGACAGACAAGGAAGAACATGAATCGTTACATCTGAAAGGCTGACAAACCGTCGGTAGCCACCTGCTTTCGGCAACGGGAACACCCCTTAGTTGTGAAGTTGATTGTCCATGTTGCTTTCGTCAAATGCACAGACACAGCCTAAATCTCACCCACCATATTTACTGTCCACCCTTTTCTCCTGCTGGGAGAGCAATTCCACTAACAGCTTCTCGTGCTGCAAGTACTTACTAGTCCTATCACGTGCTGTGACGGGCAGCCTTGGCTATAGGTCATTGTAACATGATCACACAACAGGACAAGGAAGCGGGAGGAAAAGGCAAGGACTGCTCCATATACAAATACAAAAATACACTAAAAGGTGAGTGACTTTTTGGGGCAAGCCTAAGTTTAACCACAAAAATCTACTACAAGCTGAACATACGCTGCCTGTGGCCAACTGCACTGTATTGATTGTAGAGTATGTAGATTACATGTACTGGATGAGCCAGATATCTCTCTGAAAACCCTAAGGCATTATCATAGCTTATGGCTGACAATAAAGATGGTTCACCATAAACGTGTTGGACCTCACATATTACTTCCTGTGCATTACACAGACAAAAACAACACATGGTAGTGAAAAAAACCCACAACCTCTCCGTCACAAATGAAAAACAATGTGGCACCCATTACCCAACCGCAGTCGAGTATAAGCTGTCTGAGCAAGACACACTTTAAAGGCCGAGAGATAGTCAAAGCATTCACAACACCATCGTTTCCAACACAGGACATGAAAACATCCTGCTAACCCGCTTCCTAAATTAATTTGACTCACAAGAGAAACTGCCAACGAAATAAGGTTTAAGTTAATTATTTAAAAGGGCCAAGTGAAAATAAACGGATTTATCTGATTTGAGAAACTAAACTTCCAGTCCCACTCTGGTAGTGCTTGTTCTGTTGGCCTTAATCCTGACTCACAACTGCCCAAACAAGCTTTGGACAACTGGTAAACAATTGTCCCTAACATGTTTGCTGATGTATTTTTGTGGTCTTTTGACTGCACAATGTTGACAGAACGCATCATCCGACACCATTTATGCATTCTTATTGAAGAATATTAATAGCGTAAGCAACTCCATGAGGTTGTTGTTATCTGGGAATGACCAATCGGTTACATCTGGTAGGACATAAAAGCTTCATTAGCAAAATTGTATTTTACTTAAGTCTAGACCCTGGCATGAAAAGAGTCAATGTGGATGACCTGATGTTGAAATGTTCTCCACCAGTTTTCCCATAGCCCTAGCTTGATTTGAATAACCTGACAAAGCTCGTACCCAGACAACCTGCCTACTGTATATAGTAGACACACCTACGTGGACAGCAGGCAAGTTGTAAACAGCACACGACCAGATAGCCCATTTTCCATTGTGTCGTATGCTTGAAATGCATAATAAAAGAAAAAAACTGCTTCTTATTCACTAATGATTGGCTCATTTTACTAACTTTAACTCTGAAATGTTATTTTTGGGAATCTTATAATATCATATGATCTTTCCATGATCAATGATCAAACCAAATAAAAAAAACTGTCTAGTTGTCACGCATGTACAAGTAGATTTCCTACTCAGAAACACGTTTTGATAATTGTATCTAAATCAACAGGTTTTAAGGGGCATGTTTCCCCCATGGGGCCTTAAGGCATGTGGTGCTGGAGCAGATGGGAAACAGCGATTATCATTCAGGTATCCACATACCTGTTGGCTATATGGATTTGTTTAAGTGTGGCTCAATGTGCTTTTGTTTAAATTCCAAATGAGCAAGTATGCTAATAGGGCACTATTCAAAAGTCACTTACCCGGAGCAGACATTTGTAGTAGCGAGTTGAGACTTTCCAAGACAGAATGGGCAAAAACAGTGGGCTGGGGGTTGAAGTTCCTTTCTTGTCCACCCCGGGGTTACTATGGGAACCCAGATAATGAGCAGAGGAGGGGGTTGTAAAAAGCAGGGCATGGAAAGTCAGTGAGAGTGGTGTTCTGCGGGTTAGGCCAGGAAGGGGGGAAAACTGCACTGCCCTGCACTCATCACTATGTATATCATTCTACATTACGTATCTGCTTTCTGTAACATGCAATTGGTTACCAGCTCAGCTCTAGATTAGGACTGAACGAGATAAATGTGGTCAAAAGTCCAATATCCATTTTCTAAGCATGTTCTGGTAGTTCTTTGTTTTTTAAACTTAAGTATGCACTTAGATGCCTGGAAAGTGGGTGTGGTAGGGTTCGGCTGAGGAAGAGGGGCAAAGTTTGATTCCTGGCTTAGCCTATATCCATACTCAAATGGAATTTACATTTTGTATACCTGTTGTCCTATTTACATAGTTCTGCCAACTTATGGTAAAATAGTTTGAGTGGATTGAACTTAAAAGGACCAAGTTAAAACAAAATCACTTGAAGGTATAATAACTCAAACATGGCAGAAGATGAATACCACTAATATACTCAGTTTCACAATAGCGGAATGAGTTTCATTTGATTTTCATGTATCTACTACAGGTTGTCTACACTCAACATAGGCCCATATTAAGATATTAAAATATAACTTAACCGTAACCGTGTAGGCCTAAATTAAATAAATAAAAGGAACTTACCACTCGTGACACTGGTTTAACGAAAAATAAGCTTACAGTTGACTACAGCAAAAGATTTGCTTCGATTACGTTAAGTTTGCCGTCAGAAATCTTTGTCTATGCGTTCCACACAGCATCACACACTCCTCCCCTATTTCTGTAGATTTCTGGTTGTATTCTCCTCCCCTTTCAATAACGTCATCTTAAACGCATGTAAGTGTAAGTGTATGACTATGATAAACAAATACAATACAATGTGTTTTTCCATGTTATCACCGTGCAACGTGTGCTGTGCATTATGTACAAACCAACGTCTGAACATTGTAACTGCGCTATACACTTTTCCCCATCACGAGGCTTTAGGCGTTATAAAACGAATATGAAAAGTAGATTCAGTTTAGGTTTAAAAAGAGTATCTTGTTCCTTTTGTTCGCTGCCCGTCTCTTCGCGCGACATGATTCGAGGTCTCATATGATGGATACGTCACAACCACTAGAGGGCAGAATAAGGTTACAAACAACATCTGAACATACAAATAGGCTATTTGATTAGGGTTACCATCAGGCTGCTGAGGCAAGGCAAGAGTTGAGCAAAATGAGCAAAAAAACAACACGGTGGTCTCAGTGGAGACGTAGGCTGCTCAGGCCCATCCTAGAAGAGGAGGACCTTCTGTACAGCGATAGCTATATCCTTATGTGACCGCCTTGTAGGCTACACGTATACAGGCATTCTGGACTGGTTGGAAAACGAGGAACTGATTTGACTGTATTACAGACCTCTGCGGAGTCGTGCTGCTACTATCACAACTACAGCGCTATTGCCTATCAACATTGAACTACTGAATGCTCAGCTCACTACTGAATGCTCAGAAAGCAACAAATCTCTCCTGCTACCTGATAATATTTTGGACACAAATATTGACATCCTGTGCAACTGAACTGAAACATGTCACAAGCCTATGGATTACTTCCCCCTTGTTACTGTTATTTTGAAAAGGCTCAGCTCTGGCCGTGGTGGTGGTTTAGCAATCATTCATCACACTGAGTTAAAATTGTTAGGTGTTTTCGACCAATTTTCTTTTTGCGCTGGTCAGGGGGTAGGCTACTTGGCTGAAAAAAATATTTCAAAGGGGTACATAATAAAATAACGTTTGAGAACCACTGCTCTACAGAATCAAATAAAAAATAATTTTGCTGATTTTCAAATGCTCCTTTGGCAATGAGATCATTCCGCTGTCTCAGGTCTGGGGACAGGCTGCTTCTCCTTACTCTCAAAACTAAACTCCGCTTAATGGGTGACCGGGTGTTCAGTGCTGCAGCCCTCTGTCTGGAATGCCCTCCCAGACCATCTGAGGATGCCACAGACGCTATCCCCTTTTAAATCAGGCCTAAAACGTTTCTATTTAAAAAAGCCTCCTGCTTTTTAATGTTCTTATTTTATTTTTCAATTCCTCTCTGTTTTTCTGTTTTCAGCATCGATATTGTATATATTTTATCTAAATGTTGTGTTGAGATTATATAATAATAAAATTACTACTTTATTTATATAGCATTATCATGAGTTATGTATGAAAAATTGCAGAACCTGAGATTTCAAATAACCAGAAGTCATACGGTTAGGGCTAATAATATGGATTTCAACCACAGAACTTTAGGATGTGATGTTTGAGAAGAGAGTTGCCCTCAAAGTTTGTCCTTTACTTTCCATAAGAAACATTTAGGTCACTGTGAAAGTTGGCATTGTAAGAACCCCAAGTAGTCCATGCATTACAAGATGATGAAGAGGACTTCTAGAGAGCTCCATCTTTGACCTGAAGAAGTGATGGATCTTACATATAGCCCTTAAATAACAATACAGAAGTACAGTTTGGGCCTTGATAAAAAAAATGCAGTCCTTCTTGTCTATTAGGTCCTGAAAACTCAACTTTGAATAGTGCACACGCATTCATTGTCACATTCTTTGCAAATATAAGATCCCAGCCGTAAATGTGTTTGCATAAAACCAAATAATTTTGCATCTCTGCTGCTGTCTACTATCTACCACATGGGCAGTGCCAGGGGACTGGGCCACAAGGGGCTTTGGCCTTTAAGGAGAAAGATGGGATAGTGTGGGAGGACACAAGGAAAAACATGCCAGAGCCCTGAAAGACAAAGAACCATCCCGTCATCCAAAACAGGTGCCAGCAAAACCTGTAGACACAACTCTTTTTTGAGAGCACACTACATTTATAAAGCACAGTATTTCTCAATATTCAGTTATGTTGGATTGTATTGTACTAATGTACATCAAATTCTCAGTGAGGATGTGGAACTGGTCCTCAAACTATACGACTCTCTCCCAGATGCTCCACTTTCTTTCAATTCCATCCATCCATCTATCCATCCATTTGCTATACCACTTATCCTTTGCAGGGTCACAGGGGGGGCTGGAGCCTATCCCAGCAGACACAGGGCGAGAGGCGGGGTACACCCTGGACAGGTCGCCAGTCAATCACAGGGCTGACACATAGGAACAGACAACCGCTCACTCTGACATTCACACTTACGGGCAATTCAGAGTCACCAATTAACCTGCATGTTTTTGGACTGTGGGAGGAAGCCGGAGCCCCTGGAGTGAACCCACGCAGACACGGGGAGAACACGCAAACTCCACGCAGAAAGGCCCCAGCCCGCGGGGCTTCTTTCAATTCATTGTTTTGAATTAAATAATCAAAGATTTTGCTGGATCTCTAAGTTTGCCCATGTGTTTGCATGTCTATGTTTCTCTCATTAGTTCAAGCACACGCGGAGACACCACCCACACACACACACACACACACACACCTATACTGGTTCTTGTGGTATAACAGGACATTTTCTGCTCATGTGATAAAACACTGGTCTAGGGGGACACCCCTTTCCCTTTGGTCTACAGCTAAGTGAAACACATTAAAACTATTTTTTTCACCTTGCCATTATAGATTTCTATTCACATTTTTGTTTCAAGGTCTGAGTGATGATACACAACAACAAGACATGTCAATGGTATAGAAGGACTGGGCGGGTTCAAGTTTACGAGGACATCTGAGGTTTAGCTTGACTTCTTACACATACACATACACTAGACACTATCCAACGCTACAGGGTCGGACTAGGTTTAGCAAGGCCCTATTTCTTTAAGCTTGCATAAGGTTAATTCAATTAAATGAATCAGATGATAGGACTTCATGTAACTGAAAATGGGTTTTGGTAATTATCTTACGTAATGAGATGAAACAGTATTAACAAAAAACATTTTTAATTAATTTAATTTTTCATTTTTATTTAGTGCTTTTCTAGATACTCATAGCGCTTTACACAAATTGGTCGCCAATAATTACACAGAACGAACAACGAATGGACCGACAGCTATCAAACACAACACTCAGTCTGAATGATACCACGGCAGCCAATTTGCGACAGACTGGCTCACACACACAGGACCCACATACCAACTCCAGTTTGAATTGGCAGTGACTGGTCAGGGCACTGGTAGGAGGATGCGGCATGCTTTTTTGATGGTGGGAGGAAACCGGAGTACCCGGAGGAAACCCACACAAACACGGGGAGAACATGCAAACTACACACAGAAATGTCCTTGGCTGAGGTGGGGTTTGAACCCAGGACCTTCTTGCTGTGCTAACCACTGAGCCAACATGCTGCCATGTTTATATAAAGTAATAAAATTTCCTGTTTATAATTACTCCTGTCTCACAAAATCTCTAATATTTTGAAAAGATCAGCTATTCAAAACAGGATCCTCTGCATTTATGCAGTTTTCCCATTCAGCTTTTGTTTGTTTATATGATTGTTAGCAGTTCTTTGTTTGTTGTTAAAATGTCTTAACGCCGCTTGCTGCTCCGGTTTTGTCCAACTCTTTTTGAGTTTCTTCTTCAAATTCCCACCTGCCAAAGTGAATAAATGCAAAGTCAATGAAAGGTCTAGCTGATGTCATGTTTTAGCCAACCTTGCTAAAGGAGGAAAATATTTTTCAGTTAGTATCAAATAATATATTTTAACATGGAAGCTACAAGAGATTACCCAAAAGACAAAACACAAAATATATAACTATAAAAAATATAAAATATTAAACATCTTTAGGTACAAAACAAACATGGTGTGGCATGAACGTTATTGTTGGTTGGTTAATATTTATAGAAAAAAAATATATTTATGGGGTCATTGTTGTAGCAAAACTATTTGCAAATGCGTGTGGAGAGTTGTGTATCTGTATCTCAATCCGTGCGTGCGTAATCAGGTTTGTAAGTGTATAAAAATATCCCTCTGTATTCAGATTTGTAAGTGTATTGAGAGTTGTACTGTATATGTAGACAAATCTGTGAATGCGTGCATAAATCCGTAAATGTCTAAACAAATCTGTAAATACATACGTGGATATTAATGGCTAAAAGTCTAAGTATTTTGCTGCAAGAATTGAAAATATAGACAAGCATAAATTACAACTCACGTGGGCCTCTCAATAGAATGTGTTTTTACACGTGACTTTTGCTACACTTCTGCCGTTGCAGAGATCTGCATTCTCGATATCTGTGCGTGTGTAGCAATTTGTCTGTGTCGAGATTTGTCTGTATGACAGAGATCCGTCCGCGTGGCGATTCGTCTGTGTGTCAATGTTCGTAGGTGTGTCTCAGTAGAAAAGTATGAAACTTGAACGATATGCTAATGGTCGATTGTTTTGCAAATTGTAGCAATATTTCCAGTGATGTTAACGTTTTAAGATATTTCTCTCGAACGCAGTATAAATTTAGCTAAGTTAAGGTAACGTTATGCTTGGGCTACTAATGAAAGTGTAAACCGTTTAATCTCCAACTATCCAACTTTCCTTGCTTTTTAATAAGTGAGCAAGAGAAATTGAAGAAGAGTTGTGCGGGGCACAACTGGCCATTTTATATTGGCATGGCAAACGTTATTTTAATAAACACATTTTGGTTCAGACAAAATGTATTTTTCATCAGAAGTACTTATGATTCTACTGTAAGCCTTAGGAGCTATATAGTTATTTATATCAGAATTAACAAAAATGATAGGGCCTAACCTCGCACTGCATGGTCTACAGTAAAACCAATAGTGAAGTAGTCTATAGTAACTAGACTGCAGCAGCTTTTGATAATGCGTACGTAGCCTATAGTGCAAATAATGACATTGTATAATCAGTAGGCCTAGTGCAGCATATGCCATGATATCTTAATGTGACGTTTAAATGTAACTTCCCAAAACCATCTCTTAAGCTAAATAATCATTTTATTCAGTTCGTCAACGTCTATGGACGGATATTTATGGGGGTTTGTTCGCATTTTGGTCTGGTTGTGAAACTGCCCGGCGTAAACCTTTATTTGCCTTTCTTATATGGCTGTGCTCTTGGACACACTTACATCCAATCAAAGTTTAAATTCTGGCGACTAAAATGGGCCGGTCAATCAATCGCGGTCACGTTAGGCTGTATTGTAGCACCGAGTGAGCAATCGTTATTAGTAGCACCCAGTGTAAGCAATGGATTAATTGATATTGCATATTGTATATGAATGTATGGCAGTTTAGGGCTTCCATATGAATGCAATAAATCATTTGAAAGTTGTGTTTGAGAAAGTAAACTAACTGAATACCCATTACTAATGGAATTAGTGAGAATATCTATGAGAAAATAACTTGGGAGCGAAACAGCAACACCAGATACCATTAAATTGCAGCCTCGGCAAATGTAACGACTAACGTAGCCTATATTCTATAGCCTAGTTTAAGATGTAGCCTAGTTCAAAGCATATTTACCGGCTCATGTGACATTATTATAAACTCGTTGATTGGATGTTACATGTCGACGTGCACTTTGGGAGTCACAGAAATTTCTACTGAGACACACAGACGAATCGCCACACGGACGGATCTCTATCACACAGACGAATCTCGACACAAATTGCTACACACGCACAGATCTCGAGAATGCAGATCTCTGCAACGGCAGAAGTGTAGCAAAAGTCACGTGTAAATACACATCCAATTGAGAGGCCCGCGTGAGTTGTAATTTATCCTTGTCTGTATTTTCAGCTCTTGCAGCAAAATACTTACTTTTAGCCATTAATATCCACGTATGTATTTACAGATTTGTCTACACATTTACAGATCTATGCACGCATTCACAGATTTGTCTACACATATACAACTCTAAATACACTTGCAAATCTGAATACAGATGGTTATTTTTTATACACTTGCAAACCTGATTACGCACGCACGGATTGAGATACAGATACACAACTCTCCACACGCGTTTGCAAATAGTTTTGCTACAATATTGACCCCATATATATATATAAAAGGTTTAACTTGTATACCCAGGGGCCTAACTAATGTTCCAGATCCCTGTCTCAAGAACTCAAATCTTATTACATGTGCGTGGTGTGAAAAAAGCTAATTGATTCATTTAGGGCCAGTATGTTGAACCTTTGGCATTAAGCAGTTTTGTGAAAATAAAAGGTAATTGCCTTTGTAAAACAATACCAGGCAATGTTCCTCTCGTAATATGTGAAATCTGAAAAAAATCACAATGGTGTGTGCACACGTATTGGTTACATTATTAGTAGCACTATGACATTACTTTGTCTGGATGCCAACACCAGCTACCAATTTCTGATTCAGGAAATGTGTGAAAAACTATTAAAGGCAAAGTTGAGAAAAAGCAGTATTAGCATAGGTAAAATATTACATAAACGTTGGCTTTATGTAAGAGTTAACAGCCAAGCCTTTTGGAGATGCCCTGGGTTTACTTCTGCAAAACTTAGAGATGGAAAGTGCTCACTTTATAACCCTAATGACCTATCTGCTCTCAACCTAACTTCGTTCTTTGTGCAGCACGGAAGAGGAGTTTTTGGACTTAACACAGAAAAACAATTGGTAATTGACTAACTGGGAACGTGTAGATAAGAGAAAAACTAGAAGAATGGATTTGTGGGGAATGGAAGTAATATGAAATAGCTTGTTGATCAAAGGTGCAGTATGTAGTTCTAGAGAATTGGGGAAAAAATTGCAAGAATTTGAATCACAACACTCAAAAAGGCCAACCTCCTGAGTCTTTGGTCCCTCCTATCCCTCTCAATGGCCCATCCCACACATGCCCGTGCACGCTGAGTTGACATCATGAGCCTGAGCAAGGCAGTTTCATGAATCATGTGTATGTTGTGCATATTTTTGGTTCTCACCAACAACGCATAAAGCCATGTCTGATCAGGTGATAAACAAAAAAATCCAAAACATCTGATCGCTGATAAACGCTCAAACTGAGTGGCTCACACCAAAGCAACGAGCACAGACACAAATTACAGTTTCCCTAGTAACGTCATACAGTGAGCTAACGTTAACAAAAACCATTACGTAATTGTATTCCCCAATTAGTATGAGCTAGTGCATGACAATCGTTTTTATTTAGCTGGGATTGGCACCATAGCTACTATACGTTGCAGAGAATATCCAACATATGCATGAAAACGAATAATGCCTTTTTGACATAAATCTGGTGCGATACTTCCTAACGTTCTAAAACCGCACTTGGCGATATGACAAGCCAAGTCTTTTGCAACAACATACAACGACTTCAGCTACTTTCGTCTGCGACACGAATTGTAACAACAAGCTTGTTTGGAAGGTGACGCTGTATGCATTTTACCTAGGAGTGTGCACGCAAGGTGATTGACAGGCAGATAGCCCTTACTCCTTGCAAAAACTCTCCTGATTGGTTGGGGATAGGCGGGCGTCCCTAGATTTTTTTAAAAGCTGAATAAAGGGCCAAGGGCCCTCCTGTATAGCGCACTTTCTCTCGTGAGCATTTGGTTTAATGATATCCTCCAGGAGGTAGGGTCGGCAAACAAAGACTCAGGCAAACTAAGACAAAGGCGCAGTCTTTGTTTGGAGGGGGTCATCTGGACCTTATAGATCAGCTAAGTATCTAATTCTCTCGTTTATAATTCAGCTTGTTGCATTGTCTGCTGACTTACTCCTGCTTTCCATGTGTCCCAATCCTATCTCCCCTATTTTTGTCATCTCCTCTCCCCCTGAGGCACGAAGGAGATGGTGGAAGCCACCTAGTGGCCAAAACCATTCTGACCTGCTCCACTCTCGTCTCTCCCCTGTCAACGAGCACATTGTCAGAGGGGGGCTCTGGAACTGCCAGTCGGCGGTGCAGAAAGCCGACTTCATCTCAGCCCGTGCCACCACGCTCTCTCTGCACTTCCTTGCACTCACAGAGACTTGGATCACCCCTCAGGACACCGCTACTCCGGTGGCCCTCTGCAGCCTACTCCTTCTCCCACTCTCCCCGGACCTCGGGACGTGGTGGAGGAACCAGCCTCCTCATCTCTCACAAAGGGCAATTTCACACTATCCATTGCCACAATTCTCTGCCACCACAATCAAATTCCATGCTGTCACTGTCACATACCTTTTTCACATTCACATTGTTGTTCTTTACCACCCACCTAGCTCACTGGGCATCTTCCCGGAGGAACTCAATACTCGTCTCACTTCCCCGTAGACGACCAGTCGCTGATTCTCCTTGGTGACTTCAACATCTCTGCAGACAAGTTTGCATCCACTGGCTTTCTCTCGCTTTTAACCTCTTTTTCCTTAACACCCTCCCCATCCCCTCCAACTCACAAAGCTGGCAATCAGCTTGATCTTACTAACCAGGCTCTACTACCGATCTCACACCCGTCTCGCGGTTACGGTGGGCGCTCCACACAGCGAGAGCAGACTCCCTTTCCTCTGATCTCCTTCTCCTGGACCTCTCTGCTGCTTTTGACACCGTGAACCACCAGATTCTCCTTCAACCCTTAAAGACCTGGGCATTTCGGGGTATGCACTCTCCATGCTTGCACCCTACCTGACGGGCCGATCATATCAGATAGCCTGGAGAGGGTTAGTCTCAAAACCGTGCAGCATCTCGACTAGGGTCCCTAAGGGCTCAGTCCTGGGCCCTCTCTTTTTCTCTCTATACAAAGTCACTGGGCTCAGTCATACATTCGCATGGCCTGTCCTACTATCACTGCTACGCGGATGACACTCAACTAATGTTCTCCTTCCCTCCCTCTGAAACTCAGGTGTTGCAACGCATATCGGCATGCCTAGCTGATATCTCCGCGTGGATGGTAGCTCACCACCTGAAGCTCAACCCTGACAAAACAGACGTTATTTTCATCCCCGGGAAGTCCAGCCCATTCCAGGACCTGACCATCACCGTTGATAACACTGTCGTCTCCTCCTCTAGTACATCAAAGAACCTGGGGGTTACCCTGGACGACCAGCTGTCCTTCTCAGCTAGCATTGCGGCAGTAACGCGTTCCTGCAGATTCCTTCTCTAAAACATCAGGAGGATTCGGCCCTTTCTTAAAAGAGAGTTGTGTCTGAAATTAACCTTTGGACTCACCGGCCAAGGGGACTGACTGGTAGTTGAAAGAATCTACCGGCCAATCATGTTTTTAATCGGCCAAAGTAATAAATGTGATTTTTGTGTCACATATACATTAGTATCAGTAGGCCTACATTGTATTGAGTTAAGGTATTATGTTGCATACAAACTTAAACAAGAGGAAAGCACAAAAAAACTAAATAATTTTTTTATATAAATTATATGGTCAACAGTTAATCAATTCTAGATAAAATAGCCTAGTTGTACTGTAGCCAGCCTCTTACGACTCCTGCTGTAACTGATGTTTAGTCATTAATGATAGATATGATGTATGACGTTTACAAATTGATTTCACATGAACCAGTAGGCTACAGCTCAAAGACAACTGTCACTAAGTAGCTTGAATTCAGCTTGACGTCTACAAACCACATTACAACCATTCATAAATTGGTCTCGTGTCCCAAAACAGATCCAACAGCAAATTGTTTAATTACGTCACGGTTAATGGCAGTATTGGCCTTGCTAAATGCTAATATTATGTAAGCCTAAAGAAAATATTCCCATTAACGAACTTTGTGGTAATGGTCGGCAAAATTATAACGTCGCTGGAAACTTTAAACAAGTAGTCCCAGAGTCCTAATGTCAGTAACGTTATACGAATTGTTTAGGGCCATTTTCACCGCAATAGCTCGTAGCTAACAGCCCTGTGGCAAGTGATTATAGAGTTGATGCAAGGTTACAGCGCAACGAAGTGTGGAAATGGGTTTGGCACCCGAGACTAATGCTAGGTTGAGTTCGACTAGGTTGAATCAACTGGAGAGGGACACAGCAGGCATAGTGAGTATAACTCCAGTAGGTCTATGTGTAAATGCATCGAACTCCGACACAGAAAGGAGAGGAAAGTAACAATGCGAGTGTGAATGAGGCAAAACAAAGTAAAGACTCAAGTTTTTTTTTATATACAATTTTGGTACTCGCTCAATGTAAAATCTACCCGCCTATGGCCGGTGTTAATTTCGGATCCTGCAAGAGAGGATGCGCAGGTTATGGTCAAACCCATTCAGCTCATCCAGAACGCAGCCGCTCGTCTGGTCTTCAACCTCCCTAAGTTCAATCACCTTACTCCACTACTTTACACACTGCACTGTCTGCCGGTAGCAGCATGCATCAAATTCAAGTCACTTGTCCTAGCCTATTGGGCGAGGATCGGACTTGCAACCTTCTACCTACAGTCGATGCTCAGACCCTATTCCCCATCCCGACCACTACGCTCTGCTACTCGATGTCACCTTGTTGCCCCCTCCGTAGAAAGGACAGCCTGGCACCTCGTTCACAACTTTTCTCAGTCCTGGTCCCTTAGTGGTGGAATGACCTCCCCTCGAACACTAAGATCGCAACGTCTTTGTATACTTTGCCAAAACTTAAAGACTCATTTGTTTCGACTGCACTTCAGTTCTGAAATGAGACGTTGCATCTACCTAGCACTTCTACTTGATATACTAAGTAATTGTTTGTACTCAAATTGTTTGTAGTTGGTTTGCAATGGTTCTGTTGGTATCCTGATGTTTAATACAGCACTTGCTTAGCTCTTACTTCGGTGATCAGGTCAGCAATGCACTTATTTTATCTACCTGACTTGTAGTTTTTACCTTCTCTTTGTGTAGGCACTCTTTTTTGTAAGTCGTTTTGGACAACGGCGTCTGCTAAATGAATGTAATGTAATGAGTGTGGTGGTAGGTTTTTTGGGCTTTTACGTGATGTATGATATAATCCTTACGGTGACCATTAAAGGACCAACACAAATTCATTTGCTTTTATCTGTCGCACATTTTAAGACATGAAGTTAAGGACACGAGGGTGCAACAATTTAATAATAAGAGGATCTATTTTAACGCAACGACTATGAGCACGAGAAGCACTTCAGAAACCAATGCAATCATAGTTAAAAGTCACAAGATCTGCCCTTGTGGCTGGGAAAAGGTAACAACTGTAAGGGGCCTGAGAATACACCAAAGTAAGAAAGGGTGCCTAAGTAGGAAGAAGCAGGAGCATCGCATTGACCAGTACTTTTTAAGAAGTCAAGCAAGTAAGTCGAATGAAGGCCAGCGGCTGGACACAAACCAAAGTCCGCAGGCCATCAACAATTCCAGCACTGAAGCGGCACAGACAAGCACCGAAAGACAAGGGGATAAAGTGGTAGAGCCCGATCAAGCACAAAAAAACTCCAAGGAGAAGATCAGTGACAAAAAACCTAAAGTAAAGTGGCCATCAGCCGCTGAAAAGAATGTTTGGGACTCTATTAACATAGATTTGAAAAAGACACTTGAACAGCTAAGGGGCACAGTGGAAAGGAAGCTGTAAAAAATAGGCGATATATATGATTATGGAAAGGAGAGATTTGGGCTACTGGAGAAACCCAGGTGACCCAAGAAAATCGAGGAGGCAACAAGAGATCGACAAGCTGGTAAAATAAAGAAGGCTATTAAAAAAGCAATGGAAAAAAGCATCTGAATCAGAAAAGGCAGGCATTAAAGACTTGCAGGACAGCTTAAAGAAACAGTTGTCAACATTGAAACCACCAAACAGGAACTGGAGTCCCACCTAAAAGAAACTCACACAGATGAGAAAATGTATGAGGAACTCACAATTCCCACAGATATTCCACCAATTGAGGACCCAGTCGAGCAAATGGACACCAGCCCTCCAAAATGGAAAGGGGTGGAAAATGCAGTCAGAGCAGCATTGGCACCAGGACCTAACGGAGTACCTTACAGACTGTATAAAAATGCACCCGATGTCCTACGTTTCCTTTGGAAACTACTGAACCTGGCCTGGCAAAAACAAATCATTCCCAGATCATGGCGTCAAGCCAGAAGAGTGCTGATTCCGAAAGAGAAATATTCTAGTGACATTAGCGAGTTCAGACCAATTTGCTTGTTTAATGTGGAGGGGTAAATATTTTTTTGCATAGTAGCACAAAGACTGAGAGAATATCTTACAAAGAACAAGTTAATAGATACCTCAGTACAGAAAGAAGGCATTTCAGGCTTCTCCAGGTGTCTGGAGCACACTAGAATGATTTGGCACCAAATTCAATTGGCAAAACGTGAGAAAAAAGGACTTTCATGTCATTTTCCTGGACTTGGCAAACGCATTTGGGTCTGTGCCCCACAAGCTTTTGTGGTCTGCATTTGAGTTTTTTATGGTACCAAATGCAATTTTAAACCTGGTTAAGGCATACTTTCAGGACATTCAATTGTGTTTTCATACACCGACATTTACCACTGAGTGGCAACGTCTGGAGATTGACATCATGGCCGGATGTACAATCTCACCCTTGGCATTTTTTATGGCCATGGAAGTAATAATTCGAGTATCAAAATGGGTTGTTGTCGGCCAAAAGTTAAGGGCAGGATTACGTATCCCTCCCATTCGAGCTATATGGATGATATGACAATATTGACGACAACGGTTCCGTGTACTAAAAGACTGCTAAGCAAACTTAATGAGAACCTTAAATGGGCTAGAATAAAAGTAAAACCAAGCAAATCCAGAAGCATATCTGTTGTTAAGGGAAAATTGTGCAACAAAGGTTTCTTCATAGATGAGGAATTAACTTCATTGTTAGGGCAACTTACGACGTACTGCCAACATCAACAAATCTCAGCCAATGGGTAGGAGAGGATCTAACTTGCCCCCTCTGTGGTGGGACGGCTAATCTCAAACACATAATGGCTGAGTGCAGGACGAGCCTTACTCAAGGAAGATACACCTGGCGCCACAATAAAGTACTAAAATGCTTGG